>CM076081.1:28394442-28994442 GCA_038088235.1 Zacco platypus | reverse complement strand
GAGAGAACGGTTGTGTAATTACAGACCTTTACTGTGAAATTAAAGCATTGTCACAGAGTGTGCCAGCTCCTCCCCGCACCAGTGTTAGGACTTCATCTTCCCCTCATATATACAGTCAGAGCTGGGTAATTATAGACGTTTTGTATAGTTTTAGGCGCGAATAGCAATGAAAAGCAAATTGCTCGTTCTCTTTCTTCTTTTGTTCATAAGTAGTCAAATTCAAATAATAATAATAAAAAAAAAAACATGAGCGAGTGGGAAAGTGAAGTGGCTGTGTGAGTAATGTACGTTTGAAAAGCCAGTTATTTCCAGAGCCGCCTGTAAATCTGGATGCGGCCGGACGGAGTTCTGACAGCCTTGCAACCTTTAGAAAATTTGATGATAATGCCTCAGACCTCTGAATGGATGCGGGCCTGAATTTATTGCCTGGCCGAGAGAGCTTTTCTCAGGAAAGCTCATAAATTCCCCTGTAGGGACTGTGAGCACACTGTTTAAAGAGAGCGATTGACTGTGCCGATACGTACCGTGTGACACCATCACAAACCAAACATGTATGTTTCCAACAGGATTTTTTTATATTAGGGAAAAGCTTGTGTTCTGTATGTAGTCTTTCACATTCTGTGAAACTTCAGTGTTTTCATTGAAAAGTGCGCTTGTGTTATTTATTCGGAATAAATGCCATTTGTATTGATATTTTGGGGAGGGGGGAGGGAGGTGCATTCATGACTGTTCTGGGTCTTATTTTGTATATCTTTTACTTCTAGTGCACCAGAACCTCGTAAATATGTCACAGCGAATATAAGAAGCTTGTTTTTCTTTTTAGCATTCTTTTGTTACTACTGGATTGTGGTGCCTGATAAACTCTGTGTGAACCCAAGAGAGTGGTTGTGTTTCAGCAAACTGTTACTGAATCCATATCACAGCCAAAAAAATCAATGCAGAGAGCTATAGAGACTTTGTGTCAGTCCAGGTGCTCTGATCAATAAGGAGGCCACGTCAACCCTCTATAAGGTTAGCACAAGTTCATCGAATTAAAGATTGTTAATTTAAAAGCGCAACCTGGCTCTGTGTAAAGGAGCATTCATCCTGACAGTGGGCAAATTACTGGAAGCCATGGGTCATTCTTACTTGTGCAGCACATTTTCATGCCCCCATTATAAATTTCTTAAAATAGTAGATCAAATATTAGACTGGATTACTTTTTTTTTTTTAGTCTAGTTTGAGTAGATGTTGCCAGTTTTGTGCTATGCATCGATTTCTACAATGAAAAGCTTCAAGAAATGTATCCCCATCAGTATGTATTAGCAATGAATTTATTATTAATGAAGCAGAAATTTCAAAAAGATGGTTAAAAATGATCAAAAATACCCTCATTTACACTAACTCTCAGCCCTTTACTGAGAAACGAGTAGCTTCCATTCCTATCCTGGCATATTCTCTTCATTTTTATTGCGTAAATGAGTCACCATTGAAGCTTATGTCCACAATCTTGACCAGAACATATTTCTGAAAGTCTGCTTCACCCTTTGTTGATTTTTTTTTTAATTACATTGTCACAGAATTCAGTGCGTACTACATTACAGGAATGACCACATTGAGTCTCTGTGCTGTTGTTTTCTAAGGGTGCGTTCACACTTGTAGTTCGGTTGGTTTGGTTCGTTTGGTCCGCACCAAAAAACAAAACAAAACATGTAGTCCTGGTCCGCTTAGCGTTCACACTGGCATTTTTAACAGCGAACTTTAAGTTACCGAACCAAAGGCATTGGGATACGGTCACAACCTGATTGGTCGGCTTCTATGACGTATATTTCGCGAAGGAGCTTGATTCCTGAACATTCAAAACAATGCTGTGTGCTGGATTAAACGCCATCATTTTATGCGTGTACAAATGCTATATTTTTACCAGCTAAGAACTCATGAAGAGTTTATAAAATGTTCAAAACATTCAAAACAGCACCAGGATTTCCTCCGTTGTATGCAGAAACAAATATTGATGAGGCACTTTACCTCCTCGTTGCTCCACGTTTGCCCTCTACTCATTTTGGATACACCGTTTTTTCCGCGTCGTCAAATCAGCTGACTTGTAGCGTCGCATCTTGAGGCATCACGTCCTGTTTTTGGTTCATTTACATGTCTTTGGTCCATGTTGCGTTCATATATCAATCGAACCGCACCAGAGTTCGTTTGGAAGCGGACCGAGACCCATCTTTTTAGCGGTCTCGGTCCGCTTGTTTGGTGCGCACCAGGGTTCGGATGGCAGCGTTCACATATGTTCAAACGAACCGCACTAACTGAGCAATCGCACCAGGGTTCGTTTTAATCGAACCAAACATGACAAGTGTGAACGCACCCTAACACATGTTCAGAATCAACTCTATGAAAGTTTACTCTTTGACCCATCATGCACAGCTCTCATTGTAAATGAATGACTGCTTTTTTTTTTGGCTGTCAGTGTGAGCATCCCTTAACAGTGAGTGTGCGGAAGGCGAACAGATTCACAAAGCTCACTTTTTTCTCTTCTAGGGTGGTACAATGTCCAATAACAGTTATGTACATCTTTCAGAAGAGTTTGCAAGCAGATTGCTTGAGGGAAATCTATTGTAAATGCCGGGCATTCTCCCAATAGACTATGTTGTGTGTCTCTGACAGCTAGAGAGAACAGAGAGAAAAACTCTCACAAGTTCTTGCCTCTTTTATTAAACAAAACCTATCAACATACTAGCTAATATCACTGTTGCATCTATTAAACAGAACTATTCTCTGCAGGCATCAGGATAACAACCCTGCGGCATGAGCGCTGAAGCTAAAAACTGGGCTCGCCAATATCTCAGCATGATTTGACACCCTATCTGAAAACACCTCAGCAGTGGTAATGATTGGCTAAGGAAAAGACACAGCAGAGGTTAGGCTAATTAGCTTTCAGATCATCAGCTATCCACACAGGAAACATCCCTCCCTTCGAGTACATTAAAAGCCGGTGAATCAATTCACAAACCACTGATAATCTTAATACAATACAGCAAGACCAGTGGTATTTCTAGTTAGCATTAGCAAGTGCACATGGTTGTTAGCAGAGCAGTGAGAATGTTGTAAAAACGAGTTAAAAACAAGGCTTAGTTCGAGTACAGGGCATATTTGTTTTCATTATATATTGTATATGTTATTTAAAATAGTGTTTTAGGTTTGAGTAACAAGTTCAGAAGTCAATTGTCTCAAGAAACCGTGCATGAGCTAAAGTGGGTTACGTCCCATCGGTCTTTATATTAATGGGGACAGCAAAGTTGCAGGAGATACTGGGACAGATGGTTTTGACCTCAGATGCATTACTGTCTTATCTCCCATTAGTGGTAGCTGTTAAAAAAAAAAGAGACTGACATGCTGGAGAGGACCACAATGGATTACTGCTGGAATTTAGTTGGAGAGAAGACTTATCTTGTCTTTTTAATATCTCAGTTGTTTCTCTGAGACAGCAGCGAGACATTTGCTCTTACTTTTGCTTTTGAGAAAAATGAAATTACTTTTTTTCATCTAGAGTTTCTACAGATTTCTCAAAGTCTGTGATGTGATATTTCAATGTGATATTTCAAACTCAAACAACTCTCCATCAAATTATATTCAAATGATTAGCTTTCAATTTAATAAACTAACCATTTATCTCATTAAATAATTTATTAAGTTAGTAATTACAAGACCAAATTTTCTGATTTATGTTATTTAGATTCAATTCATTGCTCTGTTTGGCTGGATCTGAAATGAATAGATACTTTTATGTAATCACTTCATGACTGCTAATACCGTATGTTCTAATGGTAGATTACTTAAAAATTGTAGTCGGTTACTGATTCCAAATTATTAGTAACTTAATCTATTACATTACACATTTAAGGTAATATAATCGGACTTCTTCTTGATTACTTTTAGATTACTTATGAACTAACTTGTTTATCACATTGATTCAAATAGGATAATTGTACCATATTGATATAGAAATAAATACAAATACAAAAAGATAGTAAAAAGTGAAATGATTTCTGTAAATCCAGTGATATCCATCTCAGTTATGACTAGTGGCTGTCTGTGTGTGTAATTCCACAAACATGGAAGACCTTCTGAACATATATAAGCAGTATAGGCTTTTTTTTTTTTTTAGAAAGGAATATTTAAAAGATAAAAAAGAAGTAATGGGTAGAATTATTGAATAATTTACTACCATTGTGAGAACATGTAATCATATAATCAATAAAAAAGTGTTTGTCCAACTGTACTCTGTAAACTGTAGTCTGATTATGAGTATTTTAAAATGTAATATAATCTAAGTACTTAATTTTTGGAATCTGATTACTGAAATGGTAATCAGTTACTATTTATTTACTATCTTTATAGTATGAATGTGTAATATGAATGAAATCCAGATGTACTACATTTGCCATGTCCCTGTTATGTGACCTACCAGTGTCACTTCACTGCCATTCACAATTCCTCTCCTGTGGCATGGGGTTAGTAAAGTGTGCATCGGATGCAGAATTTAGCTGGAAGTAATGGGTAATCCGGGTACTTTTTGTCTACTCTTTTAATTCGGACATACTACTCATATCAAACTGTTTTTTGTCTATTAGTAGGGAAGTATGCGATTTCAGATGCAGCCTATGGCTTCACTTGGTCATTTATGCCTGTTTTTATTTAACATAAGGAATGTTAGAAAAAAAATGAGACAGTTTCTTATTCTTCTACAATTTAGTCTAATAAGATGTACCATTTCATCCTTGTAACACAGATCTATGACAAACAGCTACAATTAGTTTGTGACTAAATGAGCAATACTCTCTCGGCTAAATGAAATCGGTGTGTAATTCACTAACATCAACTCTTTCCAGAGAGACTATTAGATTTACGACCCTTAAAGCATGTTCATCATAACCTCCGTTCAGGATATTCACAAACCACGTAAATAATTTAAAATACTCTTATCATTTTGTAATTATTTTGGATTAATATGACAAGGCCGTGCATTCAGAGGGCACTTTTCTCTCGTTTCTATGCCGCCTGAAGGGGTTAAACTAATGAACAATGACTTAATTTAGCATTTTAATTTCGATGCAGCAGATCTTATGCATATTCATATTTTTGAAAATAAGCAATTAACCTGATGCTGTTGTTGATATCAGGGGAAAAGTCATTCAAAACAAATCAGAAGTAACGGGTTTTCTGAGAAGTTTCACTCAGGTGCATTTCACATTAGGCCAGCTCTCATGAGATGCCCAACAAAACCTTTCAATGACTGAAAATAAGCTAGTGAATAATAAACTTATCACTGCCTTTACAGAAGCTTTAAATGGCCAGAGAATCATAAACAAGCTTTTTGTGACTCTAAATGACTGTGAATGAAGCCGTTTGAAAGGCACATTGTTTTCATTGTGATCTCCATCTTCAGTCATCAGAGACAACTCTCAAGGACTACTTGACTTTGTCTTTTGTAGTAAAGCGACAGGTTAAAATGTTAAACAGAAAAGGGAAAGGGAAAAGATAAAAATAATAACGTTTTGAATTTGCTATATAATTAAATATATAAATATTTGTGTGTGTATATATATATATATATATATATATATATATATATATATATATATATGAATATATATATATATATATATATATATATATATATATATATATATATATATATATATATATATATATATGAATATGAATATGAATATAAATATAAATATGAATATAAATATTATTCAGAATATTTATATTTTAATGTACCCCTATTATGATATTTTAAAGGTTCCTAATTTTCTTTTAGGGGTCTCCAACAATAGGTTTACAAACATGCAAGGTCAAAGACACTTTGATTTTCTCATAATATACATTGCAGCATCACCCCTTTGATCAGTGTTGGAAATGGTTCAAATGTATTTGTTTTCACTACACAGAAAACTGCATCTTTTCAGCTTGTCAGCAACATGAACCAAACTTGTCCAGGCCTCAGTTACAAATACGGTGTTTGAGAGCGGGTTAAAGTAGACATTGATCACGAACAGCCAATCAAAACCATCTGACATTAGATATTTGATACAAACCTATGTAGATTGATATGCTACCTACATATGGATTTGATACTGTGTAGGTTGATGGGGGAAATAAGGCTGGAATTACTGATGACTTGTTTCAGGCACAATCTGTACTTTCGTTTTGGAGACTACATAAATCTATCCAGCACTTTCATCTTTGAAACTTTGCAGGCTTTTTACATTCACATACAGCTATATTACACCCTACATGAAAGGTAATATCCAACAAAGATGAAAAAAAGTAAAAAAAAAAAATGTTTTGTTTAAAAATATATTATTTAGTAAGATAAATAATATATTTTTTATAATAATAAAATGTGTGAATACTGTATGCTGATTTTATTAAAAATATATATCAGCATATCATGAACAACTGGGCATTCTGCAACGTTCTCTGCAACGGACATCATCAGCTGGTGTGAATAGCACTACTGAATGAAGATGTGCAACGGGAACCGCAGCTCTAATTGAATAATTGCCATTCGCCCAAACGATCCCAGTGCGGATCCTCTTCTCATCAAAAGTGTGCAATATTAACCATGACACAGGCAGAACCGGACGGTAATTAATGCACCAAATCAATTACAAATCACTCCATTTTGAGAATTCCAGCAGGAGAGCCCCTCATTATCAGGGTACTGATGGAGTCCTGCTCCCAGGAGGAGAGACACTGCTCTTCTTTAGCTCACCCAGTGTGCAGCGATAGATTTACGCTGCTCAAGGAGATGTTTGGAGTGTCAAAGTAACAGATTTTTTACGGGCTGTGCCTCTCTTCTATCATCTATCCATAAATCCCTGAGATAGAGAA
This sequence comes from Zacco platypus, assembly GCA_038088235.1. Taxonomy (NCBI): domain Eukaryota; kingdom Metazoa; phylum Chordata; class Actinopteri; order Cypriniformes; family Xenocyprididae; genus Zacco; species Zacco platypus. The sequence goes on along the minus strand of CM076081.1, from coordinate 28,987,557 downwards.
AATGAAATTTGATTGGCATGAAAGGACATCTTTAATGTGAATGCGTCTAAACTAATGTTGCACATAAAAGAACTGATGGTTCTTGTCTGGAATGGGAAAAAAAATGGCAGTGTTGTCCTGGTCTCTGTGATGAGTGGGGCCCACTTAAGGTTCTCTATGCCAGGGTTTTTCAAACTCTTTGATTCTTTGGACGGTCTGTTTGCGAGAGACCCCCATTTTTAAAATATCAGGGCTGCTGTATGTTTTCTTGTTCACAAACTCATTTATACTATGTGAGGAACAATATTAACACGTTTTTTTTTTTTTTTTTTGTCTTTTTTCCAGATTTAACTAATTGGCTTTTATATTGTCACTGTACTATAGCCACAGCAATTGTACACCATAATCAGGAAAGTATTTACTAATTAAGCTGACTGTGTATCTTTTTTTTCTACCCACTATTAGAATAATGTCAGTTAATTAAAGCCGGAAGAAAATTATTTTCAATTCAATCCAGATTTATAAAGTGCAGATTTGTAAAGTGCTTTTCACAATAAATATCTATCCAAAGCAACACATAATACACATATTTACTAAATATTTAGATAGTTTAATAAATAATAAAGTTAAATTCAGTTAACCCAGTGGAAAGGGATTAATATTGCAGGACCGTCACTAAAAATGGCATTGATAGTCCTGGTTAATACAGTTTTAAACTTTAGACATTGTACTTTGCATTGCCAGACTATGTTGAAATATGTTTATTATACATTTGCTGAATGTGTTTCCTCTTAGCCAGTTATATAGCATTATTTGGGCTCAGTAGGATTTGTTCCATGGAAATGTACAAATTATTCAGTAACTTTCGGAGGCACAAAAGAAAAAACATTCACATGCACATGATGGCTTACATGTTTTATGGGGACTTTCCATAGACAAAATTATCCACTAACCCTAACTTTCAAACTACACATCACAGAAAACTTTCTGCATTTTCACATTTTCCAAAAACATCACTTAGTATGATTTATAAGCAGTTTTCCTCGACTAAAATTTCCCCACGAGGACAGGTATTTTGGATAATGCCATCTTTGTGGGGACTTTTTGTCCCCATAACATAGGGTACAAACTTGAACCACACACACAAAATCTACATTTCTGGCTTAACATTTGGCAGTTTGCAGTTTTGCTTAAACATGAATTCATATACTGCAGACTGTACACTTAAGAGTAGTATGATATGCTTTACTATAGCCAGTGTTTAATGCTTTCTATCAACAAAATGAGTGTGATTGGAATATCTAGTGTTATTGCAGAAACCGACTGCAAAGTGGCTAAAAAGTGAGATGTTAAATCTTTTAGCGAGTTTGTCCTTCGGCTCTGTGATATAGCACTACTCGGTTTACCCAGTGGAAAGGGAAAAAAAGTGGCTAAAAGTAAAAGAGGTCTTAAACGGATGAGGGTTGCGATGACAATAGAAGACGACCAGAATTTTTTTTTTTACAAACCTGCGGAATCTTTATCCTTCTCATGTCTGAAAAACAAGCCATTCGAAGAGACCTTTAAAACTCAAGGAGAGTAAACGTTCTTAAATCGCGATTTAACATCTGCTTTAGAGACAGAGAGTCTGATCTGCCACCTGCCAGGGCAAAGCTCATACATCACTGTCTGCTGCCGATGATGTCATTTCCTAGATTCGGCCGCCGCAAAGTTGGAAATTCTTCAGCTTCTGAAGACATCCCGGGTTCAGCTGCAGTGCAGTGCACATTTTGACATTCTGTGCACACGGAGCCAAACCTCAAAGTTTAAGGTTAATGCATCAGAAGCAAAGCTGATCATTTCCTGGCAGTTTCTAGACGACATCTTTTTCCATAGGGTGACCTTTCACGAATGTAAATATATGGATTTTTTTTAAACCAAGTGGTAAAAAATAACGAGGTTCACTAAGAAATCTACCAAGCATTTGAAACCGCAGCACAGGAATACATCTAGAACTGGGCTCTGCAATACAGGAAATCTTTGCAGTGGCAGATCAAACAAAAATGTGACGGTTTGTCTCAAGCTCTCCGATTCTTGTCAGCATCACATATTTGAAATCTCAGTGTGCAAAGGACAGGATAAAAAGGAAACGGACACAGACAGACTCTTATGTCATTTGAGTGAAAGAGAAAATACTTTTGAAGACAAAATGGAGCAGACATATTCACTTTGACTATGAAGATAGACCATTGTTTGAGAGAGGAAATCTCCATTTAAAGGGTTTTTTTAATCTAAAAATATTATAAACACTCTCATGTCATTCTGACCCCATAGTATTTATTTATTTATTTATTTTTTTTTTTTAAAAATATATATAAAATTGAATGTCATGAGTTTTTTGAGTTTTTGAGTTTCGTGAGTTTTTTTTTAAAGAAATGAATACATACATTAAGCATGGGTGCATTAAATTGATCAAAAGTGTGAAGACATTTAGAATGTTACAAAACATCTATTTCAAATCACTTCTGTTCTTTTGAACTTTCTATTCCTTAAAAAAACGTGTCATCTCTCACACTCACTTATTGATAAAGGTTAGTAAAAATGATCAAATTGCAGAAACTTTTTAGTATAAATCACCATCCACTTTCATTGTAAGTAAAACAAAAACATCTTTTGTGTTTCATGGATGCAGACACATAATAATAATAATAATAATAATAATACAGGGTTGGAATGGCGTCGTGGGTGAGGAAATGATGAAAACTTTTTTTTTTCTTGGTAAACTATTCCTTTAAAGAGAGGCAGAGGGTTTCAGTGGCAGATGTGAGCACATGTTGAGGAAAAAGAGCAAAGGGAAGTGATCTGTATCATGGGTAGAGTCAGCAGAAGGAGATGGATATCATTCTTAATTACTTTTGAGCCCAGTCAATACGGTAGGAACTCAAGCATAGTTCATTGTGGGGTGCTGAAGTCTGTGTGCGTGAAAGCTTTATTAAGTGCAGATAAAACAAATAGATGAATGATTATATTAAGACATCTGAGGAAACACTCTGTTTTCATGAGGCATCTCCCCACAGCGAATCACAATAAATCGACACACACACACACACACACACACACACACACGTCTCTAGAGAGAGGATGTGAGTGCCGTATATAGTGTCACAGCAGTTCTGCTGTTGTGATCCTTAGTCCACAGGGAAAAGTTGGAAAGTAGAGGAAACGGGATAAAAGACAGACTTCCTGCAGAGTGACAGGTTTCTCTTTCTCTCGCAATAATCAAGGCTCTTAACACACAATCTCAGCCAGTCTCCATCTTAGAATGTTGCATCCCAGTAAGAGTGCCCACACTTTCCGACCCCCTCTGAGTGTGAGATGAAAGATTTTGTAGGGTCTGAAGGGACCACTACTCAATCAAAGCCAGGCTTCTGTAATGAGCTTCACACCTGTGATTGGCCTTGCATACACAGATGTTTACATTTATATTCATTCATTTAGTAGACACTTTATCCAAAGCGTCTTACAAATGAGGAATACAACAAGCGATTCATCTTAAAGGCATAGTTCTGAACAGACATAGTTGAGAATAGCACAAGCTAGAGCAGGGAGGTATTAAGGAATAGTGAGAGCATAGATGAAGGAATAGTGAAACCATAGAATTATTATTGTAATCATTATTAACAGGATGCAGTTGCTCATGGAAGAGACTAGATTTCGGCTGTTTCTTGAATATTGTCTGGGATTCTGTTGTCTGGAGAGTTGAGGAAATCATTCCACTAGCAAGGAACGGTGAACAAAAACATTCTTGAGTGATTTTGTGCCTCTCTGTGGTGGTACGTACTAGGGGTGAATGATGAAATATCATATCCCAATTATTTTCAGGAAAATCACAATTCACGATTTTACAGGGTAACAAAATATAAAAGAAAAAAGGATGATTGACCATTTAGGCCAAAGAAGGGGTGGACGGAGATGCACATTACAAATACAATATAATATACAAATGAAATAAACTTTCATTTGCTTTATTTTTTTCTACATTAGGTGTATTTATCAGTAGTATTCAAGTAAGAAATTGAATAAACTAATGTAAAAATATAACGGTACATAGACTTCGCTGTATAAATTATATATACACTGATTTTTATTAAAGCTACTGCGGTGAAGAGCAGTAAGCAGTTTTCTTTTTGGCTTTTATTTTTAGATTTACATTAATGACAAGCGGAAGCAGGTTTATTTGGCTGCTGTTACTTTAAGACCTCATTCACGGATCTAATATACAGGCATGCATCTGTTTACTTTCACTTAAGACATAACCGACTGTGTTTATGTAAACCTTGAGTGTATTTGACAGTTTAGGTGCAATACGATGTGAAATAACTTATTTTAGTACTCAAGTGCTGTTTGACAGGCTTTTAGTGTGCACACTTTGGGTGTAAGTGCTCAGAAAAGCGCATGTCAGAACAGTGTGCGAATATAACGGCAAGGTCTCAAAACGCATGCAAATAAGAAACATTAATGTTAACCTTAACGTTAAACGTTAATGATTATGAATAACTATGCGTTAACATGTGATGTGAATGTATGTCGCGTTGAACAGTATGTTGGCACGGAGGCGGCAGAATTGATAGAATGCACTGCAGCACGATACTACAATTTGTATTCAAAAGCAGATTGTGGAGACGTTTTAATCATTCTCGATCAGCAAACATGATATGGCACACTCCTATTATGTACCACGAGGCACTGCTCACTTACCAACTGCTGGCTTCTGGAGGGGATGTGGAGCCCATGGTTGTTCTGTACGCAAGCATCAATGTCTTAAACTTTATATCAATGTCTTTAACTTGGGCATGCTGCTGCGTTCTGAATCATTTGTAGAGGTTTGATTGCACATCATGGAAGTCCACCAGAAGAGCATTGCAATATTCCAGCATAGAAATGACAATGGCCTGGACAAGAGGTTGTGCTGCATATTCAGTTAAGAAGGTCTTCCTGATGGTTGAACATGTTGCTTTAGGAGTCTCTCCAGGACACTGTCTCTGTTTAAACTGATTATTTTCCTGAGAGCAGAGCACAAGTAGTGCAGATACAGTACATAATGTCTCTATTCCAAAACCTTGTGATCTGCCTTCAGCAGGATCATGGAATAGTATATAATTTTACTGACATATGTATGTAGTATATCCCAGTTCTCAATTCAATTTAGAATTCAGTTGGGTGTATTTCAGTTAGAATGTCCATTTTGCGTATATATGAAAGAGATTTTCTCTCTGCTAATGCTGTAAATTATGTAGGCAGTGTTTCATTCTGATTGGAGCTGGTCTTTTTGAACTGTTCATAAAAGAACCAGATTATTACAGTCATTGGTTTTGGGAATTGGGCTAGACTGGTAACTCAGATTTTGATTCATTAAAAAGAACTAACTAATAAGAATGGTGTGCTGTATGTTTTTCATTCAGAACCGACTCATAAGAGTCATTTATTTGCAAATCAGACTACAGTGGTGTGCATTTTTCATTCACTAATAACTGGCTCATACGAGTCATTTGTTCATGAATCAAACTAGACTCAGCTGTTCTGTTGGTTTTTTTTATCCATTTAAAAGAACTTACGCATACACGTTATTTGCCCATGAATTGTAGTAAGCTGGGTCATCCTGTATGTTTTGTTTTAAAATAACTTAGAACAACCATTTCAGAAGAGTTATTTGTTCATAAATTGGACTAGACTTGGTCATGCTGTATGTTACTGATTCAATGATTCAACTTCTAAGAGTCATTTGTTTGTGAATCAGACACGTTATAGCCAATGTTTTTGCATGCATCCCGCGAGGAGAAATCTGTAGAAATACTTTTCTTGTCATAATTTTTCTGCTATTTCATTCAGAGAGACAACTTCACAACTCGGGTAGGATATGCTTTTTAAAACTTCTTTTAACTTAATACAGTAAGTAAGCTAGTAAGAGTTGTGTAAGTAAACATCACCCCCTGATCTCAAGAGTCTGTGGTCTTTAGTGTCATTGTTAGCACACTCGCCTCCATGCCGAAAACCCCAGTTCGAATCCCGCTCTGAGCGGTTCGAGTAGAACCGGAGGAGTTACATGGTAAAACACAACGAGAAGCCATGCAACTGTGAAACACGTCCATGTAGCGCAATATTTACATGCAAAAAGCAGTGCAGTGGAAAACAAAATGCGTTCTGTTCCAAAAGTCTATTTAGGTAAAATGTAAAGTGATGCATACAGGACGGGCGGCGCTGGATGTTCTTTCATGCAAGTTAACGATTGATCTTGTCATTTAAAAAATCGATTATCTGGATTATTCAAATATTTGCTTCCTTTCATGTTTACATGATAGTGGATTTCGGTTTTGATGTTACTTTGGAAGCGTACCAAAAATAAAACCGCGACATATGTTTTAAACATGTATTTATTTATTTTTCATTAGGCCTATGTATCATTACAACTGTAAAAGCTTGTTCTGTATTTCAGAACCAGCGTCTGTGTGCACACAGATGGAGCACTCCTGTGCCAGACATGTTTCCCAAACATATTTCAGGCAGTGAAATATAAAGATATCACATTGGAGCATCAACACTCCGCTAAGCCAGATGGTTTGAAAATGCATGTTTGCTAAAACAAAACCCAAAGCTCCATTAATGATCGGTGACATCATTGTAGCGGTGGGCTGCTGTCTGCTCCTGTGGCGTCTACTCTGTGTGAGATAGCATTCATAGCAGCAGTGCGAAGAAACGGGAAGGATCGCTATAGGAACTGTTTACAGTGCTGTCAGCTCTTAACAACAGCTCACTCCACCTTCAAAACATGTCATCCTACTCTGTCTTCTCTAAAATGACAGGTTGAACCCACTGGAGGTATGGCTGTTAAAGCATAGATATGGTGTTTTACAACAAATGCGGTTGTTTCCGATAGTGTGCAATCATCCGTACTTTGACACTGCTTGAAATATGAGAAATATTTCTTTTTTGCATTTCCCATTTCCATTATTTTGTACAAATAATGTAGTAATATTTTAGATTAGGGAACTCATATTCAGTATTAACTAGGAGTTTTCCCACAATAAGCTCCTAATTACTTCTCATTGATGGTAAGTAAGGTAGTTGTTGTAGTGGTTATGTTTAGGTATGGGGTAGAGTATAGAGATCAAGACTATGGTCATGCGGAATAAGGCATTAATATGTGCTTTATAAATACTAATAAACAGCCAATATGCATGTTTATAAGCAACTAGTTAATAGTGAATAGTGTTCCCTAATCTAAAGTGTTACAAATGTTTTTTTTCATCATTTGACGCTTTTATCCAAAGCGACTTACAAGGGGAGCAATTAGGGATTAGGTGCCTTGCTCCAGGGCACTTTAGTCATTGTATCGAAGGTGGAGAGAGTGCTGTTTATTCACAATCCCCACTTTCAATTCCTGCCGGCGTGGGAATCGAACCAGCAACCTTCAGATTACAAGCTCGACTCCCTCACCACTAGGCCACGTCTACCCTACAAATAATGCATATCACCTCAGCTTATCTAACTTGTGTAAAGAATGTAATGCTTATAGTGCAGTAATCATAAAGTTTATTATCTCTATTTTTTCAGGTATGCTGGCACACTCTTCTACTCAGAGATTATATTTACTCATTTAATGCACTCTACCATTGAAAACTCAAATCAATATTGTCTTGCGTTTGATTTTGTTTTTCCCCATAGTTGCAAATTACCCATATGTGATTGTGACTTCAGTGTTTGTCAGAGTAAGTGTCTGCTCACATCTTTGTAGACAATTCTTCATTGTTTGTTACCGTGTTCTGTTGATTTACAGTGTGAGTCTAGGCACTTGCAGTGTCTTGGCTTCTCAAATAGAAATAGTATTTGCATGTTTATCTCTGAATGTAGCTGCACAAGCTGCAAGGTAATATTCCAAAACGCAGCAATCCATTTCTTTTACCTGCAGTATGAAATTACACAGAACACCTCCCTGTCTGTCATGACTGCGCCTGAGTTTCAAATATTTGCTGTCACAGAACGTTTTGTGGTAATCAACATATCCTGCAGGCTTTGCTTATCAGCGAGCCTGACATGTGTCTGTTGCACTGTCTAAGCCAATGAGAATCAAACAGGGCGCTGTGCTGCGCCTCTCATTCACAATTCCTCTGAGAGTGGAAGTATGGCGTCTCCGTCAGTCCACACAGATTAGACAGATGACATGCTGTATGTTCTATGGTGACAGGGATATCCACAAATTTTAAAATTGGTGCAATGGTGCTCAAAAGCTTGTTTACGTTTAGAATTGTCATTCATAAATTAGAGTCTCCGTGAAGAAAAGAAAAAAGGGATTTTAGTTTCTTTGATTGCACTTTTGTTCAGATTGTTCAAGATAGAATGTCCTTCTTTTTAGCTTGAAGGGTGAGATGAAACACTTCAGATGCATCTTTGTGAGATCAAAATATCGACATAAGCATTATTCATTTCAACTGTCACTATTTGAAGTAAACTTAAAGGAGAGGAATAAAGGGTAAATTGAGCAGGAGAGAATTCAGGACTGCCTAACTCTGGAACATGATAAATCTTCCCTTAGTTGTGGCTACATATAGTTTTTGGGATGGGAAGCATAAGGATTTCTGATTCCAATTAACAATTCCAGTTCTTTATCGATTTCATTTACAGATAAAATTTCTTTTTTCTTTTTTCTTTTCTTTTTTTTTTTTGTTTGTTTGTTGCTGTGGCGCTGTATCTTTAGCAGAATAGTTGTTGCAGGAAACACACTACAGTAGTGTTTCAAGAACTGTAAAAAAAAATAATGTCATGAAAATGTCATTCAGCACTGGTATTATTATTTTTTATGCATTCTTCATTCTCAACTTTAGTATAACATGGAGACATTTGTGAATGTAATAACAAAGTTTGATTTTGGGCCAAAAGTTACGGTTTTTGTCTCAATCAATCAATGAAATTTCAATGAAGAGGCTGAACTAATTATTAAGATGTTTGATTTTTTTTTTTAATATACGGTTTGCAAACTTTAGGACCTCTTTTGATGGTTTTAAGGAATATTATATTACTTTTGAAATGGACGAAAGCTGTACCATAACAGTTGCACACACTATTATTGGGCATGGCTAAATATTACATTTTGGAGCCTTTTTTTAACCTACCTTAAACAGATTATGTCATGATATGTCATGATTATGATATAGTATTACATTAACTGTTGTATAAAGTGAATGTAAAGGTCCTTGAGGTAGGATGGGGGTGGCAGAGTGATATATACATTTGATGTTTAAAATTAGTTACTGTTCATTCTAGGATATTTTTAAAAATAATAATAATAATAGTAATAGTTTAACAAGCATTTCTTACTAAAGTTTTTCACCTCTAATGTCTTTTAAAAAACTATGACATGGAAAGTGCCACCTGCATGTTGATTCAAAAAACGTTGCTATCTACCAACTCTTCTAATAAGTAATTATAATAATCAGAACAAGTATTTGCATAATAATGATAAATATGTACTCATTATAAAACGGAATAGAAATGTAGAAGAGAGATGCTGTGCCTGTATTTTCTGAGGGTATATGATACATTAGCATAAGGACACTCAGTGATCCAAACCACGGAACCTCTATGTATGTCTCCGCCCACTCTTCCAAAAGACACAAGAAGATCTATATGTATGTAAATGAGCACTAATTAGCATAATGGTATACACAGGGGTCGTGGTGTTGCTATATGTTTACACGCTCTCTTTTAAATCTCTCTCAATCTCTCTTTGTTTAGTCTGTCCTCCTCCTCTTCTCTCGTTCTCAACCTCTCTGTTGTCGTCTCTGAACTGGAACAGGTGGAGTATTAATTATGCATTAAAATATACAGAGGACCAACTATGATCCACTCGACTGCAGCCCTGTCGTTCGCCTCGTCCTCATCTCTCTGTCCATCTTTCTTTCTCCTCATCCCTGTTTCTCTCTCCATTCCACTCTTGTTTGTGAATTGCAGGAGTTTATTTCCACACTGAGCACGTCTCGGGGAGTGAAAGGGGATTTTGTTTTCGCGGCACACTTCCTCTACCCCGACACTCTACCGCTGAGAAAAGGCAGAATCCCTGGAAATCTAGCGAATCTGTCCATATATTTCTCCTTTTTTAGTTCACTGCTTTTTTTTCTGACTTTGTTTGAATGGAAGGCCTAGGGTCAATAGACTAAACAGTTGTGACTTTTGCACACTATATTTTTTCACAATATTTTCACTATACCACAGAAATACTGTTTTCTTTTAATTCTTTAAATGATGGAGCATTATAACCAGACTTATCTTTCAGAATCCATGCTGTAATAGCAATGCTAACAGACTCATTTCAGACTATCTGGTCTATTTTTCCATATCTTAAAATCACTTTTTAGCTCATATAACAGTACTATAACAGCACTAAGTTGGCTTTCAAAGCTCAGATGTCCTTCTCCTGTCAGTATCACCAGAGCTTTAAGTGCTATCAGAGCTTCCAAACCCAACATCAGGGCTCCCATATCTCCTGCTCTCTCCTCACACCTCATGGAGGAACAAGAGCTGTATTTATAGATTGGCTTTATCAGCACTGTTGGACACTTACCTTTAACAGGCATCATAGGGGCTCAAATGGCCCTTAGTGCTTGGTGTATCTTTAAGTGCTGTATTAGACCACCTGTAAGAGTCTCTCTCATTGGCTTCTAAAAGCATCTTTGGTGTCTGTTGTTGGTTTATATGTACAGCAGATGGGATATGGAGAAATGCTGAGAGAAGATGTATTTAAACTACTATTCAAAAGTTTGGGGTCAGTAAGATTTTAAAAAAATAATTAATTAATTAATACTTTTTTTAGTCAGCAAAGATAAACATAAATGGCAGTAAAGACATTTTACAAAAGATTTCTGTTTCAAATTAATGCTGTTCATTTAAACTGCTCTATTTATTAAAGAATCCTGTTGACACAAAATATTAAGCAACACGACTGTTTTCAAAATTGTTAAATAATAATAAGAAATGTTTATTGAGATCATCACAGGAATATATTTTAAAATATATTAAAATATAAAAGTTATTTTAAATTGTAATAATATTTCACAATATTACTAAATTTTAGAATATTTTGCATCAAATAAAAACAGCCTTAGTGAGAATAAGATTACAACTATTTCCAAAAATATAAACAAATTGTACGATCCCAAACTTTTGATAAATATCTATAATATATCTTTGCAACAACAACAAAAAAAAATCCTTGCTTTTAAAAAAAGACCTTTTTTTTCTCTGAAGTTGAATTGTTTGAATATAACCACAAACTGTCTTTTAACTGCTTTTTTAGACATGATTTTTTCAAAACAAAAACTTTTTTTAAAGTCAGAGCTGTAACTTTGCATTGTTTCCAAAGTTTTAGGGGTTTGTTTTTCACTCTGTAGAGGATCGACCGCCTTGGATGTAACACAAAAAAATTCTTACTCCAAATACAGCAGATACAAATAGGGTGAAAGTTCTTACAAATGAACACAGATGTCGTGAAAAAAGAAGCAGTCATCTTTGTGTTACAGGTGCTGAGCCTTAACTGTCCCCTTACATTAGAGGTGAACATACTGTAAGAGTCGTAACAGAATGAGGCGTTGCTTTGAGTGTCCATTGATCTCTATACAGCTCAGGTTGGATGTGTTATGTTTAAAAACAGGTGGAAAGAGCTCCTCATTGACGCCACAACATTAGCTATAAACTGCGCTTGTAATCACAACAAGGTGTTTACCTTTATTTATGTGCTTCATTATTGAGCAAACAGCAAGAAAGAGGACCCCGTCCTATCCCTCTCCTCTGCTCTCTTCCCCACTCTGGGAAGTATCGATCCACTGGCTTGAAAATAACAAATTAGTTTGAGAAAGAGGAATTAAATGGTGTTGGAAAGCGAGTGCGGGAAGCCGAATAGGCTGTGTGGAAAATCTCTGCAAAGTAATCCTTTAATTAAATTAGGAGAAGTACAACAAAGATGTTGCTGTTTTTTTTTTTTTCAACCCTCTACTTTCCCCCTCTCTCTCATGTCTTTTAGACAGCAGTAGGTTCCAGAGGTTGCTAGGTAACTGGGATGGGTTTAGTTCCCAGTGGCCAGGGGTGAGGGGGTTGTTGGCAGGATGTGGCAAGTGCAGTGGCTTTTTGTTGGCCGTAAGGAGAGGAAGAGGAAATGGAGGGACCACAGCAAGGTCAAAGGCTTGGCTAGTATTCGTGCTTTCATCCAAATTCAGATGCCATGACGGGATCAGAGTATGTGAGTGGAGTAGCATTTTTTCTGCTCCTCGCTCAGTGGTAAAAGAAACCAAGTTCACCCTCTAACAAAATTTGCTCAAAAATACAGATTTTATCTCATTTTCTGAATGGTAAAAGTCTGTTATAGAGGTGGTTGATTATGATTTCACTATTTTAACTTTAGTTAGTGTGTAATGTTGCTGCTTGAGCATTAACATCTGCAAAGTTACGATGCTCAAAGTACAGTGCAAACGGAGATATTTTCTTTAAAAGAATTCTCTGTTTTAGTACTACAACAAATGGCTGGTAGGGACTACAACAAGCTTCTTCCTGGGTTGGTGACATCACAAACCCCAAAATTTACATAACCCTGCCCCTGAGAACACGCAACAAAGGGGTTGAGGCCATGTTGGGCAGCTTTAGAGAAGAGGAAGAGTTGTTGTAGTAGAGTGTTGTTACTATGCTGTCGTTTTACACCAGACTGCTTCACAAATCAACTCCAGTTGAATCAACTCCACAGCAGCTACATAAATTTATCCACTAACCGTTCAGAAACGTCCAGTTCACTTCCACTTCCTGAGTCTCTCCATCAATGTTCGACTCCGGTTTGAAAATTGTAAGGGTGAACACGTTACTGACAAATATCATTTTGATTGCGTGAGCTTCTCCAGCTTTGTTGTTGTTGAGCAACAAAGCATGAGTTGTTAAAGCTATGCCCTCATTTGCATTTAAAGGGACACACGCTAAGGCCAGGTTTTTGCTTCACCCCAATAGGGACAAATTTGACAAGCTATAATGACTGATCTGTGTGGTATTTTATCCTGAAACTTCACAGACACATTCTGGGGACACCAGAGACTTATATTACATCTTATATTACATCGGTCTTTCATTCACTTGCTCTGATATTCCATTGTGTTTTCATGTAAACATGCACCAGGCAGACATGTTTGACCATTGCACTCACATCTCTCATCACTTGCTGCATCTTTCTGTGGCTCTCAAGTTAAATGTAGTTTTTTTTTTTTTTTTTTAAATGATCTCTAGACCTTTTTTTAGTTTCACTTCTCCTGTATCTCCCTTTCTGAAAAATGGCCCCAATACTGTTAAAAAAGCAGAAAATTCTTGCTAATATACAGTTGCACTATGGTCTGTTAATGTGTTGTGCTCTTGATGAAGCAGTATCACAAGATATATATATATATATATATATACATAGTCCTTCAGTCCACACTGCACTCATACTTTGTACAGGGTGTACTGTAGTAGCACTGATTCTGCTTACAGCTGCGTATATGCTATTTCCAGCTGGTCCGCTCTCCGTACTTTCTCCTCGGAAGTCCTGTAACCCCACTTGACACAATCCTCACTGCGAACATCAGTGATACCCCACGTACATGCACAGGAAGTGCTTCCTGCAATGTCCCTGCAGCTATTAGAACAGTTCATTAGCCCAGATAAATGACTGAGGCTCTGACTGGCCTTCTAGCACTGCTGCTAAAAAGAGCTCACGTCTCTGCCCATTAGCCGGACATGGCGGACGATGACAGCAGCAGGACCGGCCCTGTCACACTGCATGGGTCCTGAGATGAAGCTCACACTAACTGACGGCTGTCAGTGAGAGCACTCCCCGTTGTTAGCGCTTCCTTTGGGCTATTTCTGCCCCCCAACACACACACACACATTCAGTGTCATCATTCACAGCAGGAGGCGCTCTGTCAGAATGAATGAAACTGTGTCTGCCCTAATGACAGGCACGGTGACGGCACCAGTATGTCACGGCGAGGGTCTCACGGATGTGGTTGGATGGGTTTGAGTCATCCCCGTGATCATTATCTGTCTAGTAGAGGGTAGAGAGAGAGAGAGATAGTAAAAAAGAACAAGACAGAGAAAAAGAGAGAGAAAACCCTCTGGCTTATTGTGTCCTACTGCTGCCCAGAGTGCTGCCCACTCCCAACACTTCAGCTAATGATGGCTGACATGACTCTATGTATGACTTTACATCACAACTACTTTAGGTTTCACCTTTATAATTGAGACACAAACATATTTCAGCAGGATCATATGGGAAGAGGCTCTTTTTTAAAAATGGATTTTCAAGAAGTAAGCCCTATTCAGACGGGACTTAAATGACATTTGAGTTACAACTTATAACTCGGCATCTGTGATTTCACGTACCGATTTGGACGTGACTAAAATCTCTGTATTTATTACAGAGATGGGAGCGTTTGTTTTCTTGATGTGGGCATTAGAAGGTCATGTGCTGTGTTTGCGTGCATCCCGTATGAAATATATTTCTTTTAATTTATTATTTATTGATGTAATTTTAATTTATTACAAAAACCCTATTTAATTAAACTTTAAAAGTTTATAGAAGTGATAATAAAAATAAAGTATAAGTATCTTACCTGACACTGATATTAAAATGGTCAGTCTTTGCAGTTTCTGCTATTTGGCTCTATTTATTCGTTTTTTTATATATATAGAATTTTATTTTTTCATCGGATATCATTCATACTAAAATTAAATGAAACCATGCCGAAGATTGGTGCGCAAACGGTAGCTCATGTACATCAAAAAACACACAAGGAGAGGCGTTATAATACAACATCAGCAATCACAAGTTACGTTTTCATAACAGATTTGTACAAAACTTTTGCAATATTTTCTGAATATCGATAAAAAAATGAATGCCATTTCCATTAACCGATGTTATGCGACTAAAACGTCTTTTTTTTCCTGTTACGATAAGTCATTACAAAAATCTTGCCAACAGACCCCATTATTTTTAATCAAAGGAGATGTTGGCATGTTATCCAGGCATTTATGGCAAGGAAAGCCCCTTATACTTGGAAGCGGCAACGTTTCTGGGTGTTTCTCCCTCCTGTCTGCTTCGAGGTCTTGATAAATTCAAATTGTGGCATTTATTTGTTGTTTAGAAACCAGTTCTCTCGTAATACGTTTATCTTTTATGAGTTTAATGAAGAACTCTCATCTTCTGTCCAAACACACCGTACCCTCTTTAAAGAATGATACTTTTACATACGCCAGGTGACCTGTAAATGCGGGGGGAAAAAAAACTGTTTCCTTTGCAGTTTTGCGAAATATTCTTTTTTTGAATTGCCCAAAAAACCACCTTATGCACACGTAAAAACTTTCTTGTGATATATGGGAGTTTTTTGCGAAATTGACGTGTTTCCATTGAGCGTATTTTTAAGGGTAATGGAAACGCCACTAAAGACATTCACATTTGAATGGAGTTAGACTGTCAAGGACCATTGAGTTTGCCGAAAAACAGTTTTCTCTGGAATTTTTTACAACGGTTGTGTGAGAAAAACACACTCTTCACAGATTTGGATAAGATTTAAATCACAAAGTACGTCTGTGAAACACAAATTTCTCTAATGTCCCTTTGGGTAAAATAGTCCTGTCCCAATAGGGTTATAGTTTGACAACATAACTGATCCTAATTAATTAAATTTTATATAACAGATTTGATTTGATTTTCATTCTGACTGCTAAATGCCTATTAACACAGTATTTAACAAGCAGAGAATCCTTTCTAACATGCTATTGCATTATGGGCCATTACGTAATTGATATAGCCGTATCAGAAAATAATTGCTCTCTTCACTCCACACCACTCTCATACTCTGTTACTTTTCATTGGAGATCAATGAAAAAAAGGTTGTTTTTTCTCTACATAATAGTACAGTGCAGATACTGTATCCACCTCCTTGCAAACTTAAATATGTATTTTTTTTTCGCTCTAAATCAATGTTTTCTTCCACCATTTAATTTCTTTCCAGAAGTTTGAGTTGACTGGTTGGTTTGTTAAAGTTTGTTAATTCATATTTGTGCTTTATTCTGTCTGCAGTCCATTCGTGAGGTAACCGGCTATGTGCTTGTGGCACTAAATCAGTTTGAATATCTGCCCCTGGAGAATCTTCGCATAGTCCGCGGCACCAGGCTGTATGAAGACCGCTACGGCCTGGCAATCTTCCTCAACTACCGCAGAGATGGCAACTTCGGTCTCCGTCAGCTTGGCCTTAAGAACCTCACAGGTACAATATGTGCTTAGGCCACAGGTCACATGACTTGTGTGTTCATTTTTTTCTTCATTCTCTGTCTTTCTTATCTTTTGTGCATGTTGAGCATAACATTTTTAGCTTTGTTGGAGATGAGTTGTCATTTTCATTGATAGCCACTTTAATACATTGATCCCTGCTGAAATCGCTGGCTGAGAATGTATATCTATAGTCGAGGCCTTTGTGAAGTTGGTAAGTGCTCTCCGATCTCACTCGCAGAACAGAGAAGGAGAGTATTCATGAATATGGATATCATACTAAATTGATTTCACACAACTTCCATCAAGAATTGACTTAGTTGGTGCTGGTTGGATGGATGAGGACCGACGGTGGCAGTGAAATACAGCTAAATATCTGCACCTGGAATTGGATCCATAAAACTCAGTGAGAGGTTTGGTGGGGAACGCTGGAGCTTGACCAGCTTGATGATGGCGCTGCTCTCACATGATCCAAGTCTTTATAAGTTTAGATCTGTCACTTTTGCAGGGGTGGGAAAGGCTAATCTTCTTGAAAGTGTCAGAGAGTCTACATTGGATAGTGTTTCCTTAGTACAGTAAAGTCTGCTGTAGCACAGTAAAGTTTGAATTTCTTTAGGCCGTATTTGTAAAATATTGAAAAGAAATACTTCAGTGGCAATTTCTTTAAGACTACTATGGAAGTATGTATTTCCCTAAATTGTAATCAAAATTATGTTTTTGAAAGAAGTCTCGTATTATCACAATACTGTTTTTTTTTCTCAGAAGTCTTTAATGAATAGGAAGTTAAAAAAGCAGCAATTACCGAATTTCTTTTGTAACAATATAAACATTTTTACTGCCATTTTTCATCAATTTAATGCTTTCTTTGCGGAATAAATATATTTCTTAAAAATCTCACTGACAATGTTTTTTTAAAAGTCTTTTATGATCACCAAGGCTGCATTGTTTTGTCAAAAAACAACAACAACAACAACAAACAGTAATATTATTAAAATAACATTTCTGTTTGAATATATTTTAAAATGCAGTTTATTCTTGTGCACACATAATTCAGTCCCTATTACATGATACTCTTACAATAGTATATAGCAGAAACATCAGTTTGTGTGAGTCATGTATATTTGTACAAATATACATTACCTTTATTTACACCAAGTTAGCACTTTTTCACTATATGATTGCTCATTCTTCTTAGGATGTGGAATAAAGACATGTAAACGTCCTTTCCATTCATTACTCTAATTACTGGGGTTTGTCTGTGAAGGACCTCTTTTCAACAGCCCTGTTCTTTGTACCACACCTATTGTGTGGTAGCTATTAAATATTCTTCAGTATTGTTCGGTTAAAATGTTTTTGTTCACTGCAAGGACATACATGAAGCACATACTCATTTAGAGCTTTTTAAATTGTTATTTTGAACCAGAAGCTAAAAGTAAATGCATGTCTCACCATGAGTTAAAAAAATATGATGCCAAATGTAAGACAGACACCAAACACAAACCTCTGAAGAGTCTGACGTTGTGGTAAATAAACATTACATACAAATTACAGTATTTAAGGTCTAATTTGGCAGATGCATATTTCATAATTCTGAACAGAGAGGGTGAGTTTGGAGGTTTGATGTTTTTGTAAGTGTACTTTCTGCTTCACTACCAGGGCCAGTTGGAAATGTCTCTTCTTCACAGTACCTGATCATTGCTGTTATACAACAGCTCTGCTTCATTCTGATTGGCTGAAAGCACTAGTATAAGTGCATGGACCTGACATTTACCATGTGCTACTTTTGTCTCTTTGGTCAAATGAATAGTTCTAGCATTTGTTCTTCTTAACTGTTCCTCCAGACACACATGATTACACGGACTGTGATAGTTGTTGGATATGGTAGTATTTGTGTCTGTTTATTATGGCCACACTGTGGAAACTTACAAGGACCAGAACTGTTTAAGATCAAACTGGCAATCTTAACCAGCATTAATCAGTGGCAAATACCAGTCAACCTTTAGTGTGAGTAACCAGGATGTAGAGTGTTCTTGTAGTGCTGAACAAGCAGATTCGGGCTCTAAATTGTGAGCTGTGCCATTTACTTTCTGTTCAATCCAATACTAAGGACTAAGACCATAAGCATTTACATTTATTTATTTTTCAGACATTTGTATCTAAAGCAGTTTACGGTATACAAATTATCAGTTTGACATGGAATCAAACCTATAACCTTGAATAAATTAATAAATGATGCATTGCAAAAAAAAAAATCCCTGTTGAACGGATAATTCACCCAAAATTGAAAATTCTGTCATCATTTACTCACCCTCAAGTTGTTCCATACCTGTATAAATTTCTTTGTTGTGCTGTACACAAAGGAAGATATTTGGAAGAATGTTTGTAATCAAGCAGATATTGCCCCCCATCGACTACCATAGTAGGAAAAAAATACTATGGTAGTCAATGGGGGGCAAGATCTGCTCAGACAAAGAGACTCATACAGGTTTGGAACAACTTGAGGGTGAGTAAATGACAGAATTTTCATTTTTGGGTATACTATACCTTTAATATAAAATGATTTGAATATATTTTATATGAAGTTATTTTAAATGAAAATAATATTTAAAAAAAAAAATGTAATTTTTTTTTGTGATTCTTTGATGAGAAGAAAGTTCAGCATTTATTTGAAACAGATTTTTTTTATAAACAATGTAAAATTCTTTACTTTCACTTTTGATACATTTTATGTATTTATGTATTAAATGTATTCATTTCTTTTCTTTCAAATCTTACTGACCCCAAACTTTTGTACAGTATTTCTCTGTAGCTTAAACAGAAGTGCGTGAGCATAAACTGATTCAAAAATATATACAATGGGGAGAACAAGTATTTAATACACTGCAGGTTTGCCCACTTACAAAGCATGTAGAAGTCTGTCATTTTTATCATAGGTACTCTTCAACTGTGAGTGACAGAATTGAAAACAAAAATCTAGAAAATCACATTGTACGATTTTTAAATAATTAATTTGCATTTTACTGCATAAGTATTTGATGACCTACCAACCAGTAAGAATTCCGACTCTCACAGACCTCTTAGTTTTTCTTTAAGAAGCCCTCCTGTTCTCCACTCATTACCTGTATTAACTGCACCTGTTTGAACTCGTTACCTGTATAAAAGACACCTGTCCACACACTCGATCAATGGCCAGGACTAGAGAGCTGTGTAAGGACATCAGAGATGAAATTGTAGACCTGCACAAGGCTGGGATGGGCTACAGGACAATAGGCAAGCAGCTTGGTGAGAAGGCAACAGCTGTTGGCGCAATTATTAGAAAATGAAAGAAGTTCAAGATGACGGTCAATCTCCCTCGGTCTGGGGCACCATACAAGGTCTCGCCTCGTGGGGCATCAATGATCATGAGGAAGGTGAGGGATCAGGCCAGAACTACATGGGAGGACCTGGTCAATGACCTGAAGAGAGCTGGGACCAGTCTCAAAGAAAACCATTAGTAACACACTATGCCGTCATGGACTAAAATCCTGCAGCGCACGCAAGTTCCCCCTGCTCAAGCCAATGACCATCTGGATGATCCACAGGAGGAATGGGAGAAGGTCATGTGGTCTGACAAGACAAAAAAAAAGAGTTTTTTGGTCTAAACTCCACTCGCCATGTTTGGAGGAAGAAGGATGAGTACAACCCCAAGAATACCATCCCAACCGTGAAGCATGGAGGTGGAAACATCATTCTTTGGGGATGCTTTTCTGCAAAGGGGACAGGACGACTGCACCGTATTGAGGGGAGGATGGATGGGGCCATGTATCGCGAGATCTTGGCCAACAACCTCCTTCCCTCAGTAAGAGCACTGAAGATGGGTCGTGGCTGGGTTTTCAAGCATGACAACGACCCGAAACACACAGCCAGGGCAACTAAGGGGTGGCTCCGTAAGAAGCATCTCAAGGTCCTGGAGTGGCCTAGCCAGTCTCCAGACCTGAACCCAATAGAAAATCTTTGGAGGGAGCTGAAAGTCTGTATTGCCCAGCGACAGCCCCGCAAATCTGAAGGATCTGGAGAAGATCTGTATGGAGGAGTGGGCCAAAATCCCTGCTGCAGTGTGTACAAACCTCCTCAAGAACTACAGGGAACGTATCTCTGTAATTGCAAACAAAGGTTTCTGTACCAAATATTAAGTTCTGTTTTTCTGATGTATCAAATACTTATGTCATGCAATAAAATGCAAATGAATTGCTTAAAAACCATACAATGCGATTTTCTGGATTTTTGTTTTAGATTCCGTCACTCACTCACAGAGTACCTATGATAAAAATGACAGATTTCTACATGCTTTGTAAGTGGGCAAACCTGCAAAATCAGCAGTGTATCAAATACTTCTTCTCCCCACTGTATCTTGAATGCAATGTAAATTGCTTTGGATAATAGTTTCTGTCAAAATGCGTAAATGTATCCCAGCCTAAAATGAGGCGACTACAAGCCATTTCCAGTTTGATTCCTTGACAAGGGCAAAGCACTGTGGTTTGTTGACTGTTTTGGGAGCTGTTTGTGACCTGTGGCAGGCAAGGGAAGAAAGAGCTACACTGTGAAGAATGGACTTCTACACATTGACTTTTTTTCTGCATCGCAATTGCTTTATTCAACTGTGCTCTATTGTCTGTATCTCTGCAAAAGGACCGATTACAATGTGAAATCTGGCTAGGTAGTTAACCTACTGCACGTAAATGGTTCAGGAACACTGTCTGGCTCTCATGGAACAATGTTTCTGGTCCAGAAAACATCTTCATTCACTTTCCATGGCTAGGCAAAGGAAATGGAGCAGAGAGAGACATGCCGTAGCAGACCGGGTAAATAATTCAAGCCGCGTGTATTGTTCTACTTACTCAGTCCACTCGACGCAGCGTGCATAACCCAAATGTCACATTGCAATGCTGACATCACTTAAAGCATAACTAACTATGCTGCATTTCATGCCTTATTCTTGGAAGATGACAGCGTTTAGGAACGACGAGAAGACCAGGTGCTCCCAGAGGACTGCGATCCCGTCTTAGGCAGACTAACATGGAACAGCAGTGGAGTCAAGGAACGTTTGAAATCCCAGCCATACCCATAGGGAAGGAGAGAACACAGAAGCTCTGCTCTCTCGTTTACTCACTCTCTCTCATCCATCTATCATTCTGCATACATTCATTCTCTTCTTGTTCACCCAATTTTCTTAACTTTAACTGTATCTCTCTCTTGCTTTCATTGAGCAGTATATTGAAGAATTATGGGCCTAGAAGAAGCTGCATGTGTCTTTCACAGCAATGACGAAGCGACTTTGGAATTGTATACTGGGATACTGTCGTTTACCCAAAAATGAAAATTGTCATCATTTACTCCCCTTCATGTAGTACCAAACCTGTATGACTTTCTTTCTTCTGTGTAAAGAAGATATTTAAAATAAAAAAAGTCTTTTTTTTTTTTTTGCTGGTACAATGACATTCAAAAGGGTCCAGTCATTCATTCATTTTTGTGTTCCACAGAAGAAAGAAATGCATACAGGAGTTAATGATGACTCCATGGAAGACAAATAGAGCAATGTAATGTTTTATCAACATTTGCCAGTACTTGTTGGAAACACTAAAAACAGCTAGGTTATTAGCATAGCGTAGCTATTTTTAGTCACTGGTCTTCTAAACACTGAAGTCAGTCAGCGCCCTGTAACCCTGAGACAGATCAAAGCTGGAACAAAGCCCAGCAACTTCTCTCTCGGCTCTCAGCTTGTCAGGCCCGCACATTATGAGCCTTTTGATCCTGTCACATTATCATGTCATTCCTCTCATAACAGTTCTCCAGAGATGTGTAAAGTGATCAATACCATCCATAAATGATATCTAAGAGAACAAAGGCTATTAACTGCACTGGGTCTAATCCCGAATCTGATCAAACCAGCCTGTCGGCATGCTACCAGAGTTGAAATCCACGGAGGTAGAAATTGCCCTGGATAAAATCTATTTGTCGCTGTTATATTCTGATATTGCTCTATTGATTTTCTGAGAGGTGGTGTGTGGGCAACACAGTGACGTGGTGCTCGGGCTTCCCTTGCGACTGGCTTTCAAACGTCCTCCCTGCTGGGTTATTAAGTCGGAGTCAATGGAGTGAGCTATTTGAGCTATTTGTTTGAATGCAAAATGGCACAACACTACCTTCACCTTGAAAAGCATTTGATTGTTGTTGATTAAGGATTTTTGCATGAAATAATAACCAAGATTTTTTTTCTCTCTCTCTTTCTTTTTAATAGTTTAATAGTTTTAGGCTTTTTATATCTCCTGTGTCTTTTTAGTTGGTTTCCACAAACTGATGTAATATGCCCACTAGCAAACTCACTGGTACAACCATTAAGGTTTTTTTTTATTTTTGTATTTATTTTTTTACTGTCTGATTGGTAACACTTTCTATGAAGACTGTAAGTGTATAAGTATGCGAGGAGTCAGATGTTTGGACACACATAACTGAATTTATTTCTTCTCATGGTCTTCAAAACCTTTAGATATAATATTTTGCTTTTACTATATTTCTTTTACTCTTTTTGGTCACTACATCCTGTAATTCCTGTACTTCATTTAGAGTATTTAATGACTGTGATAGACAGTAAAGTAATGTAAAAGTATTCTTTATGCTTCAGTAATCTCTTATAATATATAATACATCTTAAATGTTCTCATAATTGCAACAGTTAATAATGCATTATAATATTCACAGTTATGTCTCTGTTTTTTTTTTTTTATATTAATGTGCATGCCAAAATGTCATGTCCTTTATTGTGTTTTTACTTACTGAATTATAGTTCTGGCTATTATGGATTAGAATGCGCATTGTAATGTTTTATGTATACAGGCTTCATAGAAAGTGTGGCCATCTGCTATTGTCAGTCCAGAAGGAGCTGTGTCATCTTGTGTCCGTGTCCTCAAAGGCATCGCGAGGCAGGTGATTTGTAATAATTATACGTCATCCCACTGCTGAGGCAAAGGTTAAACTTCGCATGCTTTCTTTGACATTTCAAAGTGGTGCTCTCTTGTCATTTTCAGAAGAATTAGAATGTTTTTTTCATGCCTATGCAAAGATTTTTTTGCTCACCGTTTGTGCCCCTCATTGTTTTTCAGCCGAACACAAATGCAGCTTAGACAGTAATTACCTCACAATAATAACAACCTACATAAGAACAGATGAGTGTGTAAATTTAACCATTTCCTTGCTTTTCTTTTTCAGCTAGTTTCTTTAGTTCTTTGCTGTCTTCTTTCTCCCACTTTCTATGTTTTGCCCTTGATGAGTGTGTTTGATTATTACACATTATTTTCTTCTACCCATAATCTGAATAGAAAAAGATCAATGTCAAAGGTGCAGTGTGTAATGTTGACAGCTAGTGGTTGAAATGGGTACTGCAGTCCAAATTCAAAATATTGGAGAGGGTAGTTTCTCCTGGCACCTCCTCCTCAGACTCCACGCTCACACGGGTTGCCAAATCGAGGACGTACAACAGCAACAAGCACAATTGACAAAGGAAGGTGTCGATCCTTACACCAAAGTTGATGAGTTCAGTTGATTAATCCACATTTAATTTGCCTCTGGACATAGAGCTTTTTAGATGGATGCTGAGGCTTTTTAGGTCGGGTAGAATCTGTGATCTCTGAACTTGTTTGTTTGCTGGCGTCCATGGCTGCAACATGCTGTGTTTTCTGCCAAATTGCAACCCGGGATGTCAAAATACTATTGGGTAAATTGGCATTTGGAGGGATCACACAGACCTAAACAAAAACAGATATTCCAACACGGAATGCACATTTCAAAGTATAACATTCACAAGAATGTGAATTTAGCATGTTTCTTACTGTAATTCTCTGCAAACTTATTATGGCATTTTTGTGCTTTAGTACTATCAAAAAGAAAACTACATTCAGCAAATTTGTTAATTTATTGATTCGTTTGTTGATTCATTTATTGTTTTTTTTGTTGTTGTTCATTGATTCTTTCATTAATACATTTGTTTTAAAATTTCTATGACAGTGGTGGTGACTTATCAAGGTATTTCTATTTTATTGTGCTATGAAAAGCTGTAACTTATGACATTGTACTGTTGCTATATCATGATACTTATGATTTCCATAGTAAATTCTTTCAACTAAGCGCCTCTTCTACTTTCCCACCTTATTTTTATTTGAGCTGTAATTCATAATTCAACCTTTGATTAGACGTATTATATGATATTATCATGAATTGCTGATTGCCTGTCACGCAAAGAATTGTAGTAGCGCTGCTCATTATTCTTAGTTTCAGCTGTGGAAAATGGGCTTCGGCGTCCTGTCCTTCATGCAAGCTATTTATTTTCCTGCCTTTTAGAACAAATTATCTTGAAAGAGGACTTTGTTTTTGTCAAGGTTTGTGTCTGTGGTGTCTCAAGGTACTGTACGTTAGGTTTTTATAGATTGTTCTGTCGACTCTCTGCCTGTCTTTAACATTAACTTGATCAAAAGGCTTTTTTTATCAGTGAACGGTGGGTTTTTGTATAGTTTATGCCATTTTGTTCACTTAAAAAAAAAACACTTTCAGCTTCATACTTAAGCATTGCATTTTTTCAAGTGTTGTTGTGTTAATTTTTTTTTCTATATTACAGTCACCACATGACTTGAATGGTCACAGTGGTATTGGAAGAATAACATTTCTGTATAAATGCCTTTTTATGTCTTGTGCATGCCAAGGGAGTAGGTTTGAATTTGTAGGGACTTTTTACATATGCACAAGTACACATCGACACAGGACATTTGAATTCTGCAATCTTTACACACCTATACTGACATCTATGTAAATGTGTTGTTTCTTGTAGATTCACCTGATATTTCCTCCACCTTGTGTTTCATATGTACTGTATTAGGTTTGCACTATTCAGAACTTAATCAAGAATGCCATTGGAATTCCAATTCAGTTACATAATTTGAATCAAATTTGAAATGAGGCAGGATGTTGAATTAAAATTTACATTTGAATGTAAGGAAGTAGAGTTAAAATGAATTGAAATTCATTTTGAAATTCATCATGCAATTGGTGAAGATTTTTTAACCAGAAAAGCAAAGTTTGTCTTGACAAACCGGCTCTACCGGCCTTGCTTTATAAAACTTTTAACTATTTATAGACCTTACACATGGATGGGTGGAATTAAATAGAGAGAGTGATGGATGGATGGATGGATGGATGGATGGATGGATGGATGGATGGATGGATGGATGGATGGAATGAAAAATAGACAGAACAAAAGAACGATGGATGGGTGACGGGGTCAGAACTGTAATTAATATGTAAATAGTCTCTCAACTTCCCATCCATACATAATTCTACATAAACACATTCGCGTACACATGGGAGCAGCTCTTTATGTTTAGTCTTCGATGTACCTGCACCTGTTCAAGGAGAAAATCTCAATGATCATGCATTAACCTCACTGAGTCCTGCTCAGCGTCTCATGAAAGCGTTCTGAAACAGCACACCGGAGATGAAAGACAAGGAACGAGAAAAGAAAGAGATGAGCCTATGACTTCCTCAGACACATGTCTGTCTCTTGCTCTCTCTCTTTACCCATTTTGTTTCTTTTTCGGCTCAGAGTGGTCTGTGTAAAGGGATCCGAGAGGAGAAAAAAGAAAATTACTTTTGTTGGTTCTTGCACAACACTCATTTCCATCTTTCGCGCTGAGGCTTCCAGACCTCGGGTCACTTCCAATTGTGTGTCTAATTGATTACTTCCCATGCAATTACGTTTGTGTCATACTCGATTTTTCACTGTTTGAGGCGCAGGGGAGCGATCCTCCTTCTGAAGGACAACAGTTGCACTGCAGCAAATACAGAATGTGGCTGTATTATTAATCTTTTGGCGCAGCTGTAGTGCAGTAATAACCAGTGACATAAACCACAAACGCAAGGTTACAGAGGTGGAAGGGACGGTGTCAATGACAGGACATTTTCTCCCTGGGTATTGAGGAAAAACAGCATTGAAAGCGACAGTATTATGATTCTACTCATTTGCAACAACACAAACAAGTGCTTCTTTATTAGGCCTATATGTATATATTTCCTACTTGCATATTCTTTGTGCTTTTCACTTATTAATTTTGCTGACTGTTTTCAAGCTCATTAATTAAAGCTTTTGGGAATTATGTAAGCTGTGAGAAAAGAATGTAATGAAATATTGATGGCTAACCACAGATGGACTTTAAAAATTTTAATCATTAGAAAGATTTGACCCTTCTGCCCTCGCAAAGGAATGAAAAAGTGTAGATGCATGACTTTTTCAGTCAAACCTGTTGTGTGACTTATTCACTCTGTGGACCTTCTTTTACAAAATACTACATATGCCCTCCTCATTTTTTTTTTAAATCATATTTTAAGAAGTTATTTTTTCCTTGGTCAATGTGAAGAGAAAAAAAAGTGTTAAAAAATATTTAAAAAAATATAATTATGTTTTCATTACATATAATTTATAAATTTTAAAAAATAATTTATTTTAGCTATGTAGATTTTATTATTGTTTTAAACCTTGTTTTATCAAAAATATTTTCATATATTAAACATAATAATTGTGTATAATTGTAATTATTATATAATACTACATCATATATAGTAAATGTGCTTTTCTTTCTAACAGCAGTGTGTTTGTATAAACAGAACACATGCAGAGTGTACTTTCCTTTTCCATGGAGATGAAAGGATGACAGAACAGCTAAGAAGAAACAAAAGCCCTGGGAAGTGAAGTAGAAAAATGGAAGAGTCCTTTTTTAAAGTTGTCTGTATTTAAAGGCTGTAATGTGAATTGGGAAGAGGGAAAAAAGAAAAGCTGTAATTACACAGAGATCAAATAGAGAGCGTGGAGCTAGTGCTAATACCCATTCGCCCAACCCAATCACTGGAGAAACCAGGCCCATTAATAATGAATCTAGTGTCATCATTAAAACTCTGAATGATTAAACATATCTCCTGGCTTCAAACACCACATTTCACATAAAAAAAAAGAAAAAGAAAAAAAAAGAGCTCACACATACATGAAGGAAAACTGTAATGAAATGAAACATTTATGAAACATACCAAGTCTGCAGATTTTTATACTGTTGGATTGTCTGTCATTCACAAAGTTACTTCACAGAATGAATAATTGCATGCCGGTTTGGAGCAATATGACTATTATGTCGTCATTTACTCACCCTCATATCTGGTTGAACTATCCCTTTAAAGGTGAAGTGTGTGACTTCTGCGCCATTGGTTGAACCAGAAGTTTATATGTTAGGTACTTAAACACACAAAACAATGTTTTGAAAGTGCCAGAGAGCTCTTCAATTGTTTATTATCTTTACACATTCAGCTGAGAAAGTAAAAAGTCATTCAACATTAAAAACTTCAAAATGCTTTCATCTGCCACGTAGCACTATGTTCTGTTTAATTCTTGTTATTTAAAACCATTCTACAGAATTCCAAGATTTTTCCCCATAAACTTGAACCCAACATCATGACAACAGCCAACTCTATCAGTTATTCTAATGTGTGTATAGCTTTTCATGGCCTCATAGTTAATTCAATTGCATGAAGCATCCCGAGACAACGGCCAATTAACATCTCCGCATTCTGTGGACTGTAAAAAAGAATTCCAGCAAAGAGAAATTGGAGCGGATCACAGAGCGGTTATATAATTTGAGGAAGGTGGAAAGAATGTAGAACAAGCATTGATAGAAGAGAAATTAGTGCTTGATTAATCTCTGTTCAGTTTGATGATGGGAGATATTAAGCTTTGTTCATTCATTAATGAATATTAGTAACGATTGCTATTGTTTGACCACATTACCTGGATTAAAGGAAGAGTTCACTCAAAAAGGACATCATTTACTCACTCTAATGTTGTTGCAACCCTGTATTGTTTTACTTTTTATATAAATGAATGTATCAAAGACTGTTTAAACTGCTTTTTTTCGTACACTGAATGTGGAGGGTGATTTATACCGTCAATCAGGACAACAAACAAACAAAAAAATATATTTCAAGCCTTCTGAAGATCTGTGAGAAACAAACTGAAATTCAAGACATTATTCTTGGATAATCTACCGTAAGGGTAAGGGAAAGGATGAAGCTGATTGGATGGACAGCATTGCTTCCATTTTGAGCGCGCTTGCCGTGCACCTACATTGGAAATAACAAATATGTGCACGCAAAAGACGCGATATGTGAACGCTCCCTAAGGCTTGGAATATACTGAATTTTTAAAAATGTTTATGGTGCCTTTTTGTCCCTTTATTGCAATGGAAAATGTTAAACAGAAGCTCAAACACTGTGCCTAAAGAGCTCCTTTTTCACTTGACCAAAGAAAGAGATAGAGGTTAATCAAAGTTAGCAAGTAAAAATGATGACCTTTAAAGCCTCTATCATGTCATTTTGTGCTAACTTTGCTGCCTTACATCGTCGTTTAGAGGAAGGACATGTTTAACTGACAGAAATGTTAATGTAACAATAACGTTATACCTGTTTCAGTGTGTTTTAGTGTGTCGACAGCTTGCTCCTGTGTTAGGAAAGCATTGACATACACGCATTTTAGCTTCCCCCATTTGTCTCCATTACCCGTAAGCCTCTGCTAATGGAGTCAAAGAGTCTCTAGGGTGTTGTTAGCACCTGACTTTACCATTTGATTCAAGCCTTTGTAAAATCAGTCATTATGCTCCAGCCCGAACACAGACCGGTGCAAGCTTTTTGACACAAATAGAGCTGTTCCGTGACCCAGAGCTGTACATCACGATAATACTAAATGACTCTGTAAGTTTATGCCTTTGATTATATGCGTGTGCAGCTTTGAGTGCAGGCAAACGCTCACAGTCAAGAGAAAAGAGGAGCGAAAAACAGGGTTGAAAAAAGTAGAGCGGCTGTGGATGTTGAATAATTCAGAACTGGCAGCACATGGGGCTTCGGGGCCAGCCGGAGTGCAGGAACTCCAGCCACTGATGAGCAGTGTGCCCGCACCTCACCTTTGTCCTGCACACACACACACATATACACAGACACAATGTGTATCAGCAGCATTCATAAAGCTGCAAACTCTGCTCGCCTGTCCACTCCGAACCGTTTCAACCCTCCACCACCTCAGATATCAGACTTGGGCCTCATTAAAAGTTAATGTGAGGCGTGCAAAGAATTTTAATGCCAATTAATAATCAAAACATTTTCCTTCATTGCCCTGCGGCGATTTTTTTTAGAGTCAAAAACCAGGCCATCCGACACAATTCAACCAAAGCGAAGACTGTGGGGTGCATGGAACAGGTAGAGACATCAAAGTCAACCTGTTATCCTGCTATAGACCAGTTAAAGTCAGTGGGCATAGCAGGTGATCGAGGGGAGCATTTCCTGGCAAGTGTATTACGCTGTGGATGTTTGAACAGTGGTGTGTTGCCAGTGGTTCTGGCTGGGTTTCACAGTGTATGCCAGCCAAATCCTGTGTCATTGGCATCAATAGCATGCAGAGAAGAGTCTGTACACAGCCAGACACATCTATACGTTCACAAACACGTGCGCTTTCAAGTGATACAGGCACTATAGACTGATAAAAGGCATCTCCACCTCCGCTAGTACTGCTGTTCTTGATGTCAGCTCAAGTTTGACGTTGTTTCATCAAGCCCGCTGCAGGAAACGTTAATGAAACATTTAAGAGTGGTAAGTCAATTACCAGCACTGCTGAGAAATCTCAGAACTCTTGTTTAAGAGGGAATTTGATGGAATGGTTGTTCTGTTAAAGCTGCGAGTTGTGGTTTGGTCACATGATCGATAGATCAGATGGAGACTGTATAGATTTGTGTTGCCAGAATATCGTCATGAAGTCTAATCCACATTGTAGCTTATTTTTCATTTCACTTAATTTTGTTCAAGAAGTTTAGGAGCAGGTTCATCTGAAATACTTTCAGTTGATACTTTATTTTTCATAATAATTTTGCTTGTAATTTTACTGTTTATTAGTGCTGTCAATTAATCAATTTTTTTATGTGATTAAACATGATTAATCACACTAACATTAACGTTTTTAATATATTTTTATAGTGCAATAATTTCACATTATACATATACAAATTAGTTTAGAAACAAGTATAGTATATAGTATATGCTGTATAGTTTAGAAACTTAAATACTTAAATAGAGACTTAAATATTTTAAATATTAAACACAACTAAAATATTAAATATAACTAACAGGTTGGAAATATACAGAAATTGAATATAGTTATCAAACACTTTCCGGCTTCACTGCATAAATCATTCCTTATTAAAGCTATAAAAGTTATTTGGTCAAGAGCAGTGAGTGATTTTCTCTTTTTCTTGTTTGATTAACCTTAATGACAGACTGCAGCTGGTTTATTAGCCTCCTGTCACTTTAAGACCTGACGTACACAACGTGGATCTGACACGCATCCCATTTCCTCAACTCTTTGTTCATTTAAGACTTTACTTAACTCATTTAAGACTGTGCTTACGAGGATACTTGACAAATCTAGCAAAAAGATGACTGAAAAAACAGATGCAGTAATTGTGTTAAATATTTTTAACACGTTAAACTGAAAAAACAAAATCTATTTCATGCATTAACACATTAATATTGAAATCTCTACTATATATATAGTATATATACTTTATCGGCTTTATCAGGCGCACATCCATGATGCGAATCTCTCATTCCACCACATCCCAAAGGTGCTCTATTGGATCGATATCTGGTGACTGTGGAGGCTGGAGTGGCACCCGGTGTGTTCTTCTGCTGTTGTAGCCCATCTGCTTCAAGGTTCGACGTGTTGTGTGTTCAGAAATGCTCTTCTGCAGACCTTAGTTGTAACGGGTGGTTATTTGAGATACTGTTACCTTTCTATCAGCTTAAACCAGTCTGGCCATTCTCCTCTGACCTCTGGCATCAACAAGGCATTTTCCCCCACAGAACTGCCACTCTCTGGGTATTTTCACTTTTTCAGACCATTCTCTGTAAACCGTAGAGATGTTTCTGTGTGTAAAACCCAGTACATCAGCAGTTTCTGGAATAGTCACTAAAATCACCTTCCTTCCCCATTCTGATGCTCAGTTTAAAATTCAGCAGATCGACTTGACCATGTCTTCATGCATTGACTGCCTGATTAGATATCTGCTTTAACAATCAGTTGAACAGTTGTACCAAATGAATATATATATATATATGTGCATCAAACTAAACTTTTTCAAAAATGTGATGACACTAACCTGGTCACAAGTGTTCATCCCAGCTCTTTCTGAACATTTCTTTGTTACACTGAACCCTAGAAACTGTGTAGAGACCAGCTGACCAGATCATTTGAAGTGGGAGTTTTAGCTAAGCATATTGCCATTTTTATGTGCAATATGCATCAGACGGTCAGTGAACAAACTGTTCGATAGTCTGTAGATGTGCTGGCCGAGACTGTAGAATATTCATTTAATTATAATAATTCTTCTGCAATGTTAAGTAAAGCATTTGACTTTATAAAGCAGTTTGAAGTCCATATACATATTGTGCAATATAATCAGATGATTGTTATGTGAGTGCATGGAGGCACACACTGTGGAGAATAACTGAAAAGACTGATGGGGTTGGAAATCACAGAGGACAAGAAAATAATTGGAAAATGACCAGAAATCATTTCTTTTAAAAGGTCGTCTTCAGTGCTGCCCTCACATGCTCTCAGAATTATCGTAATTATGAGTTTCGTTGGTGAAAACTTGCACACGAATGCCTTCTCAGGTCGAAACTTGAATGCGATAAGCACGCAATCAAGACTTCAGAAGTGGGAATTATCAAATTCCGTACGGCGCGTGAAGGCATCATTAGTTATTCTCTTTTTCTTGTTCCCTGATTGGCTAGTGAGTCATTATGTAGGAAGAAGCAGGTGAACGCAACTGGGAGACCTTACCACCATGGAGTCATCGCACATCAGACGACACCACCAATCATGCCCAGTGACATAGAAAACATCAGAAGGAGCAAGAGATGCAGAAAGCAGCTGGTGTGCATCTGGAGTGGTAAATCGAGTATGCGCTGGCTCTTGTGTTTCAGCTAAACTGGCACAGTGAGGTCTTTGCCGCAGCATCCCCGTCTCCCTCTGTGACTTAATAATTAATGTATTTATTTTTTGCATAGTTGCTCATAGGGACGAGGCTCAGGGGCTGTACTGAATGCAGTGGAGGGTAATAGGACATGAATAGCCCCTGCTGCTGCTACGGCCGCCCTGCCAAGCGCTCATGCTGCCCAGGTGGGGTCTGCCATCCGGATGAATGCATGATGCTAAATATACCCCAAACTCCTCCCTCACTTTCCCACCTGGCCTCTTGTTTACTTTCAACGTACATCTGAAATTACTTTTCCAAATACAGAGAATGACCTCATCCAGCCCTCTTGCATCACTTTGCAGCACTACGCATGAACTAATTTAAAATGTGTTACACAAGGTATTTTATGTCATATCAAGTTTTGGTAACAGAGCTAAGTTTGGCCGTAGAAAAGTTTTGAAGTCAAAATTGGAGTTCAAATTTACTTTAACTAAAGAATTGAATGATTCTGGAATGGAATGGAATATTAATTTTAGAATTCCTAGCCCTACATTTGTCATTTTTACAGCTAATTGCTTAAAAAAATTATGTATTATGCTGTTGTTGTTGTTGTTGTTGTTGTTTTTCCAATTCAAGACCATTAGTAAATTAATTATTGGTTAACATCCAAAGTCAAACACAGAAAATCCCCTGTATTTGTTTGAGGCCCATGAAAATGTAACCAGTGGCAGATATATATATAATATACACACACATGTATATAAAACAAGGGAATGCTGTCCCTTCCCTGAGGTTAAGAGAGGTCACAGTACACAGTCATTTGTATGCAGGTGCTCTTCTGTTTCAGTTAGGTTTGGCTTTTTTTCCCCACTCTCTCTGTGGAACTGCCGGGTACAGAGCTCATTGTAGTGCTGGTTTGGGGTGAACAAAGTCCTGCTCTGATATTTGAAGTGTCACTCAGTCAGAAGCCACCCTCGGCACTCTCTCTACCTATGTATTTCATTGTGGTTTTCATTTTTATTGAAGCATGCATTTAAGCTCTCTTGTGTTCTCTGATTGAGCCATTGTACAGTTAAAGAGGCATTTTGCTCCGCACAAGGAAACAGAGAACGAATGTTTGAATTGCTATTCAGTGTTAACAACAGCTTTCGCCACAGCAGAATTGTCAAAACATTTTTTTCTTGATCACTGTTTGCACATTTTTGATCAAAAACATTTATATTATATTATATTATAGAACATGTAGAAAGATATTATGGAGATTATGTAATGTTATCCCCAACACTGCTCTAAAATCATATTCAGGCTCTCGGCACTGCTCTCTCTTATAAAATAGTTCATCACAGTGTTGACCCAAAGTAACTGTGTTCAAATCCTCTCGGAGGACATAGCTGACCGAGCATACATGTTGTGTACAGTTTTGTGGACGGCGGTCTTAATCTGTGTTCTTTATCAGCAGACAAACCATAACTGTATGCTCCCGTTCCTCTAGCCTTGTGTTTTAGAAATCTATTCCCTCAAGTGTGCCATTGCATGTAGTGATTTAGCTGTTCTAATTCAACAAGCTCACCTACCCGACCCAGATATGTTACATGAAAGGTTATTTCAGTTACCAGAAATAAGAGAGGGGAAGACTTGCCCTCTCTTATCCCTATGCCCTCTCTCATTTTTACCACCATTCTTTTTCTGTTCTTTTCCCAGATAAATAAGCAGATGCTCCCTGCCATAGATAATTCCATAAGCCTTTAATCTTAGCCATTTTTCATAAAGATTCATCGGAAACAATTGCGTGAGGGATAACAAAATTTAATCAGCCTGCATTAAATGCAATTACCACCCTGAGGAAGTCAGGGAGGCAGGGAGGATTGTAAGTTAAGCCCACTGTCTGAAGCTGTCGTCCATCCAGTTTATATATACTGAATCTGTATTTATTGAGCCGACCAGCCTTGAACCCTGAAATACCTTATAACCCAAGAAACAACTCAAAATAACACTGGATTCAAATGCTTCTGCATTAACTGTTCATAACTATAACATAAATATGTTATAGTGGATTGTGAGCATCTGTCACTGCTTTTAAACCACTAGTCCGGCACTGTAGTTTTCAACTCAGCGTTCAATATACTTTCAATTCTTTCTTTATTGCTTATATATCATACCGTCACTGTGACAATTCCCCTTATAACATTTGCCAATAAAAATTGCCCTTCTGTAGACAGAGAGGATGTCCTATTTGTTCCAGCACCAATTTTTTTTTTTTTTATCAACCTTGGTTGGATTTGAAAGGGATTTATTTCAATGCAGCTCTTGCCTGTTATTTACTGCCTTTGTCATTGGTTTTTCAAGAGTTGTTATCGAGTTGGTCTTTGTCCTTATGTAGCCTGAGCGAAAAAAAATGATGCATTGAGTGCTACAAGAGGGTCCTTGGTTCAGATGAATTCCAAGGACCCGAACCAGACACATGTAACCAGTAGAACACATGTTCTGCTGTCAGTGCCCATCACATATGGGCCATCAGTAGGCTCCCATGATGCTTTGCCTGCCGTGGCCACTCATGCTTGAATGTCAACAGTGTCTCGTTAAAAGTGCATTTGCTCGCAGCCAGCACGCCACGAATGCCTACTGAACTACTCCCGCACAGGTCCGCGCCTTCCCCCTTTCTCTCTCCTGAACGCCCGCGGCATCAACTCCTCATAAATGCTTTTATGTAGTTAAATTAAAGCCGTTGTTCTTTTCAGGTCAGTAGTTAAATACATAAAAGTGCAATTAAATTCAAATGGAGTCTGTCTGTGTTTTATTCTTAGTTTGCCACCCCTGTTCCTCTAGATTTATGTGAGCGGCTCTTTTGCTCTGACCTTGGCTGAGGGTTTCGTGGAAAGCCCATCATTGAAGCTTCTTCTTATCTTAGTTAAATAACGAGTACGTGAGCAATGGTTCACAACTGTGGGCTTTTGCACTACCGTTCGAATGTTTGGGGTCGATAAGATTTGTTTTTTAAAGAAATTTTTATTTAGCAAGGATGCGTAAAAATGATTAAGTGACCCACAGTATCGTGGTTTCCACACAGATATTAACATTGAAACACTGATGATAATTGGAAATAGGAGCTCCATCATGTGACACTGAATACTGAAGTATTGGCTGCTGAAAATTCAGCTTCAAAATTCAGTACATTATAAAATATATTTAAATAGAATATTTAAATGGAGTAGAGTTAAATAGAGCTATTAACTAATGTGTGTAAATAGTTAAATAGAGTTATTTTCAATTGTAATTCTTTTTCACAGTATTTTTTTTAAATTATTATTATTATTATTATTTACTGCATTTATGATCAGATAAATGCAGCCTTAGTGAGCAAAAGAGACTTCATTCAAAAACAAAAAAGTTACCACTCCAAACTTTTGAATGGTAGTGCAAGTGTGCATGAGGAGCTTTAGCATGTGCTTAACTGACTAAATTTAATTCAAATTGTGTTGGTTTTCACAGCTTTTTGTTTTATTATAGTTTTTTTTGCACCATGTTTTAATCAAAATCTTTTACATGTATGCTACACATCTGTCTTCATTCATTTTGACGGTCAGCCATTATCACCTGTATCCAATTACGATTCAGAAGCTAGAAAAAATCATTACGAACTGTGACTTTTTTGTGAAATAACACACAGAAGATGTCCCTACTACCTGACAGACACCACCGAAATCTATCTGTCAGGTAGTAAGAGCATTTCAGGTAGTTGTCTCTGTCAGACAAAAAAAGAGCACAGAATGCTATTATTTATCCAGAAGACTTTTAGGAGCTCTCTGCCTGCTTTTGCGTCATTTCTGTGTTGGCCAGTTGTGATAAGACTCTAACGGACACATGGAAGGAATTGGTTTTCCTTTTTTCTCAAATTGGACACAGATGGACACTTGATCTTCAAATATCCGGTGATATGCAAGATATGTTAGATATTCTCTCTGTCTTTGGTCTTGTTTAGCTCTTATGCTGTTGTTTTAGTGCTCTCAGTCTCACAAAGGAAAAAAAACAACAACATGACAGATATCACCCTTAACTGTGAAAAGAACAATAATGTTAGGTTAAACTACGATTAAAAAGTGTTTATTTTTCTCAGGAAAGTCCTAATGTGTTTGGGTTACGGGCAATTTTTGTTCTGCTTATCGGAAAGAAAAATCACCCTGTTCCCTCTTGCTGTTTGTTCAACTTTGCTCGTTGCATTTTTTACCCAGACAGCATCTCCTTGGTAACGCGGCTGGAGAGGCCGGGCTGTGTGGTGTAGTGCCTCACTTTGATGGATGGCGCAGAAGATCACCTATTTGTACAGTGGCGGCAGGGGAAGTTGGCACAGTCTGGCGTATCATTCCTCATAAGCCCTGCCAGGCACAGTCCCTCTGTGCCACACGCAGAGCCAGACTGCTGGCAGTGACTGGCATAAGGCCGGGTGATGTTGGCACTCTGTGATGAATAGGCAGCCACATCTATGCCCGATTGACTTGATCATCTTATAGAGAAAATGTGAATGAACTACTGGATTAGTACTCTGTGTTTGTTAAAGGAGAGGTTGGTGCCAAAATGATGTCCTGTTCTGGTCCATTTAGTTAAACGAAACTGATTGTCTTAAGCCCAGAGAAATCATTTTGTTCTGAAAGTGTGTGTGTGTTCTGTAAATTATCCATTATAGGCACTTTCTTGAAGTTAAGATACCTTTTAATACTCCAAAATTAGCCAAATTCTCATTTATAGCATTTATCTTTCGCATAAAAGTGGACTAAAATGTGTATTTTATCCTTATTAGAGTCTTGTGTCATTAGCATAGCAAGATGTTAACAGCTTAAGTGGAGCCTCTCCTTCATTCTTTACCTGAGAAGCACTTTTTGCATAGTGCACAGAGTGTAGAGTGTTCCAAATCAATCACTTATGATGTTCCATTTTCTTTGCTTTAGAAGGATGCCGTCTATGTAGGTAGTAGACAGCAAGGCAGCTCAATAGATTTTGCTCCATGCTCCAAGTTCAGCCGTGTTTTAAGTTTGCAGGTATGCAGAAAGGATGGTGTGTGTCGATCTGTGTGTGTACAGCGTTTGTCAATGATGTTGATGTTTCACTTCATTTGACACAAAATTGAACCTGTAGCTTTTACAGACCCAACAACAAGTCAAACATGCATTCAAATGAAACCAGCTGTCATCACTGCAAAGAGAAACACTTTACTGAACCCAGCGCCAGTGCTGGCATCTAAACTGGCTGTGTGTGTGTGAGTGTGTGTGTGTGTGTGTGCTCTCCTACCCCTCCAGCTGTGTGTCCTTTGATACAGGTAACTTGCCTGCCAATCTGTGCCAGCAGAGAAACTGAGATAAGGGTGCTAATGTGCCCTATTTTTCCAGATTTATCACAAATATGTTCCTTCAGGTTCCATTTTTATGATGTAAGCTTAAATAAATGCAAATAAAATATTGCATTTCAAATATATTAGTGCAAATGTCAAATGTGAATGAGTATTAAATATAGACATTAAATATTAATCTAAATATCAAATAAGAATAATAAATCTAAATTTTTAACTTAGAGTGATAGTTCACCCAAAAATGAAAATTCGGTCATCATTTAATCGCATACTATGAAAGTCAATGGGGTCCATCAACTGTTGGGTTACCCATATTATTCAACATATCATCTTTTGTTTACAGCAGAAGAAAGAAATTCTTATAGGTTTGGAACAACTTTTAATTTTAATTTTTGGGTGAACTATCCCTTTAATCTTTAACTGTCACGCATATGCTTTATGACTGACTTTCTTCTGCAGAACACAAAATAAGACCATTTTGAAGAATGGTTTTGTCCGTACAGTGGAAGTCACTGGGGTCCAGATTAATAACACTTGATTTTCACATGATTCCACAGATTAAAAAGAAAATGATAAAAATCATTAATTTAACAACATTAGATGTAACATAAATCCCTAAGGTACATAAAAGAAAAACTAAGAAAGAGTTATTTCAACAGAAATACATCAAATGTGAAGTGTCACACAGGGAATTGTGGGAATGTCAATTTACGTTTTTTCACTGTAAATTATACAATTTGTTATTTTCCAAAAACTGTAAATTTAACAGTATTTTACCGTAAAATTACATTAAATGTACCGTTAGATCTATTATTGATTGTATATAGAACAGAAACTTTTTGTTTTTCACCATAGCATTTTTACAGTCTTTTACCGTTACAATCTCAGTTGTTTTTTTACAGTTTGAGGGTGAGAAAATTATGACAACATTTTCAGTTTTGTGTGAGCTCTCCCTTTAAAATTGGAACAAATAAAAATCCTCACTTCAGGGGAAGTACAACAGAAAATGTCAACCTATGTAGGAGGCTTTGAATGTTGTCTTTTGGAATTATGATCCTTTGAGTAGGAAGTTGAATTAGATGAGCTTGTGCAACTAGCTTTAGCCACAGCGTCTGGTGTGCCGTTTACATGATGCTCGCATGTAAATACATACCATTATCTGCTTCAGTGTTTAGTCTTCTTTTGTATGGTCAGTGTTTTATGATATAATAGCATAGTTAGTGCTGCCTCTTCAGTTGTGGACTCACTTCCCTCAGGTGTTCTTATCTGATGTACACGCTAAGGTTCAGTGAAGCTGGAGTGAAATCGTCTGTAGAGAGAGAAACACAGCGTTCCCGGCTCTCCATCAACCGGTTGGGCCGTCTGAGGACCCCTGCTGAGTTCTGCCATTGCTTTTATTTGTTTTTCTGATTCTTGCCTCTAGGAGAGCTCGAGACATTTGCGTTCAGCCCTCCCAGCATGTCAGACACAGAGAACGCTAAAATTAATTTATCCATTGAGCGACAGGTTTCTCAATGCCCTGTGGAGATAGGGGAAATACACAATAACACTGTCTCCAATCATCCATGGAGTACAGTTTAATCAAGCTTTTGTTAGGCTATTATCAGTTTCAGATGGCCCGTGGTTATGAATATGTCTCATCTGTTCTACCGCCACACAGCTAATCTCCTGTAGCCGTGAAAGAGAAATCCAGTGCAGTAAATAATGCAAATCTGTTATAAGCTCTCCAGTGTTTTTGTCCACGCATCTGAGGATTACTCCAGACACGTTAAGATCATAATGTTCATTGTCGTCTGTTGTGCCCAAACAGAGACGTCTCACCCGTGAGCGTGTGGGGAGGGGAACAACAGATTGATTCCTCTTCAGATTCGGTGATCCGTGTGAAACAGTATGATGCATATTAAGGCAAAGGATTGAGAAGTGTCTCCCTGCAGATAAAATATGAAATTAGAAATCTGTTAGTGCTGCTTGTCCAGAATGTCAGAGCTCCAAATCCAGGATGGATTTGATTCTGACATTGTCGGGGAATGTAATCATTTCCTTCCTTCTGTTTGTGTCTGCTGGGATTAGATGTCTCTCAGAGGAGTGTAAGGAAGTGAGGAAAATAGAGAAAGAAATAAAAATAAAAACAGATTAGGGTTATTAATAATAGCAGTAAGAGTCAAATTTGTCTGGCTTCTTTGTTGAAGGCATACTTAAAAAATTAAAATCTGTCCTTATTTATTCACCCAAATGTCATTCCAAACCATTTTTTTTTTACAAGGAATAGGGATTGGAGCTTTCAAGCTCCAAAATTGATGCAAACACATCATAAAAATATCATAAAAGATGTCCTATTTGACTCACAAGTTATTTATTACATGATAACTTTGTGTGAAACACAGACAGGGTTGGATTTATCTCATGTTGTGACGTAGGCAAAAGACATTTTAAGTGACAAAACATGTAATTAGAGGTATTTATCATGAAATATCTGATATTACAATTCATATAGTTGGGAATGTTTCAAATAAAAAAAAGGAAAATTAAATAAAACCAATACATATCAGTCATACAGGGCTATTGTGGCTACGGTGCATGGCGCGTCACATGAAAATAATAATAAATAAAAATGCGAGGCGATCACTGGCCACCCACTATAGTCCCTAAGGCCCCTTAAAAAATACCTAGTGCATGACACCCCTGCTTCTGAACATCAAAAGAGCTTGAATATATATATATATATATATATATATATATATATATATATATATATATATATATATATATATATATATATATATATATATATATATATATATATATATATATATATATGCACATGTATGGAGAACTCTTGGTACAATTATGATAATTTATTGAAAATTTAGGTCCTTTTTAAGCTTTAACAATCAGCATCAGTTTATTCTAATTATAAAAAACAATGACTACTAGAGCAGTATTCAATTTTGTGTTTCACATGAGAAAAACAAATCATACAGGTTTGGAATGACATTAGTGTGAGCAAATAATGACAGAATTAGATTTTTGAGGGAACTGTCCCTTTAAAGCACCAGTTTTGTTTGACTGTGGATTCCAGGTTGACTAACCAGCAGAAGTAGGCCAGTACTGACACCAGAGGGTCAAAAAGAGACATTGTGTGAAGAAATCAAATTATTTTATACATTATCTTTGTTCTCAGGAGAGCCTAACCTTGCTATATTCCATGTAAGGTAAGATAGTGATGAGGTCACCTTCACTGGAATGATACGCTCAGAGGTGTCCGCTGACACAAGTCATTAAGTACTGAATGATGTTTTATTGTAGGTGTCTGTGTTTTAACAGAAATTCTGAATGGAGGGGTGTATGTGGACCAGAACAAGTTCCTGTGTCATGCTGATAC
Source organism: Zacco platypus (assembly GCA_038088235.1). Lineage (NCBI taxonomy): Eukaryota > Metazoa > Chordata > Actinopteri > Cypriniformes > Xenocyprididae > Zacco > Zacco platypus. The sequence continues at coordinate 28,946,458 of CM076081.1, read as the reverse complement.
CATCCACTGGCAGGATATAGTGAAGAACGCCCGCCCTGATCACCTGGTTGTGCCGTCTAATAGCAGCAGCTCCTGTGAGTACTGACCAGTTACAGCATGAGGTGCAAAAATGGATTGTTACTACAATACTGTTCAAAAGTTTGGGGTCAGTGTGATTTTTAAATGTTTTTGAAAGAAGTCTTTTTTTTGTTTGTTTTTAAATGTAATATATTCCTAAATTTAGCAAAACTAAATTTTTAGCAGCCATTACTCTGCTTGTGTCACATGATCCTTCAGAAATCATTCTAACATGCTAATTTGGTGGAAGAAACATTTCTTATTATTATCATGTTGACAATATTTGTGAACAGCATATATTTGAAATATATTTTGTACCATTATAAATGTCTTTCCTGGCAATTTTGATCAATGGCTGAATAAAACAATTAATTTCTTTAAACAAAAATCTCACTGGCCCCAGACTTTTGACTGTACTACTGTTCTTTCTATTTATAAAAGAATTCTGAAGAAAAATGTTACACAGTGACACACTGTTTGGAAACCACGACTGTCATTTTTTCCCATTTCCATTTGATGTATACTGTAGTTTTCAGGCTTATGTATGTCTATTTAGTTTCATCATATTTCAAACATGACTATTTTATGTTACTTGTAACTTGATCATTATGACCTATTGTTATGTAGAAATTTTTCCTTTTCTGTTCGACGTCTTTAAAAAAAAACAGCATATGGTAAAAAGATGAGGGTGAGATTTAATGTTGGGGTTAACTAATCTTAAAAACAAATTTTTACAGCTTTTAATGAAAATTTGGAGATGCTTACATTATGTCCAATCAATCAATCAATCAATCAATCAGTCAATCGATCAATCAGTCTTCTTGATCTGTTTCTCCCCCTACTGCCCAGATCAAGGGTGGTGATTTAGTAATCCACTATAATCTCTTAGTGTTTTGGGGGACGGATTGTCCTCATTGATTTTATTTAGTTATTTAGTGAGGTTGTTTACATTAGCTGCTCAAAAAAACAACAGGGAATATGCAATGCTCTTTTCACCAATTAAAATGCAATCCTGCACTTCCAGCCAATGTTTATCAATTACTTATTTCCAATGTTTGTAACCTTCAGATTCGTTTAGAAGCAGCAGTGTGGGCGGAAAGAAGAAGGATAGAATGATTCTGATGGTCAATGTAAACATTAAAATGAACCAAATGAGACCTTGAGCATCTCTGTCATTATTTACTCGCGCTCATTTCATTTTCAAACCTGATTGACGTTCTCTTTCTAGTGGAATACAGGAAGAGATGTTTTGTTAATATTGTGAAATAATCTTCACAGTGACCAGTATCTTCCAAGCATAAAAGCGGCCCATATGACTCGTAAGCTATCTATACCTCACAAGAAACTATTGTATATGGATTCAAAAGACTTGAATGAAAATGTACAATTTGTATAGACGACTTTTATGATGATTTTTTTTGTCCTCTTTGGAGCTCTACAGTGTGAAACACCATTTAATTTCCATTGCATGATGGTGAGTAAATGAAGACGGAATTTTAATTTAGGCTGAGCTATTAGAAAGGCAATGAAGTGGCCTTTTCTCACTATATCTCACAAAAGTTTTCCATGAACGGCAGAGAAATCAAGTGAGAGAGAGAGTGTAAAAAAAGGGTGATGTTTAAAAAGGGGAGATAGTCAAAAGTGCCTGGTCCATGTAGTTGAAGAGAGCAAGCCAATAGTGTAATTACTCTTAACTGAAGTGGAACAGGGACAGAGGACAACACTCCATCAGTCAGCCATGCTCACACTGCAATTACCCAACAGTCAATTAAGCTTGGGTGGCAGAACAGCCACCGCAGATGAGTGTAGAAAAGCCATACGGGCCGTCTCCTCTGGGGCGGGGAGTATTCAGGCAGAGCTTCAGAGAGTCAGGGAGAACATTGTTCTGTCAGTCAGCGACAACTCTTCCACACTTCATCAGAACGGAGTCAGTGCAGATGAAAAGAGTTCTATCCCAAAGCGGAATGAGCCAGATTATGGTTACTGTGATTAAACATTACGACAGAGTGCAACGCCATAACGATAGTGTGATAAGAATGTACACTTAAAAACTGCACTGATCTTTCCGGTCTTTTTTTGCGCAGTTGCACAAGTGAACATTATTTCAAATAAAACATTTGTTTGTGTAGTCTTTTATTAAAATGCAGAAACTTGTAATAATTAAATGTTTTGTTATTTCTGGTTGCAGGTCAAAGGTGTCATAGAGCATGTAATGGACGCTGCTGGGGGCCAAAGGAGGACCAGTGTCAGAGCTGTAAGTGTCCACTAGTTCACTAGTGACTTTAAAATGGTAGATAAAGCAGGTCATTGTGAAATGATAAATGTATGCCTACGTCTGAATTTCCAAAAATGATGCCACCATCCTTTTGATGTTCATAGATTTTCAGTCATTGGCCTAGCGGTTCGCACATGTGTGCCAATGCTTTGAACTCTGGTGCTCATGTGGGCAATGTGAGTTCAAATCTCATTATGCGTTCAAATCTGGCTTGTATATACTATGTATATAGTGACAAAAAGACCAAAACTAAAATAATAAAAAATGGTATCTTTACAATAAGGTTTCATTTGTTGACATTAGTTAATGTATTAACTAACATGAACTAACCATGAGCAATACATTTGTTACAGTATCTGTTCAGTTTTAGTTAATATAAATCCAGCTGTTCATTGTTTGTTCATGTTAGTTCACAGTGCATTAACTAATGTTAACAAAAACAACTCTTGATTTTAATAATGTATTAGTAATGAATTTAATAATATAATGTTGAAATTAACAGTATATACAGTATTTATTTATGATATAAAAATTTGTATTATAAAAAGGAAACTCTCAAAATAAGTAAGTTCAGTGTTATTTTAGGTTTTTTATTTTATTGTGTTATAGTTTTATTAATATTTTAAATTAGCTATTATTTTTATATTTTTGGTTTTCAGGTTAATTTTAGTTTAATTTTTTGTAATTTCATTTTGTGCTTTTGTCAATTTACTATTTATTTTTTAAATATTGCCATTTAGGTTTATATTCATTTTTATTTCAGTTTTTTAGTTTTATTTATTTATTTGTCTGTTTGTTTCCAGTTAATATTTTTAGTCCTTCAGTGTAAACCTATTTCAATTTAATGGCAATGTAACATTTCTAATTTTAGTTTAGTTTACATTTTTAAAATAATATGTATATATTTTGTTCAGCTTTATTTCAATTGACAGAAATGTTTTTAATAGTTTTAGTTTTAGTTAATGATAATAACTCTGGATTGGGCGAGCCTGACTCAAAGCCGTCATGAAATAAATGCACATATGACTGCTTGTTAGTAGGCACCAAGTTAACTACATTTTCACTGATGAACTTAATTTATATTTTCATTATTGATACATTTATTGACTGACTGAACTCATATTTCTGTTACAACTATTTTATAAAAGCATTTATTCACTCAAGGCCAGGTATTACAGTAACTTTTACCTTAGTTTAGGGGAGTTTAGGCAAAATCAAAGAAACAATCAGCCTCTCATGGCTTATTACTTTTATTTTCTAATTTGATATTACATCGCATAGTATAAGCATACTGTAACTTATCAACCAGGATGAAGAAAAATCTCTCAGAAGTAACTTTTACTCATGAATATAATATCTAGACTCTGTAGAGACAGTCGCCAGAGAGAGGTGAAGAGTCGTTCCACTCTGTGAGAGTTCTCCAGCTTTCTCCACAGGCCCGATCTGGCACCTCCAGCAGGCCGTGGCTCACCGCTGCCCTCCCTGTGGAGGATAATTGAAGAGAGAGATGGGAAGCCTGACTCTCCCGCTCCACTCACATGTAGCTGCGGAAACCAGCTGCACTTAAAGCTGCCAGGATTAATTACTTTAGGTCCCTCAAAACTCAGATACTCCGTCTCTCTTGCAGGCTTCCTCTCAACAAGCTTGATCACAACATGCAGAAACTCTGATTTCCCCCGGCGTGCTCGTATAATGCAGTCAAATGCTAAGTCAAACTGCTCAAAAACATGTCATTACCCCTGCCTCGAAAAGCTTGCTAATGCAGTCGTAAGGGTCTCTTTTTTTTTAAGGACAAAACGTTCGTAACTTGTATTGGATTTTTTTCCGCTGAAAAAAGAAACCCATTTTTGAAATTTTCATATTAGAGAAAAACCTCTCATGGCAGGTAGTTTGCATTACAGCACTCTTATGTCATTAGCATGAGCTGAAGGAGATGGAAAGTTAATGGGCAAGCCCACACTGAATCTGCGGCAGATCATTTCTGCAGAAAATTTCACAGATATCCACAAAATTTGAATTCCTTTCATTTAAAAAGTTATGCACATCGCTTGCACCTTGCATATTCATATGAAGCTAAAAATCAGTTTGAAACATCCTGTAGTCTCCATTCAATGTTTCATTGAATTTAGTGAATATTTTATAATAAACAATACTGTATTTTTTGTATATTATGGTGTTGATCCATAGTAGTGATTGGCAAGGATTTTGCCTGAACATTTGTAGTCGAGTTCTTTTATTTTACCATACACTTTTTTTATACTGTAGCTTGTTTTCCCTATAGTGAAAAAATAAATAAGTAAATAAATAAAACTATACCAAAATGTATTTAAAATACATTTATTTCACACTAGCACTAATCCAGTAACATATTTACTGACATATCGCTTGAAACTTTGATATAAATATTATACTTAAACTTTATACTTCTTCATTGCACAATTTTTTAATATTATGCCTAAACTATATTTTAATATCCTATTTAATATTTAATACTTTAGTAAGGATATTGTCAGTCTTGCAAGAAAGTTTACCTTAAGTAAGATAACTATAGTACAAAATTAGTTGTTCTAATTTAGCAGACTTAATTAGTATATCAATTAAGTATACCAAAAGTACATTTGCAGGGTATTTATATTAAGTACATAAATATGTAAATGTATTTGTAGTATATTTAGCATAACATAAATGTATTTCAAATACATTTTGCTATATTTATTTTTACTAGGCTTGTCTGAGTACTATAACATGTATATTTAAATTCTTGACACAAAATTTTGCAGATCTTCCCCTAAAAAAGAGCAAAGTCTGGAACTGCTAATGGTATTTCAGCACATCTCTGAGACCATGTATCTGTATTCACGACAGTATCATCGCACCGATGAGCAGAGCAATTTCACTTTACAGAATGGCAGGAAAACTATCATGTACCTGAAATTTGTACTACTCTGGTGATATCACCATTTATTCACATAATGGACAATCATTTTTATAGACTTCTCCATATAGTAAAATGGTTTGGCAGGTCAAGTAGGAGAATATGAGCCTTTTTGCTTCTCAAATACACTCTAATTAATCATAATGTCCTTCCTGCTTCCTCTTTCCTCTCTATTCTGCAGATGTACCTGTCATTTCACTCTGTCCCTCCATCTGGGTACCAACACTCTCATTCTTCTTGCTCAGTTTTGTTTTCATTCCATCTTCAAGACCTCTGAGAGAAAATCTGTTATTTATATGGAGAAATCATTTATTTGAACAGGCGCTTCTGTCTTTCTGTGGCTGTGTTCTGAATCAGGCAAGCATGCAGACATAAATGGAACCTTATATGTAGTAACCAGTTTGGAACAGCAAGTCATACAAATAGAAAAGTGCTCAAAAGACTGAAATCTCAGTTCATTTCTTTGTTGTTGTTAATATGGATTTACACAACACACACAAATATTAGATAGAACACTCAATTTGTAATTACATTTAATTATTTTAATAATACTCGTCAATAAAATGTTATTTATTGAAAGAATTGTACACTACCATTTATAAGCTTGGGGACAGAATTTTTTAATTTATTATTCTTTTAAAAAAAAAAAAAAGAAAAGAAATTCATTTAGCAAGGATGTGCTAAATTAATCAAAAGTGATTAATGAAAACTGGAGTAATGACTGCAGTTTTCCATCACAGGAATAAATTACATTTTAAAATAAATTAAAATAGAAAAGAGTCATTTTAAATTGCAGTAATACTGTATATGATCAAATAAATGCAGCCTTGATGAAAATATGAAATGTGTTTAAAAAAACCTTTGAATGATAGTGTATATACTGTACTTTTATAATCAATATCTTGGATGGATTCTTTTATTGAGCTCATCAGAATTATTATGTCATTGAAATATACTGTACATGTGATGTTTCTTTAGATTTTTGGTACTATAATCATTACCTTTTTGGGACCTCACTGTACCTTTACAGGGCAGTTCACCAAAACGAATAACAATTATTTTATTTGCTCATCCTCGTGTCATTCCAAACTCATCTGAACTGTTCTTGTATTGAAAAATCAGTGTAATGGTTCTGCTAACATGTCTATTCTGTAGCACACATCACCGTATGGGTTTGGAACAGCAAAAGTAAATAATAACTACATTTTCATTTTCAAATAAAAATTTTGCAGACTCAAGCAGCTCACTAGGTTTTGGAGAGAAGCCTGTTCTCTCTCCCTCTTTCTCTCTCTCTAGTATATTCTGATCTCATTTAGATAGTCGTAAGCAAACCTTTGCACTGCCTCCACAAAGACACTACATGTCACCGCACTGCACCAGATAAGTCCCGTCTGTGCTCTCTCGTCTCGCCATCCTCACCTTCCTTCTCTCATCACGGCGGTTAAATCCACAGCTCGCCTCGCCACCAGCCGCCTAGCTTGAGTAGTCTTAATTGTCGAAACGATAAGGACGAAGTAATTGGAGAACTGCGCGACTGTGAAATGGATTGGAGTTCCATCTCACGCTAATGAAGCTATTTACTAAGTTGAGAGCATTAAACATTCTTGTTGGATTATCGCTGTAGCTTCCCTGTCATTTCTGCAAACTTAAATGTGTATTTCTCCTCAACCCAGTGGATACTGAGTAAATATTTCAATCTAGTGTATTCAAATAATGATTTTTTGAAGCATAATTGGATTTGGAATCAATTTGTGCATAGCTAAACGGGGAGTACATCTAAACAAGAGCGGCGCTTCTTGACCTAAAATGTGTCTGCGCCATAAAACACGGCAGTTGAGCTGCTAATGAAACTCTCAGAGGCTAAATATTCTGTGCTTTATGGTCTTCTGTGTACTTTATCAGATTGATGGTGTATAATTGCCAGAGCTGGGTGTATTTTAAAAAGCGTGTTTCATGGCAAATGAATCAACATATCATCGCTCTTCTGAGTGGGCCTTTAGTTTAGAGTAAAAATGTCTTTTGTTTTGTAAAATAGTCCATTTGGTGTCTATGCAGTAATGGCTTTCGCTGCAATAATGGCAGTGGAATAGTGGTATTTCAAAGGAAGGCCAATTCACATCAGTTGAATCTATTCATATTATAACTTTTTATGTCTATCATAACGTATCGATTATGTACCTTTTGTACATAAACTTAACTACATTATGCAGGTCTTATAGCGAGGCTGTAATGACTAAAGACACTTGTGAATATAACTTGGTAGATGACCTTTTTCTGTCAACATTTTAGTTTGAAATGTAGAAGGGAAAATGTGTATAGGTGCTAAAATAATCCTCATTTCAATGCCCTACTGGATTTTTTTTACAGTTTTCTTGAAGGATTCATTTAAAATTTTTTTTAAAAAATCTGATTTTTTTTTATTTATTTATTTTTTTGGTTCACTCATATGGGAAGCAGGTTTGTTGTCAGATTTAATATAGTTTTAAATGGTTAGTTCACCCATTAATTACTCGCCCTCATGTCATTCCAAACCAAGACCTTCGTTCATCTTCGTAACACAAATCAAGATATTTTTGCAAATCTCTCCCTGCAAATCGCCGTCCAAAGTCAAGTCAAAGTCAGCTTTATTGTCAATTCTACCATATATACAGCACGTACATACAGAGAATTGAAATTCCGTTACTCTCAGACCCTTGTTACATACAGGTAACATAAAAATCACAACAACAGTACAATTAACAACATAAAACATAACAATATCAACAAAGCCACACCTCCTCCATGCTCCTCCTGAATGCACACCCACACACACAGCTGCTCTTGGCAAAGCATCACAAGAGAAAGCGTTAAACTATATCATGTCTCAAAGTACATAATATTACAATAAAAAAAAAACATAAACAGCTTAGAGGGCTTGTACCTGACTGCTGCAGATTAATTTCGGTGTTGATACTGTTTATATGGAAACGCATAATTCTGAGTCTGACTGAACAGCTCCAGTTAGAACGTCACGGGTTGCCATTTCTAGACAGAAATGATCAGCCTTGATCAAACTTGGAAAATAAACTTGCACTTTTGGGATCATTCATGAGGATATGCAGAGCCTCAGGTGCTACACACAACAACAGCAGAAACAGCTGAAGCTTGGGTGAACTTTACATTTGGTAAAACACTTTACTCTTTCTGTATATTGTTCATTTTCCTCGTAATCGTACCTGTCTGACAATGACTGGGTGGGCCATGTTTCTGATCACCCAGCAGGCATCACTGATCCTATAATAATGTATTCATCTATCTTACGTCAAAAAATTGAAAGAGTTCAGAGTTCAGTTTTTTTTTTTGCGGTTTAGTTTCAATAAGATCTCTTTTTTATTTTACTGAAGTGATTCAGTAAGCAGCGTGACTTTCCATGAATATTTAAAAGTATAAATATTCAGTTAGCATGAGAACATAACTGCATAAATAATAGTTATACTGAAATATATAGATTAAGTGTAGCATGTTACCCAGCAGGACACTGTTGTCACTGTTTGAAATTTTATGTCAGTGTACCAAGATCCATGTACATCTGAATCACGCTTAGAAAGCCTTATGAACTCTTGATAAAGAATTAACGTGCATTTGTAAGAGGCTGTGTAGAGTGCAGTCAGCCCGAACAATCTTCCACATACAAATTCTGCTGTGGAAATCCAATTACAGCGTTTTACAAGCACCGTGCTAGTGACACTCACACTCACATTCATGTGGGGGCTGGTAGATAAATTCAATGACAGTCTTTGTAGGATTTGAGTGTTTGTGATTTTATACGTTTGTTGCATCCCAGAACCACGATTCATAAGGTAACCCACTGGCCATTAGCGTAAACTGTTTTGTACTATAGCTAGTTTTCTCTTTCAGGTCAACATTTTTAATGGCAGAGCAACCATTTTAGAATCTTAAGTTTGTTAACGTTGACACATTTACAGCTAGCTAAAGGATGCATTCAACTGATCAAAAGTAACAGTGAAGACATTTATAATGTTACAAGTAAATGCTGTTCTTTTGAACTATCTATTCATCAAAGAATCGTGGAAAAAAAGATCAGTTTCCACCAAAAAATAGTATTAGTACAACATTGATATCATTCTAATAATGCTGATTTTGGAACATTTTTTCCTATTGCACCTATTGCTTCCTATGGCACCCTTGAGTAAGGTTTGTTACTCTCCTAACAACTTAAGAATTGACCCTTCATAAAGTTTAGTTACTGTTTCTATGTCCAACAAGCCTTGTCACTCTCACACCACACATCATTTTCTCACTGACAACACGTCGACAGACAAGACAGAGCAGGTTACTTTTGATATGAAACAGTTTCATATTTAAGATATTGTAATTTTTTGAACAATAAATACCTTATAGTGGCTCTTTAATGTGTCGTGACGGATCGCTATAGCTCCTTCAAGCGGCTCGTGAACCGATCATCTCTTCATACTAGTTCATTTATAGCATCAAATAAACATGAATGGACATCAGAAATTAATGTTGTTTCAAGCGCAGAAAGACGTGAGTTCAAGTTCACCAAGTTTAATCTACTAACTCCCCTGACTGCTTTGTCCGACCAAATGGCAGATTCGGGGTTATGATTGGTTAGATCGCCTGTCAATCAAACTGGTGGGGAAGGTTCAATTAAGTTGAGAGTAAGAGTTGCATTAGCCAAGCATTCGCATCTGCGTTTGCATCTTTACAGCATGTAAAGTATCTTCCTGGCCTTATTTCAGAAAGCTCCCTAAGCTCATTCAGCAGCTACACCGGAGATGTATTCGGCATGCCATATGGTAGAAATTACTGTGAATGTCTATATTCATTACTGTGAGTATCGCCAGGAGTAGAAAAGCAGCTCTGCTCCATGTTCACCATCACTCTGAAGTTAAGAGACCACACATCACCACTTGTTCTCTATGGCTAGTGCTCCGTTTACTCACAATACCACTCCTACTGGCATCTAGACAGCTGTGCAGTACGATGAGGCGGTATGGTTAAAGTGGTTGTTAACACAAATGCTAATTGTCATCAGAACATGCATTTTACACTAACAGTTTCTGAACTTGTCTCTCTGTTTCTTTCTCAGTGACGAAGACGGTGTGTGCAGAGCAGTGTGATGGACGCTGTTTTGGGCCGTACGTCAGCGACTGCTGCCATCGTGAATGTGCTGGAGGCTGCTCAGGACCAAAGGACACAGACTGCTTTGTATGTCTTCAGTATTTTTGTAATACACACCCACACCCACCCAATTAGTGATTGCAGAATAGAGTCGATTAGCTCTGTTGCTAGTTGATGCTTTGGATCTGTATCGCCTATATATAGTGGTGTGGACTTCCCTATTCTCATAGAATGATTTTTAAAATCTTATAGTTGTTGTTATAGTTATCGTCTTGTGAACGAGATTTGAAACATGGTCAAAATTTCTCAAATGTACTTAATTATTGGCTTAGAAATTGTAGTGTTAAATATTCATTTTTCAGCTTATGTGATAATGTTTTGTTTTAAAAATTTTTACAAAATTCTAAAACTTTGATTGAATAGGTTTAAATTAGATTTTGAATCTCGGATATGAATAGAAAATCAGACTTTTAAACATCACTGTGTTTGAAATTATGCAAATGTGAAATTGAATTGAAACTAGAGGCATTGTACTTGTAAGCGATGTCTCATGACTAGTCAACATCTTTTCCGGGTTACAACTCAAATAGAAACCCTAACTAACAAATTTTACATCCGGAGTGAGCATACTTGCTCACAACCCTCTTAGATGTCACAGTACTATATGTTAATAGCTTTTTTTCCCCCAGATACACACACACACACACACACACAGGTTTATTTTACTATCTTAGCGAGGACATTCCATAATGGTTTTTATACTGTACATTCTATCCCACTACACTACCCCTACCCCTAAACTCACCCATCACAGAAAACATTCTGCATGTTTACATTTTTAATAAAACATTGTTTAGTATGTTTTTAAAGCTATTTTAAATATGGGGATGTATGAACTGGCCTCATATTTCATGTTTAAGTTGTAATACCAGTGTCATACCCATGTCATTATACAAATGTGTGTCCTCATAAATCACAAAAACGCGCACGCACACACACACACAGACACAGTCTGTCAGTCATCTGTGGCCTTATCAGCATCCCATAAACCTGCAATTGTATAAGTGTTACGGTAACAGCAGCAGACCCATTCTGGCTCTCTCACCTTATCTGTGAGTTTTTGTTCAGCTGTGATATTCACTTCTGCAAAAGAGATTCATGTTGCCTACAGATGACTCGCTTTTGACCAGAAATCTCCCTATAGGAGACGTTCTTTGCACCGGCGATACCATTAAAATCTCATTTCCTCCCACAATGCTTTGCTGTGAATGAGAGTGGGGGCCACACCTCTGTAGCTCTTTTGTTGCGTGCTGCCTGGGCAGATCCCGATCGTCTCTGACTGCTCCTCGCTCCTCCAGCCCTCAGAGAAAGCGATTTATCGCACCTCTCCGGTTTTTTAATTAGTTATCCTCAGCTGTAATCATTGATATTGTACTTCTCAATTGTTCCCTTTTAATTGAAAAAGCACTTTCGCGGCATGCATTGGGATTTGGATCAATGCCTTCAATTTTTTTTTTTTCATCTCAGCAACTCTAAGACAGAAAACATATATTTTCTCATGTTTCTAAAGTCAGATTCATAAAGTATAGAGCTTTTTTTAATTCCGTTAGCCTGTTTGAATCATTGTTTATTACTTGCATTGCTTCTTTATATTGATTTTATGTAGCATTGGTGTTGGTTGACATACTTTTTTGAGGGTTGAAGCTGATTAGTGGAGCAGTATTGTGTTCTGGCACATTTCTTCTATTGCATAATGTGCTGAAATGTAAGAGTTTTTGTCAGTTGTTTTATTAAATAAATGTGTATTGCTGTCAATAACCTTGTTTCCTTGTGTCCAGGCCTGCACTAACTTCAACGACAGCGGTGCATGTGTGACGCAATGCCCACAACCCTTCGTCTACAACCCCACCACGTTCCAGCTGGAGCACAACCCACGGGCCAAATACACATATGGAGCCTTCTGCGTCAAAAAGTGCCCACGTAAGACAGAGAGAATGAATACAAACCTGTGTATGCTTACGCACACAGTTCGAGCTGGAACTTTCACTCACATAAATGGATATCAGGTGTCACGTCTAGGCGTGTTCACAAGCTGGCATGTAAGCATGTTTCAGATTGAATGCAAATGAGGCGGATCGGCTGCACCTGAGTCCTCTCGCTCCTCTGAGCCTCTGATGTGGTGCGGCCCACACGTAGAGCCCCTGGAGTGAGCCTGTCTGCTAAATCTCACTCAGCTTCTTGACCTCTGTTTTCCCTATTGACTTGAGGGAGGAAACAAAGAGAGAAAGAAAGAAGGGGTCTTCAACCAGGGAGTTCTGCAGGGGGCCCACCAACTATTGTTTGATCTCAAAATAATTATTGTGAAAATATTAAAATATGCGTTAAAACCAACATCAAGTTAACCCTCATGCTCTGTTGAGAATTACTTTATTTTTATTTACAGACAAATAATGTTTTTGTGTAAAAATTAAACTACATTTATTTTCCCTTCACATTAATTTAATTAATATAAATATATAAGTTATTCTAACCTAATCAAATTCTAGTAGAGCAATACTATAATAACTCTTTCTTTCTTTCTTTCTTTTCTTATGTTTGGGATTAGTTTGACACCAGTAAAAGCAAAATAAAAAATATATATAAATAAATACCATCAAAGTAGAAATCAGAAATACAATAAAAAAAAAAATGAACAATGTGGACACTAATTAGAGAACTGTAGCATCTATGCATGTATAATCTCTGCATTTTATAACTGGAGTCTACAAACATATAGTGCCATTCAAAATTTTGCACTTAGTAAGATTTTATTTTATTCTATTCAAAAAAGGCTGATCAATAGTGACAGTGAATTGATTAAATTGACAAAAGGTGATAGTAAAGACATTTATAATGTTACAAAAGATTTATATTCCAAATAAAACTTTCTATTAATCAAAGAATCCTGAAAAAAATATATATTGGTTTTGAATATATTAAGCAGCACAACTGATTTCAACATTTATAATAATATGAAATGTTTCTCGAGCAGAAAATCAGCATATTAGAATGATTTCTGAAGGATCATGTGACACTGATGCCTGGCGTAATGGCTGTTGAAAATTCAGCTTTGCCGTTACAAGAATAAATTACATTTTAAAATGCATTTCAAAAACATTAAAAAATCTTACTGACTCCAAACAACCGTATGTAGTTTAAATGAGTTATGACATTTTATTTTTAATCAGAAAAGTCATGAATTATCAATCTGATACTTCAATGTTCAGTATAGACTCTCAGCTAATCCACGCCTACCTATAGTCCATTAAGTATTATCAGCAGTTTTATCGCTTTCCCCAGGAGCTAATTACCCCCCTCCATCCCCAGCTCCTCCTCTCATCCAGTCAGGACTTGGGCTCTGATATACCTCATCGAATCAGACTCATTTCTCTTGAATCATGTTGTTGCATTAAATAATTGTTATTCGAGCTTTAATAATATCTGCATATGTTGGTTCTGTTCTGTTTACTCTAATTGGGGTTATGTTCTTACCCAGCACAGAACCATACCACCAATCCAAACTGTATGCTAACTGTCAGTCATATTTGACGATAGTGATCCTGACAGAATTTCCACAGTCATGGATACCAGGGAATTTTGAGGCTTGGAAAAGTCATGGAATTGAACAAAATCCTAAAATATTTAATTGGCTAAGGCCAGAAATAAAAATAAATTCAATGAACAACGGGAAAAATCATGGAAATATCATGGAAATTCATTGGTCAAAAAGTGCGGGAATCCCACCTGAGACCCCTAACAGAAGATAAACTCAATTTCAACTATGTTTCAAACGTTTTATTGTCCATCCCATATTTAAATGTATTAAGTAAAAATTAATGTTTTAATGACTTTGCAATGTCAGCACCATAACAAAGTATGTACAAATAGGACTTCACGCATTCATACAATGTAACACTCAGTTATGCAATATACAACAGAGCTGACTGTGAATAGACCTTATGGGGTAATTATGGAGATAATAATCTTGTGTGTTTCTCATTGAAACGATGAAAGTTTCTTATGAACTGGCCTGACTTCTTTGAACAGGAAAGAACGAGAAAGCAACATCAAAATAATGAAAGAGAGTTGTGATAACAGTGATACTAGGTGAGCACGAATGCCATTATTCCCCCTTGGTGGGCCGCCACTGCTGCATAATGAAGGGTTTGCACACTGACAGACGCCCATTCTAGTGCTCAGTCCACAATGAATGTTATCGTGCAGTACTCAGAGACCCGTCCCATAACCCTAACCGCCCTCTGCAGTCACACAAGACTACTTCATTCAATGGGACAGACCTGAAATCCACAATTTGGTTGTTTCACTAAGCTGTCAAGTGAGGGTTGTGTTTTTTACCCATGGTTATTCGTTTTTCTGGTGTGACGTTAAATGTAATGCCACAGTAAGACTCTGAGATTCACGTTACATGTAAGAGGTGAAGAAAGACGTCCGCACTTGAGAGCTCCATCTTCTTTTATCTGGCCCTCTGTGAGCCCTCTCTCCTCTCTGGTGATGGATGTCGCGCTGCACAGTCACTGCCGGAAATAGGCTCTTTCCACACACATGCCACAGTCCCCGCTGCGATCGCGCAGATGTGTTAATGGTTTTTGTCTGGGAATGGATATTTCTTCTCTACCATTACAAAATGTCAATGGCCTTTTTCACAGAGATTGCTTCGTGTTTGTTCAGGGGCACGTTGCCGTCTGACAGTTTTTTCTGCCTCTGTGTGTGGCGTGACAGATAACTTTGTGGTGGACCACAGCTCCTGTGTCAGAGCCTGTCCCAGCAACAAGATGGAGGTGGAGGAGAACAGGATCAAGATGTGCATCCCCTGCACTGATATCTGCCCTAAAGGTGATCACACACTTCATTAAAGGGATAGTTCACCCAAATATGAAAATTCTGTCATCATTTACTCACCCTCAAGTAGTTTCAAACCTGTGTGAATTTGAAATCTGTTTGATATCAAAGTTATCAAACGTCACCTGAAATTTCTATTCATGATTTTTACACATTTTTCTGGTTTATGTTATAGCATGTGATGGGATTGGCACTGCCAGCCTTCAGACGGCTCAAACCGTCGACTCCAGCAACATCGACAGATTCATCAACTGCACCAAGATCAACGGAAACCTGGTGTTCCTCATCACAGGCATTAAAGGGTGAGAGTGGCTCCTTCACGGCCTCCGTCGGCTCACTTCACAGCCATTACGCTCTGCTTTACAGCTGAATATCGGATATTGGATTGTCGGAAGCCATTTGACCTATGCTTTTATCAGATAACATCAGCTTTAATGATGCAGGAGGGGATTCATGTGGAAGAAAAGCTCTAGAGAAACCATTCGCATCATAGCCATGTAAAAAAAAACTATAGTGGTCAGTTTAATAGCACACATTAAAAGTGCCGTTAACACACTTTGCGAGTTTAGACAGTCAAGCTAGACCTACGAGACCTTCTACTGACTCTCAAGACGCCCGCAGTTAATGTGATTTTATATGAGAAATGTGCTGCCCCCTCTTTATAGAGTGCTGTGAAATATTTGATTGTCAGCTTGTCAAGAAGCCATTTGACCTCTGGTTGACCTGCTCTCTCCAGTGGCCTCTTTCTGATCCCACTGCGCCTGATTGGCCGGCCCTCTAACCCCATATAGCTGACTCTGCTCTTAAAGAGCAATCCAGGGCCAGCAGCCGCAGCATGCTGGGAAAACCCATGTGCACACATACGCACATAGTGATAGGCAAGCAGATGACATCATCTCCACCACAAACTGTGATATGGAGTGCACATATTTCTTACACGTATTCCCATGTGTGCATTCTCACACACGCCGAGTCAGCAGGTGTTCTGGACACGTCCTCCCTGAAGATCTCCCGCTCAGTGGTGCTATTAAAACCTGCTGTACTGCTCAAAAGAACATTATAAGGCATGGAGACTTAAAAAAGATCTAGAAAGTACTTGGTTGGATGTGTTCAGCAGACACTGGTTAAATGCTTTTGTATTCATAATCTGCACTTCTGGACTCTCTAATAATAACTAGCTTCTCACAGCTTTAAGAGCTTGTTACATGATAAGCTTCATTTGGTAGCAAAATGCCAGGTTTTACTTGATTTCTTAAAGATATGATCCTCATCGATCTTTGTGTGTGTTGCAGGGACATATACCACAACATAGAGCCCTTGGATCCAGAAAAACTCAACGTGTTCCGCACAGTTCGAGAGATCACTGGTAAGTAAATTTTGTTTTATTTGGATTGGGCTTTTACATAAGAATAATGATAATATGATAACACATTGTTTTAATGCATCCTTGAATAATGAATAGTGTCTTACTTTGTGAGCGAGCCAAAAATGACAAAGAAGAAACCTTTTGAAGAGCCAGAACTCAGCAGGGGGAGCCAATCCAATGCTATATGCTAATATTGACTGGCTACGTCATGATTGGCTACATACAATTTATCTTGTATTTATTTATTTTTCTGGAAGTGACCTTTTTGACCTAATTGTAACTTGGGTTGTCTGCATATTATAACCTCATCTTGTCCAATGCAACATGTTCATCGCCAACATGTTGCCAATTTAATTTATTTAATAAATTATTAAATGATTGTTTTTACTTAACATTGTTTTTTCATGTAATGCCTGTTAAATACATTAATTTTAAAATATTATTTTTTTTATTACTGAAATGTATAAATAAAAATGCTTATTAGAGTATGTGCTAACACAAGCACTGCTAACACAAATTCTGCAGAAATTAGTCAAGTCATTGTTACATAGTTCGTAATTATGGGAAGGAGGCAGGAACCGGCGAACATTCAACAACTTTAATATATAAAATGAACAAATAACAAAACTAAAGTAAATGGCAGCAGTCCCTCGTGGACGACTGCTGCCCACATAAACATAATAAAATATAACATAAAATCCAGGCCTTGTCCTCTCTCGTCCTTCGCGGTCATCGCTCCCCCTTTTATGCTTCCGGAGCTCCTCCGTCAGAGATACGAGACCGGTTGCAACGTGTAGCTGACGCTCATTATCACCCGCGCCACTGGCCTCGCACCGTTCCCCCACGGCCCTCGCCCCGCCCTGCTTGTCACAGTTATATTCATTGTATATTTATTGTGACTTTGCCTGATGAGAGTTATTTAACACACTAAGGCCCTGCTTACACCTAGTATTAAAATGCGTTTTGATTGATCGGATCACAAGTAGACGAGGGAGACATTCCCATTTACACCTGGTGGTTTAATCCGTCTCTTTTGTGCACTTCAGCCACTTCTGTCCTGATTTCTTCGAGAGGAGGGTCTATGGGCTGGTAATTCTAAGGGCTTTTTCAGATCTTTTGATCTAATGAATGAAATAAGCTCACGCAATTTGCATATGAACATGAACGGAGACAACAGAAATTGACTCATAGAGAGCATCAGCTTTCTTTTCTGCACTGACAGTCACAAGACCACGCCGAACAAAGTCAGTGTGTTAGAAATCAGCAATGGTGAGAGAACATTATGCTTAGTACATTTTTCATCTTCAAACCAAGCTTGGTTCCTCAGCTGACAAAGTTTAAACTTGCTAACTAGGGGTGCGTTTCCCAAAGCAAACTATAGTTCCATCTTTGCTAATAGAGTTCAATGGGACTTATGACCATAGTTGACTAACAATGCTTTCGGGAAATGCACCCCTGGTTGGCACGCTTTCCATAATGTTTACACATTAGGTCAGTAGGCAGAGAGAAGGCATATTTTGTGGCTGTCTGAATGCATTCAACCTCATGAGTGTCTAAACTGCGAAAGCAATCCGGTCAAATGTGTTTTCAACTAACTCTGGAAGTGGTCGAAAGAGGACAGGCTCAAAACGTTTTAGACCCTGTTTACACCTGTATTTAGCATGTGATCCGATCAACCAAAACGCATCTTAATAGACAGTAGACAGCGAGGCAGCTTCCTACATTTTGGAACAGAGTCCTTAACTCGTGCTTCCATAAAGAAGGGCCTGTAAAATATAAATAGCTGATTCACCAGTCCAGATTTACATAATCCACCTGTTTTATTGAAGAGTTACATCAAAAACACATGGAGCAAAGCACAGAGGAAGATAGGGTTTGTTTGTGCATTTGTAGACGTGTGTGTAGGATGTGTATAAGTGTGTGTGTGTTTGTACGAGTGTCCGTTTCTCAGTGGGGAGGCCCTATATATGATGAATACATGATGAGGGAGATCTCACCAACTGAAGAGAGGTTCCCATAGGAGAGCAGGACTCGTGGCTCATAAGAAACATGAAAGCAGTTGAAAACACTTCTCTCTTTCTCTCTCTCTCTCTCTCTAGTCCTTTCACTCTTTATCTCTCTCGCTCTCTCTTGCTGTGGTGACAGCAAAGAGGGCTCTCCAAGTCAGTGAGGCATGCATGGCAGGCTGTCACATCTATATGCAGGTGGCCACAATCTCTGACAGAACAACGTCTTCACTGGAAGGTGTTATTTCTGCTCTGTGACCCCCAGCTTGAAGACTTTGACAGATCCAGAGGCGCCTGCTCTATGTATTTCTTTACAGCAGGTTTTTAAATCGGATGTGTTTGCTTACTCCGTTTGACTGAATTCAGAGTGTACATTTTGGCTTGAAGATCACCAACAAGCTTGAAGAAGATCGGCTAGCTATGAGAAGTTGCAGCTGAATCAAAAGAACCTTCAGATTGATGTTATTCAATTTTTGTATGGTTGCATGATCAGTACGACTCCCAGTAAACCCCAAACAACCCTAACTTACATAAAACGATCATTTCACAGCCTCAGTTGGATGCTTCGTTGCCGGTATTTGAAGAGTTATGACCTAGATCATAGACTTATGTTGGTCCACATCATGTTGGGGCACATCTATAAACCCTCTGGTGTCAGCTGCTGTATATTGTGTTACTCGGACTCATTTGCAGCAGTTCCCTTTGTGATTCTTCCGTGCAATTCATTTGTGGGGAAGCATTACTCTCCTGATGTTAGTCTAGAGCCGACAGGTGTTCGCTGGGACCTCGTTAGCACCATTATCATGATGAAGTCTCGCCTCCACACGTAAAATAAACAGATTACAACATAGACAGGCAAGCGGCCCACTCTCAAGGCACTGCACACACACTCTCTTAGACTTCCCATCACACAGTTTTGTCATTAAGGCAATTAGTGTCAGCAGACACTGTGCTAACGACACCTCACTGAGGCACTTCCTCTAATCTGCTTCCACAACCTTAGACAAAATAACTCAGGCAGCGGAAAATGCAAAAGCTGAAGCGTTTAACCCCATTTCAACTCTGAAAAGATTGATTTCTTCATGAAATTTTAGGTACATTTTTGCCGGTTTTGCATTAATAATAAACAGTCTGGCTATCAACAATGTGAATAGAGCTCAACTGGTGTCAGAATATGTCGAATTTAGATGATTTATGATTTATTGATGACATTTCTCTCTCCAGAAAACCATCACTGGAGGCAAATGTCTAAATCAAATGGCTGCATTAATATTTACTGTGGTCTTTTCCGTTAGACATGCTAATGAGTGTGGAACCCAAACTTTTGAATCCAAAATTTTACGAAGCACAACAAAGCTGGCCTGAAATGATAACTGCAAGCTGTGGCCTAGAGATATGACCATAAACTCACAGCTGGAATAATATATATATTAGTCTCTTAACAAGAGATCGCTATTGCCCAAATTTGTCCCTCTGAAAGTAATGAATTAGTTTGAAGCCAATCAAATATCAGTTATTACTGGAAATATGCACCATCCAAGCTTTGCATTGTTAAAGTAATTGGAGTAATTTATGTTCTCCTTGTCCTTGAATAAGAAAGTCCTCTTTTTTCCCCCTTCTCCTGGCCTGTTTGTCTGTTCTTGGCATATGCACAGGATTGTTTTCCCTTCAATAAATTATTCATTTTTGAATCCATTATTAAAATGTCTCCTTGATCTATAGCTATCAGCTCTTCAATCTGCATTATATAAACGGAGATAGGTACAGGATATGAGAATAAAATATAGTCAGGCATTATATAATAGTCGTATTTCTAAAATAACACATTGATTGTTCACTCAGCATTGATCATCCACACTCATTAATGATTTTAATAAGCTCCTAAGAGTTTTTTTTTTTTTTTTTTTTTTCATGCTGCAATGTAAGTAATGCATTTCTCTTAATAATTACTGTAGGTGGCACCACCAAGGTGGCACCTCATGTCTACTATGTTGGCTGATCATTTGGCTCATCTTGTGTTTTCCAGGTTTTCTAAACATTCAGTCCTGGCCAGAAAACATGACTGATTTGAGTGTCTTCTCCAATCTGGCAACCATCGGAGGCAGGTCTCTCTACAGGTAAGATCCAGGGCTCACTCTTAGAATAATCTCCCTCCTCCTACTTTTAAAAGTCTGTTACTGTCTTCAAATGCACCTGGGAATGAGTCAGGCATTCATTATTATGGCATGTCAGAAACATAACACAGAGGTAGCCTAAAAAAACAACAACAAAAGAAATATATTTTGAATAGTGAACCCAAAAAACTATGTACATCTGAATTCAATATGATGAAAATTATTTATTTAAATCTCTATTTTTTTACTTGTTGTCAAAACTAAATTGACAACATGTAAAAATGTAATGTATTATACAAAGCAAACCGTCAAATTCGAGCGAATAACTTTGTTGTTTTTCTGCGGTTCTGTAATCAAACCTTAAAAATAATTGGAATACAGCATGTGAAGTTAAAATAACTTGCAAAATCATTCATTATTATTTGCTACACAACCTTTAGAGCCTGTCTGATGTGTTATGCCTTCATCGTCTAATTTAAAGGAGTGCTTAATGATGTTTATAGTTTCTATTGATCATGGCATTTATTCATCAAATGATAATCGGCAATATTATCATTTGATGAATAACTAGTCTATAAGCCTGTTAGATTCAGAGCTGTTCAAACTGCATTCAGCTGTAATTTCTATTATCTCCTGATTTGCGTCATTCTTTTAGTAAAACGGCGCAGACAGCATGTACAAATGCGTAATTCATTCTTAGTGAATCCCCTCTTTCGTGTTTTCTAAAGAGGCTGAGGCTTTCTTGCCAAGAGTTCAAAGAGTACAAATGAAAAGCTCTATTCACACAGTGCAACACCCATTTGCTTAGAGTTAAAGAGGCAGAAAGAGAGCAAGAGCACAGATCCGCCAGCCTGTTTTAACATTTGTGGGTCATTTGTTGAAAGCTCTACCACTGTAGCAATTACTGTTTGTCACATGATGTGCTCTGCGTCTGACACTGGCTTTCTGCCTGAAACAAAGAGAGAGAAATACAGAACGATAGATAGAGAAACAGAAAAGAAGTCTCCGAGAGGCAGATCGGTGAGATGAGAGCGATGTCAGTGTCTAAGTGCACCTGCACGTTCTGCCGCCGCTCTCTGACTCTCCGCTGACGGCCGTCTCAAAGCCCCTTTGATGTGCTCTTCAGCACGCCTGCCTGTGATTAAAAACACTGTTGTGATTACGCCTCAACATTAACTGATCTCATCACATCTGAAGTGGGAGATCCTCTGCGGTGCTAGATGGGGGACGCAAGCTAAACACTTGCTTTAGAAAGGCTACAGCATCTCTCATTCTGGCAAATCGCTCATGCCTTTTGTTCACGATGCCATGATTTCAGTTTTCTTTGTGTCAGATCTCATTCTTTTGTTTCATTCTTACTCATTCAGATCTAATCAAGTCTCCAGGCTAATACAAAATCTGCTCTTTGTTGTTTTTGATTGTTTAAAACTGTGGCTGTCAATTCAATGTGTTAATTTCAGTTTGAAAAATTGTTAAAAAGGTAAAGTTTTTAAAAAATATATATATATACTATATACTACATATACTAATTTGATATAACTATAAATGATACAGTTTTAATGAAAAGTTTATATTATGTTATATTTATTTAGGTAGTTATGTTCATATATAAAGCCCTCCAACATTTAATTAATTATTTTGTAATGTTTTTAATATAATTTTGTGATTTAGATAGATCTCATTTCTAACTCTAATCTAATGTAATGTTTGCTCATTCATATGGTTGAATTAGATCATTGAAGGTCAGCTGCAAAGACATTGGTTAATAAAGAAATGAAAAATTAAATTAAAAGAAATACATAAAGTATATTTGTGTAATTTAAGTTAATTATTACAGGTTTGCATAAAATTCTGAGATTGCATTTCGCTGTTTGTCTTCATTTTGAAGAATACGGAAATTTTCCTTGCAAGTGACATGAGTAAATTTATGCTCACATTTAGTCTAGAACTACAATAACTATCATGTTTACTCCGTGCACACAACACCTTAGTGCTTTATTTCTCTCAACATGGGGACAGGAGAGCTTTTAGTCAAAAAAAAGTGAAAAAGCAACAGATGTTTTGTTGTATATTGAAAAAGTAATGCGTTACTTTACTAGTTGCTTGAAAAAGTAATCTGATTACGTAAATCAAGCTACTTGTAATGCATTACCCCTAACTGAATTAACCCCTCTTTGATGTGTTAACAGTAACATATTGTCCCCCTTGTGTTTTCTCTTGTTAGTGGCATCTCTCTTCTGGTGCTGAAGCAACAGTGGATTTCATCACTGCAGCTGCAGTCTCTTAATGAGATCAGTGCTGGAAACGTGTACGTCACCAACAACAGTCAACTCTGCTACTACAACACCGTCAACTGGACACGACTCTTCCGCACCAATACCCAGAAGGCCCTGATCCGCAACAACCGTGACCCCAAGGAGTGCAGTGAGTCCACCGCTCTGTTTTACTATTATTCCATTAGTTTTTAAGATAAATTTGTCATATTCTTGGATAGCCAGACATTAGACTTGCAGCATAAGGTCTAGTCCAGTTTAATCTGGTAAAGAAACTATAAAAATAATCAAAATGCTTCAATAAAACAGTTCTTTGCAACATCTATCAACAATCTGCAGCCTCTGACCTGTGAGAAGAAGTCTTGAGGCTAGAATGGTTCTCAGGCTCCCAGCTGCTGTTTGTCCTGGTTCACCTGAACCACAGCCAGAGATCACGACGCCTCACGCAGAGCTCGCTGACTTTGAGGCAGTAAACTCGGTCACTTTGGAAGGTGCTGTTATGGCTCCCTCATACCTGTCGTTCTGGCTGGGTCAGTGCACCTCACTGAGCCTAGCCCAGGGTTCCTCTGCAGATGGAGGGGGTCAGGAGATGTCAGACGATCAGAGTCTCACTCTGCTGTGAAATACGAGTGCTGATGCATGCCCCCTACCATGTGCTCCCTTTTTACCCTTCAAAATCACCCTGAGATCCAGAATAAAGACTTCTTTGAGTTTTTTTTTTGTTTGTTTTTGCGGAAGACTGTATGGGACCCCAAATGCCTCATGTTTGTGCATGCACCGCCCATCTAATTACCCATTATCTGCAAATGTTAAGTCGCTCCATAAATGATCACAGGGAATTAATTGCAGGGAGACCCTGCAACAATTTCTGACATTTCAGGGATTTTTTTTCTAGGAGAATTTGTAATCACCACAGGGAATTTACCTCTGCCTTTAAGAACTCTCTCCTTTCTCACTGCTGAGTGATGTTTATGACTATCTAAAAAGCTGTTTTTCACCTTCTTTTCCAATGTGCAGGATGTTGTGATGCAACAGCAATCATTAATGTCTCGCGGCAACCGTAGGCTTTTGTTGGGCTTAGCGAGCCCCCTGGCTCTTACCTATCTCCCTGGAAACTAACCAGCATTGCTTTTGACGTCAACACAACCCGAATTGTGTGTTTTCAACCAGGTTAAAACTTTGAAGTTGGCATCTTTTTGATCCATCTGCCACAAACGTACATCTGAAAAGGCTTCACACTTCTCTCTGTCGCTCCTCATGCTGTTGGATACCAAGTTGGTCCTTGAACTAGAACATGTTGTTCCCTGAGAAAGGCTTGGTTTTTGTATAATGCTCTCTAGAGTGCGTTTGCTCATTTATTCATTGATTTTTGCAAATAAATGTAACCACATATAAATAATCCCTTCCTGGTGTTCAGCAGTGCTTGCTAAAATATAAAACCCTGCTTAGAGAAGTCATCAAAGTAACATACTACATTGTGGAGGTTATTTTCTAATTTAAAAAAAAAATTCTTTGATAACGTGTGACAAACTCTCACTCACATGAGATCACAGCAATAGGAAACCGTAACAATTCAAATGTTACAACAATTTCCCCATGGACAAAATCAAGTACTGCTCTAATTTTTTTCTACTTCAAAAAGCCATTTTACTAGAACGTACATAACAATAGGGAAGAAAAGACAATTCCAACTTCCGTTTCATGACGACTTTATCATGCTGTAAAGCTCAGCATGATTTGAGGTGTTTCAAAGGTGTTCTGTGAAAGCAAGAACATGACTTTCTGTTCACATTGTCACAAGTTTGCTCACATTTAATCCACATTAGTTTACATCCATATTTTAACCGTGGCTTTTGACCCCGCTATATGTTCTTTGATGATGAAATTCTCATCATTAGTTTCAGAAGTTTGTCTGTTGAAGAGGACGTCTGAGACTTGCTGAAGTGGTGTCAGCAGTATTTTAAAACACTCTCCCAGCTGCTGCAAAATCCAGCTCCTCAGTGGGTGGGCGCCAGGACCATTCTGTCCTCATTTCAAATTGAAATGCCAGCAGTTCACACACAACCAGCTTCTTACAGGCGTAATACATCTATGATCGGACAAGTAACACTTTTCACAGATGGTGTGTGCATTGTGTTCGGTTTGACAAAGATCTTTTCCCTCTTTTCCCTGGACGTTTCCCTGGTGTGAACTGACAGCACCATTCTGAGACAAATGTGCAATAGATTGAAATGCAGCTATGGACAGAAATTAATTTTTCATTGTGACACCTTGGAACAGGTGACATTTTATTAGAAAAATAAATTATATATAATATTCCTATAATGGCAAAGCTGAATTTTCAGTATCATTACTCCAGAATTTAGTGTGCAATGATCCTTCAGAAATCACTCTAATATGCGAATTTGGTTTTCAGAAAAGGTTTCTTATTGTTAGTAATGTTGAAAACAGCTGTGCGGAATTATAAATGTATAATATACTATATATAAATGTTTTATCATTATTTAAATATGACTGGCTTTTGCCACTTTCAGAGATAGATGAGAGATGATAGGAAACTATGAGGAAGTTACTTCACTGGCATGAATGCTCTTGTATTAATGATAAACATATCT
The DNA here is from genome assembly GCA_038088235.1 of Zacco platypus. Lineage (NCBI taxonomy): Eukaryota > Metazoa > Chordata > Actinopteri > Cypriniformes > Xenocyprididae > Zacco > Zacco platypus. Next base: position 28,920,776 of record CM076081.1, on the reverse strand, counting down.
TTTGCAGTTTTGGATCGTATGATATGTGACCCGCTGTGCTCTGACGCTGGCTGCTGGGGTCCGGGGCCCGACCAGTGCCTGTCCTGTCGGTTCTTTAGCAGGGGACGAACCTGTGTTGAGTCCTGCAACCTGCACGAAGGGTAAGTTGTCAGATGCCACACTCCCACAGATATGTAATATTTATATGTTATATAGATATGTATATATAACTCCACAAAAGTGTATTTGTACAGGAGTTTTACTATATGAATCTACAAATCTCAAGTATCACAAGTGTGCTCAGGCTACGTTGTTGGATTATTCGCATTCACCTCACAGCGTTGTTTATTAATGTTCGCTTGTAGAAGATGTGTCCTCCAAAGGTTGAACAACAGCTAGTTCCGTTCTCCAGGTATTTCACAAAGATTCATGTCTCCATCCTCTAGACAAACAATAACAAAACAGCAGTGCAGCACGTCCCCTGGCTTTGGAGAGCAGGTTGCAATGATGAAACGTAAGCTTGGTTGAGCTGGAAAACAAATAACAGTGTTTGGGTGAGCTAGATGAGCTGGGTACATCTCCCAGGTGAACGGGATTTTACCAAGTATAACCTGTTCCTGGATCAACATCTTTGTTAATCCTGGAACAAAATTCCAAGCAACCAATCAGCTTTAAGGGACACGTTTACAGTTTGTGTCAAGTCTAGGCTTACAACTAGGGTCAGGTGCTTCTACATCAGTGTTATTTACCTATTGTTTCCCTCTGATTTTAGGGAGAAGTTATGGGTAGGATTATGGTTAGGGGTATGTATAGGGTCTGTATTTTCAGGCAGGAATATTGTCCCAGGATCAACCACATATGTTGATCCAGGAACATGTCTTACTTGGCAAAATCTCAGAGATGACATTTCCTACCTCATATGAAGTTTGTGTGGGCACCATGACCGAATGAAGAACTGAATAGAGCCTTGGTTTTGTTTTCACACAGGCACAAAGTTTTACGACAAGTTTTTCATCAACTATGGGCACTTGTGACCCTGTGGGCTTTTAGAAAATGAACTCACTTAACACACATTTTTCAAGCTCACTATCCTTTCTACAAAATAAATATTTTATAACATTCTTTCATGACAGTAAATGGTTTTATTAAAAGTTTAAATGATTTATTGAAATATGACAGATTTTCATAGTTTGTTCAAAATAATAAAATGTAAACTTTAAAGGGATAGTTCATCTTTACTTTATTCTGTGAAACACAATTTTTTGTATATTTTGTAAAAAAAAAAATATCCCCAAAAAAAATTGTATCCATGCAATGAAAGACAATGTGGTTCAATGTTGTTTTGGACCACACTGACGTTCGTTGTATGGGCAAACACACCCAAAAACGAAAACTTTTCTGAAGAAGTCATACAAGTTTGGAATGAATGTGCGTGAGTAAATGATAACCGAATTAAAATGTTGGGTGTACTATCCTTTTAAAAGCATTTACAAAGTCAACCTGTAGTCATTTAACAAAACAAACAAACAAAAACTGTTTTTTAGTCACACATTAAAGTAGAGTGGGTGGATTATGTAGGGCACAGATCATTATAATGTGTGCCAAAGCACTCTAGAAAATATTTTTTGTGTAGTAAATCTGTGTGTTTTCTTGTCGTCCTTTCTTGTTTCATGTGCAGCCAATAATAGAGAGACAATTGGGAACATTTTAATTTGATAGTTGATTTTAGACATTTTTACTAACTATAAGTAACTACATGTCAACTATCAGTCATTAGAGTATTAGTAGACTATATGCTTAGTATTTGCTAAAACTTTATTTGCTCCCCAACAGATTCCACTGACTATAAGTAACTAAGCAACTACATGTCAACTTATTCTAGCCCTAATCTAACAGTCTACTAATACTCTAATGAGAGTTTTTGGCATGTAGTTCCAAATTAATGAGAATTAGTTGCTAGCGTAAGTTACTTATAGTTAGTAGAATGTCTAAAATGGACTATCGAAATAAAGTGCAACCAGACAATTTATCCATTTATTGTCTTTGTGTTATTTTATGGTACCCTGGGTCTTTATCTCATCATAAATTCCTAAACAACCCTGGGTAAAGTTAATTATTTTGTTTACTATGGCACTATAGATTAGAAAGTGTTTTGCTGGTCACAAGCACATGTTGTGTTTTGGATGCTGGTGTGCTGATGTTCTCATTATGCTATACTTAACTAACTTAAGCCAGCCTTCTTTGGTAAACAACCTTTTATCAGTACCAAACAAGCACAAATATTCTTTTTGCTAGTGAGTGTTTGTCTGATTCCTCATAAAATTGTTTTGACATTAAGCTCCTTCTCTTGGTTAACACAATTGGAATAAATAAACAATAAAGGTGTTGATCAGTGCAGTGAAGAGGCTAAATTACAGATTGGTTTTGAGTTCCTCCTTTATTTGTTGTGTGCTTACGTACTGCTCAAAGGGAAAGATGAATATCAGCTTTTGATTGATTTGACTGAGCGAAGCAGCAAAATTTAATTTCTCCCTCGCCCAGAGCTAAAACAAGACAATAAACAAACGACATCCATTTTCACATTCTAAAACAACAGCCATTTGCCATTTTAAGACTGTCCCTCGTCCTTTGAGTGTTTAGGATTAGGACTATCATATTATTTTATATAAATGCCACATCCTTGTTGGTATTGCATTGATAGTGAATCAGCACCAGGGCTCGTGCACCCTGCGATCGTCCCACATGATTCTTTTGCCTTGCAGACTGGCCAGCTCTAGGCCCAAGCTGCTCACCAGGCCTTATGTGGTCGAGAAGCGGGAGGCGGGTTCGGAGAGGTACGGCACAGCCACAGACGCATCACTGTCTCGCACTGTCACGTCTGCCTACTCACCCGTCCTACACGAGTCACCCAGTGCTCCGATATCTTTGCTCTTTTTGTGTGTGCGCGTGTGTGTTTGTGTTTTGTTTATGCAGGGTGATCTCAATGTTTTCTCTGTCTCGCCTCTGGTTGCCGACCTCTGTGGTCGAACTCGCTGTTCGCACAAGATGATTCACTCAGTATTTGGGAACAAACAGCTAAAAAATGAAAAGACCCACTGTGGTGTTTTTGAACTCTGTCTGAAAGTTTTTGAAGATGATTAGGGCAGTTTTTGTTGTGTGGTTTGTTGGAAGTAAGCATAACTTTGTATGCTTTTTTACAGCTGGTATTAACATTCATTTCACATGATTGGATCACAAGTCGCTAGTGCTAAATACTAGGGTGTGAAGGGATTTCTCATCAAGCTGCACAGCGGTCTTGCAATGACAGAGTGTGAGGGAGAAATTAGGATGGAATACGCTACCGCTACGTTTACATTAGGCCTCCACTGTTGTTTTGCTTTTTATAGAGAGATTAAAACCATATGATTCAGTTGGATAACAGTGGGTTCAATCCCATCCAGCTCATCCAACATGAGCAGCTGAGTCGGCCATAGTACAGCAGGAATCAGTTCACTGATCACATGATGAGAGTGAATGACAAGATGACTGACAAGACCATGGCGGAGGATTCTTTGCACAACAAAGCGTTTGACAAATGCCTTGTCTTGTAGAATGCGTGCTCAGCACTGACACTCCCTATTCACAGAGCACACATGATCGCGAAAGCGATAGTAAAACGTGAGTGAATTCAAACGCAATTTCAATATCCCACATTTTGTAAGCAGCTCCCTGATTATACAAATATCTCCCTATAGCTGTCTTAGGCTGGGCTGTGTAGTTGCAACCATCTCTTAGCTCTGTATCATGCTTGAAGAAAAATTTGGTCTCTGTTTGCACTTTGAATATTGAGAGAGTAATTTGATTATGGTTGCACTTATTGTTTGGACTTAATTTCTCGTGAACTCTATCTCGTGTCTCGTCTCGTGAGCTAACTGTCTTGTCACATCCCTACTAAATACAGATGTGAAAATAGCCCAAAAGTGTCAGGTGATATTAAAGAAGAAGGACGTGATATGATTCCGTATGATTCTACTTAGTTTGGGGTCAGTTTTATTTTTTTTTTTATTCAGCTAGAATACATGAAATTTATCAAACATGACAGTGAATACATTTAAAATGTTACAAAAGATTTCTATTTCATGTGCTGTTGTGTTGAACTTTCTATTCATCAAAAAATCCTGTAAAAAATGTGTAATGGTTTTCAACATTGATCATAATAATAATAAATGTTTCTTGAGCACCAAATCTGTATATATAACACTGAAGACTGGAGTAATAATTTTGCTGAAAACTCGGCAATGCCTCCAGAAGAATAAATAACAAAACAACAAAAACAAAAAAAATTTAAGAATGAAAAAAATGTGGTTTTAAAATATATTAAAATAGAACATTTTTAAATTGTAATAATATTTCAAAATAATACTGTTTTTCTGTATTTTTGATCAAATAAATACAGCCTTGGTGAGCATAAGAGACTTCTTTAAAAACCGACCCCAGACTATTGAGTATAAACAGTAACAGTGTATCTTTTGATTTTAGCCTGTAAATCACATCATCTGCTGTTTATGATTCTACAAAATTCAGCCAAGTCACATTAGACATCAGATGGAGACCCAATACAGAAACATGTTTTGCATTTTCCAAAGCATTAATACAGTTCACGTACAATTTAAAGTACTTATTTGTTTACTTTTGAATGAAGAAACATTTTGTTTCTGTATTGGGTGTGTCCACTGATGTCCAATGTAAAGTCTGTGTCCTAAAGCAAACAAAAGTTGAGAACAAAAAGAACACGGCCAGGAAACATGCGGTAGACACCAAACATGCAAATACCACGGAGCCTGTGAAGTTAACGTTTACATAAATGGAGAAAGAAAAGTCCTTTAATGATAAGGGGCTATTCTAAAAGCTTCCTCACACTCTACACAAAATGTGCTGTGCTGTGCCTTTTAGATAAAGTATAATTCATTCTAATTTAATTTAGCACTCATTAACGTAGCACGTCAATAATAAAAAAAAATAAAATATTTAAAATATTTTTCTCCCTCACTAAGCTGCCATCCTCCACTTGTCACAGCAACGGATGTCAGCTTCCAACATGTCACTACCGTCTTCAGAGGAGTGATGGGACCAGGAAGCGTCTGTGTTTGCCCGTATTGAACCATTTTGTGATCATTTGTTTCAGAGGTCCCGGGCTGATTTCCTCCGCGTGGTGTTTTGAGGTGTCCCTGAATGTGCTTGATGAATTGTCACCTTGATAGGTGGTGATGGCTGACTGTTTACTTTTGGTCAATAGTAACTGTGTTTGCCAGCTGTGGCAGCTGTCTGAGAAGTGCTGTAAACACCCGGTGGATGTGTTAGATTCCACTGTTGCCTCCCTACGGCCTTGCAGCGCCTCAGGAGCTGAATTCCCTTTGGCTGCGCTTTCACAGTCTGCGTGTGTGTGTGTGTGTGTGTGTGTGTGTGTGTGTGTGTGCGTGTGCGTGTGCGTCCGATAACTCTTCTTTTACTTCCTGTGATTCAGTCTTTCCTCATTCAGGTCTTGAAATCTGAAGTGTACATAATGACCTGCAGCATCTAGTCTGAAACTGGAGAGTTGTCTTGACTTTAAGAGGCTAGTGATTGAATCATCTAGATCCTTGAGCAGGAATTTCTTGAAGAAAGATTTGATGTGCCATTTTTTCCCATCTGAATGCTCTTGAACAGTCAGTTAATGTTATTGTAGTGTGTTATGTTGCCTCATTTTTTTCTTTGTGCCCTCTCTCTTTCTCTTTTATAGGGATGTACGTGAGTTCGCAAATGGTTCAGTGTGCCTGGAGTGTGATGCGCAGTGTGAGGTGGCAGATGATGACGGACTTACCTGCACTGGGCCTGTGAGTTCAGTCATATTTCTGTCCAGCTACACAATAAGCCAATAATACCAATCTTTTAAAACACCAAAATAACAAAAATGTAAAATTTTACATGCCATGGTGTTTTAGATATTTTTCTTTTGATTACAAGTAAAAAAAAAATATATATATATATTTTTTTTTGAAAGAAGTGAATACATTTATTCAGCAAGGGCATTCCGTTGATCAAAAGTGGCATTGAAGCCATTAATAATGTTACAAAAGACTTTTTTTTTAAAAAGAATGCTGTTTTTTTTTTTAGCTTTCTATTCATCAAAGACTCCTGAAAAAATGTGAACAGTTAACACAAAAATATTAAGTAGCACAACTATTTTCAACATTAGGGGCTTTCACACCAAACAGTTATAGGAACTCAGTTATAGAAACTAGCCACTAGGATAGAACTAGAACTAATTTCTCCCCTGGGCCATGTCCGTGGTTGCATTCGCACTGGGAATAGGAACTCTGAAGCTACCGACCGCGACGTCTTTAAGCGCGGCATTTGCAAACGCTAAAAAAAGGTGAATGGAGGATGCCGTGATCGGAGCTGTTTGTTGTGTATTGTGGGTTTTGTGATAACGGAGATGGAATGTAAACGCATAGTCCACGCGACTGAAAGAGCAAAAAATCGAGGCTAAGAAACTAAATCTCCTATCACAACTTTCAGTATCAAGGCGGAGAAAAGAACACAATGCCATTATAGCTGTTTGGCATGCGCTTGACCAATCAACGTACACTTGTCACTGATAGTTCCTATAGTTCTGTTTTAGTTCTCCTGAAGTAGGAGCTATTTTAGTTTCCCCAAAGGGGGAAGTTCCAAGAATTAAAATCATTCCTAGGTCCTACGGTGCGAACACTGCAAAATCAAGGTACTTCAGCCAATAGTTCTAGGAACTATGAAAAGGTTCCACCGGTGCGAAAGCCCCTATTGATAAAGAAATGTTTCTTGAGCATCAAATCAGCATAGAATGATTTCTGAAGGGTCCTTTGACACTTTAGACTGGAATAATTCAGCTTTGGATCACAGGAATAAATTACATTTTAAACACATATAGAAATAAAGCTGTTTTAAATTCTGTTAATATTTCACAATTTTACTGTATTTTTCATCAAAAGCAGCCTTGGTGAGCAAGAGACTTCTTTAAAAAAAAATCACCAGCCCAAAACGTTTAGTGTTAACTTCATAAGTATAATGAATAATCGGTTCAATCAGTCTGAGCAAAAGTATTTTGAAATACTTTTTCATATTTTTATTTTCATATTTTTTTCATATATAACTGTTTTGTTTTTTTGTTGTTATTCACCAGACTTAGCCACTGATTTAGATGGTCCATAAACCACATCCTTCAAAGGCATGTCATAATGATTGACCGGCAGAGAGTGTCTTTTGCTCTTTGCACAGTATAGGACGGTCACAAAGACAACCTGCCTATCGTTATTTCTTACTTCCAAATGTATTTTAAAAAATCTGCATTTGTTGTTCTTATGGCAAATTAACAAAGCTGATTTTCTCTTCAATATTAAAGGCAAAGAAGACGTAGTGTCAGTCACGGCATCATATTCAGAACCATGTAATATTGTGTTTCCTTATACTTTAATTCCATCAGGACCACGATCGACAAATATGATTGATAATTGCATAGTTTGTATTGGCGATATGGTTCTGTTCTGGGCAAGAACTCCCCCTGTGCATCCATGCAGACTTGCATAGGTAAGAGCAGGGAGAGAAGCAATAACCCCTCCTAGGCTAAATAGAACAGAACCAACATATGTGCAGATATCATTAATGTCAATAATTTAACATGTACACACATTTCAACAATTAATCTGATTCAGGGATAATCAAAAGGCCAAATCCTGACTGACGAGAGGAGGAGCTGGGGATGGAGGAGGGTAATTAGCTCCTGAGAACTGGATAGCTACTGATAATACTGAGGAGTTTATATATAGATGCTGGGATAGGCATCGTATTCCTATAGATAGTCACCTGGGAACTTAACTGACGTGACCTCACAAAAGCTGTTTTTTCTTGCATTTGGTGCTTGGTGATTATTAATTTTAGATTCTGTGTGTCTGTTTATTTCATTTCAATGCAATCTCTTTCGATATTTATTAGCTTGAAGCACAAACAGAGCTGAGCGGCAGACACCACCTTCGATTGGCTTGGTCCAATGATTAATTGAATCCCTTGTTGAAGTGTACTTTTGCTGCCGTGGGATTGATTTTACTTCTTGTTAATTAAGTGAGAAAGTAGATTAAGTTGCCTAATCTTGGCAAGTGTTTACAGAGAGTCCTGCCCCATAGGAGACACCTGGGATTGGGATGAATAAGCTGTTTGGATGTCCCTGAATATGATCAGGTTAGAGACATTACCACAGATGGGCTGTGCGCTCAGCGCTGCCCCTTTTTCAAAATAGCCTCAAGCACTTTGGTTTATAAATTGATGACTACATGACAAGGTGCGTACGGCCATGCGCTTGTGTGTGTTGCCGAAAGAGGATTTAGCCGATCCGTCTCTAATGCTCTGAGGCCTCGGGCTGTTGTCTGCTTGAGTCAAACAGAAAAGTCTCGCAAATGACACGATCATAAGCCCTCTGAGACCCATACCAGCACCAACATAGACAGAAACAAACTCTCTAAAACTGAGTGCATCTCCTGACATTTTTTTTCATTCTTTAATTTTTTTTGTTTTTGTTGTTTTGTTTTTTTTTGCCTGTGCCCATGCCTGGGAATTCAGATAATATATATTCTCTTTCATGTGGTTTTTGCCTGATCACAGCCTGTTATCTGTTCATTTCTGAAGTGGTTCAGTCAATGTGCCACCAGCTAGCCAACACAAAGTAACTTAGAAAAGATTTCTATTGTTTTTGAATAGATATAATTTTATAATAAAACCATTACCCAAACAAATGTTACCAATATGGAGTCTTTTACACAAAAAAAATCTTCGTGGGAGAGAAATATACAGTATTGGCCTCATTCATGAAACACGAGCTGAGCAAATTTTTGTGTGAATCGTTCATAAAGCCATTCTGACATAAATTTTCGGATTCATGAAAATGTTTGTATTTTTAAAATGTTAGTTGGTACAAAAGAAATTTACACCTGCTTCCTACCACATGTAAATTTAATGGTTGGAATTCATTAACATACACACGTTTAACTATAAAATCTGATGTTTACCAAGCGTTTGTGAGTCTGGAGGAGAGTTTTCTAGGTGTGTTTTATGCGCAAATGACTCTGAAATGACTCATATTTACCCTATGTACGTATATGTTAATCATTGTTATATAAAGAATAAAGGCATGTAATTTCCATAAAGAATCATTAATATATTTTGCATTGTGAAAATATTGACAGTTAAGCACATTTCCTCGTAATTCGTATTAAAGTAAAATGTGTCAAATATGTCATACCTAAAAAGGTATTTAAATTAAAGTCGACTTACCATTTTACTGCATGCAATGTGGTAAAAAAAAAAAAAACCTTCATTACAGTAATGTGAATGTTTTTGAACTGTATAGTAACATAAAGACGAAAAACTTCATGGTCCTAAAATAGACCACTAGAGACAGAGAGACTAAAGTTATAACCGAGAAATCCAACTGATTTTCTCCAATTAGGACTTTACACACACATACACGCCTATAAGTGTCTCAGGTGATGCCAGGCTTAGCTAAGCTGTTAAAATGTTTGTTGTTATTAGTGCAGATTAACTGCTGAGTGGTCTAACCTACCTGTGAAGCAATCAGCAACATCTGCTTCACAAAGACATAATTAAACAACACTAACAGACAGTGTTTTGTGCGTGGAGAGGAAATGGAGATTTGTGTGCAGCAGGTGTCTGGAGAAGCAGCACAATTAACAGAGAAAGTGATAATGCTTTCTAGCTAACCTAGCCTTAGAGGAGTTTTAGATCCACCTTTATCTCTGTGCAATGCTACGCACGATTCTGGCAGGCCCAATGTAGGGATAAAATGATTCACTGAGCCATCATATTTCTCTCTCTCTCTTTTACTTACCATGAAAGATGATAAACTTTTTCAGAGCTAAAGTATACAACAAAATAATATAACAAAATGGTGTTTAATTGATACTTTATGTGTTTTATCTTCTTGTTCTCCCTCAGAGAATGATGGGAAATGTTCTGTTGCCAAGCCTGTCATCTCCTAAAAAGAGTATTTTCTGGCAAGTTTTATAGCAACACAATGCATGCAGACTTAATTGTACAGTCAACATTCGCAATTAAAACTTAATCACAAGCAATACTAATTTCCTTCCGCCAGGATTCTTTAATTAACATTGCCCCAAACTCAACAAATATCCAGAGTTTCCCCACTGGTAATTATGACATTCTGGTGACGTTCATGCACGCTATTCTCATAGCTATAATCATTTTGATAAGAGTTGAAGGTAAAATAAATTCAATAGATTTATTCATATCTTAAATGAATAATGCAATGCTGAATAGAGCAGCTTGCTAGTCATGTAGTTGTGGTTGAATATTAATTTATTTAGTTTGTTTTGAGCCTTTTGCCTTTATAGCAGTGGTAGAGGGTAGATGAGAAATGATGGAGATAGTTCACCCAAATATATGAAACTTCTGACAATCATCATTCTATTCCAAACCAGTATGACTTTTTCTTCTGTGGAACCCAAAAAAAGATATTTTGTAAAACATCTTTTTTTTTTGTCTATACAGTGAAAGTGTTGTTTAGGACCCCATTGATTTTTATTTTGTGGACAAAAACATTCTTCAAAATGTCATTTTTTGTGTTCCACAGATAAAAGAAAGTCATACAGATTTGGAACAATATGTGGTGTGAGTAAACGATGACAGGTGTCGTTTTTGGTCACTATCGTTCAAAATATTGGGGACAGTAAGATGCTTTTGAAAGAAGTATTTTATGCTTACTCGGGCCGCATTTATTTTATCAAAAGTACAGTAAAACAGAATTACGCTCAGCATCATTACTCCAGTCTTCAGTGCCACTTGCTTTTTCAGAAATCATTCTAAAAATTCTGATTTGGTAATCAAGAAACATTTCTTGTTATTATCAATGTTGAAATGTTGATATATTTTTGGAATAGAAAGTTAGAACAGCATTTCTTTGAAATAGAAAACTTTTAAATGTCTTTACTGTATATTCCTTACAGAATATTTGTATTAAGTGTTAATAATTTCTTTTACGGTACTGTGTCCCTTTTAATATGGGTTGAAAACTGTACATTTACGGACCTGAAGCTGGGTCTGTTGCATGCTGCCTGGCTCCCACGGCCGCGTCTGTGTGCCGTCTGCTGCTTTATTGCATCAGAGGCAGTTTACAGCATGAAATGAAGAGCAGCTGTAATTGCTGCAAGGCATTTATTCATCTCTCACAAGAGATTCACTCATAAAGAAGCACATATCAGCCTCGGTCTCGATGAGCAGAGACAGATACACTCGCATACAGATGTTCCTCAAGGTTACATGGGCGCAGCGTGCATTTTCCACCCTTAATAGAACAATACGGAGTATCTCTTCCTATTGTCCGCAAGTGTTATTTGTCTTTCTGGTTGATGAGGTGTTTGGATGACTCTAAGGGTGCTCATATTGATATCCAAGCTAACAATTCCCCCTCATCGGCCTCCTCTCTCCATATTACTGCCATAAATCCTGTGCCGGCTGATTGTTATGGTCATTGTATGTGTAGTGAGGGATGGTTATTATCCATAGTTGCTGGTATTTTATGTGTCTCTTTTCTCCACTTTCTCTCTCTCTTGCAGGGTCCTGATCACTGTGTTAAATGTCTTCACTTTAAAGACGGACCCAACTGTGTGGAGAAATGCCCTGATGGCCTACAGGGAGCAAACAGCTTCATCTTCAAATATGCTGAGGCCAACAATGAGTGTCACCCCTGCCATGTCAATTGCACCCAGGGGTATGGACGTGTTTGTTAAATGTTTGCAATTTGTGAGTGTGTGTGTGAAATATATCTGTAGCGGCCCAACTACTTCCTGTGCTTGTTTGCCACGTCAGTTCTAGCCTCAGGAAGTTCAGAGAGCCTATTTGTCAATGCACTGACCCTTTTTAGAGCTCTTGTGTCCTCGTAGCTGGCTGTGCATAAAGGATCATTAATTTTCGAGGAAGGAGTTTGCCCTTGCTGCGTCTCTGCCGTCTAACTTTAGTCTAAATGATAACCATCACACTCTCTGAATTTATCCGGCTGGGCACCTGCAACTTAACCTCAGCCCCTTGGGGTTATATGAGAGACGGCTTAATTTTCCTGCAGAAAAACATTATCTGCTCAAGGAATCTTCACCGATTCACTTTTCTTCCTCATGTGTCACATGAAAGCCCTCATCTGCTGACTGGGATCTGGGATCGCTGTCAGCGAGGGACGATTAGTGATGTTAGCGGTTAGCTGACAAAACGACAAGAGCTGTGAGCATCAGGGTGGAAGGGCAGGAACTCAGACATCAAGAAAAAGACAGGAGAGACAGTGTCTTGAAAATACGTCTAGCACTGATAGATTTCATGAATTGTGGCAATATAACATTAAGCAGTTTTGAGATGGATTTAATGTTTTTGTTTGAGCGAAAAGTTGTCTCAGGATTGCATTCACAATCTTTCCTAGTGTTTTTCATCTAATCTGCATCTCTGATTTAAACTTCATAAGCATAAATTATGTATGTAAGTATGACTTGTTTCGAACTGTCTTTTTAAATTAATACCTTGCTTGGCATTTTTTTATTTATTTTAGTAAATATAAATAAATGCAGCATGTTGTTGTTGTTATGCAATAAAATATAAATAGATAAATAGGTTATAAAATGTATAATTATTTTATTTATAATTCGCAATAGAAGTCTATAGAATATCACTGTTTAGATAGCTATGCGTGTGTGTGTGAGAGAGAGAGAGATCAAGAGAGAGAGAGTGAGTGTTTACTTATTTGTTCATTTGTATTGTTTATTTATTGTTTCAGATGCACAGGGCCTCGTCTGCAAGACTGCATTGGCATGATGGACAGGTACAGTCATTTAATATATATTTATATATATTCAGGGTTTTTCACTTTTAATGGACTGGAAACATTGGGAGAGGAGAGAGGGCAGCAGTACCTTGAGCTAGGACTCAAACTTGGGTCACCCATGGCTCAAATGGCTTTAAAAAAATTTTTATTTATTTATTTTATTGTTTTTCTTTCAGATTTCTTGACTTATTTCATATAAAATAATTTTTACTATAGTATAAATCTCAGTAACCGTAATAATGTCCTGTAGCAACACTAGTCTGTGTGTTTCTCTCGCTCTCTCTCTCTCTCTCACACACACACACACACACACACACACACATTCTCCAAGGCACAGTGACTTCCACTGTCAGTAGGTTTGCAAGGTCAGAATTCTGTCACCAGTTTTTCTCTCATCTTTATTTTCTGTCTTGCTTGCCCTCCCTTAAGCCATCATTTATTTATGGTGTTTATTTTGGTTTTCTACCCAATGTCCAACAATGATTCTAGTCACACTGGCATCAATAGAAAATCACTGTGACTGGAGATCCTTTACACTACACAGTTCTACACACACACACACACACACACTGTTATGTCATATTGGTCATTCAGTCACAAGACTTCTGTACACTAGCACTGGGGTCCAAATGACTGAGACTACATTTTTTTACTTAAAAAATAATTAACTTTCACTTTTGAAAAGTTACAGAACATATAGAATGAAGAAATATTATTTGTAATTTTAATTTTTGTTTTTTATATTATTTCTTGTTTACTGTTAAAATAAGCAAAAGTGCGACTTTGATCACATGAAGTTTTCACTCAAATAGTTATGCTATAATATAATTTGTAATGAAATGTTATTTTAAATGAGCGAAGCTTGCAAAATAGAGACCTTTTACTGGTGGTTTCTCACTGTACATTAAAATTCATCCTCCACTGGCTGCGTACAGTACAAAGCTCTTGGTTTGTCAAACCCAGCTGCGTCTGATTGGCTCATTCCTGCGTTGATGACATCATTAATACACACACGGCTCATTGTTTTAGTGCCAGCTGCCTGTTAACATTGAGCTCTGCTTTAACACAAAAATGCTCGATGGGGGAAAAAAAAGTTATATAATGACCAGGCCACAGTTCTGTGATTAATGTGCTGCTGTGAGGCCTGAGAGTGTGTGCGCACACATTTGCTTCATGGCATATTTGATAAATTGATATCACTTTCTTTTGTTCTCATGGGAAAGCTGGAACAAAATACCATTAACTGCTCAGACCAAATGTGTTTGCTGTTTCATATCCTCCATAGTGTTACACACAGTCCTGGCAGGGGAGGGAAGCCAAAGTTAGAAATCGTTTGTCTCGGCCTCACACATCACAACCACTGACTGTTCACGGACTGCTTGATGTGTATTGAAAACAACAAGCTGCAATCTGATTGGCTCTCGTTAGATCATTTCTTTTAGAGACAGGGAGCACAGGTTTATATCCACTGGGATATGAAGTCTTGTTCAGAAGTTCTTCACTGAGCATTTCCGAGGATTTTTTTTTTTTGCCAGAATGAACTTTAATGTGCACCAGGATTTATACCAAGACTATTTGCTCTCTTTCTCACACACACACATACAGTACATATAGTTCTGCCCTGTCCTAAAAGTGTATTATAGAGCAAGAGTGTATAATGGTTGTTTGGACAGACTATCAGAGTAAAGGCTGGAGGGAGTAATCCTGATGAAACACATCACTATCCTTGGAGACCAAACATGCTCAGGAGAGAGTTGAACATCTCTAGTGTGGAAAAGGTGAGAGGCAGGTGATAGTAAACACTCGAAACAGCCTGTGGAGTCAGATAAAGATTGTATTTTTTTCACAGCAAAAAGCAGGAGTGACTATTTAATGGCATCTGCATATTTAACCTCAGACTTTTGAATGGTAGTGTATTATACTATATATGTATATATATACAGATGCTGGTCATATAATTAGAATATCATCAAAAAGTTTATTTATTTCACTAATTCCATTCATAAAGTGAAACTTGTATATTATATTCATTCATTACACACAGACTGATATATTTCAAAGGTTTATTTCTTTTAAATTTGATGATTATAACTGACAACTAAGGAAAATCCCAAATTCAGTATCTCAGAAAATTAGAATATTGTGAAAAGGTTCAATATTGAAGACACCTGGTGCCACACTCTAATCAGCTAATGAACTCAAAACACCTGCAAAGGCCTTTAAATGGTCTCTCAGTCTAGTTCTATAGGCTACACAATCATGGGGAAGACTGCTGACTTGACAGTTGTCCAAAAGATGACCATTGACACCTTGCACAAGGAGGGCAAGACACAAAAGGTCATTGCAAAAGAGGCTGGCTGTTCACAGAGCTGTGTCCAAGCACATTAATAGAGAGGCGAAGGGAAGGTAAAGATGTGGTAGAAAAAAGTGTACAAGCAACAGGGATAACCGATTCACAAACAGTGGAGATTCGCAAAGTGCCAGTCTTGAACAACAGACAGCGTCAGAAGCGTCTCGCCTGGGCTAAAGACAAAAAGGACTGGACTGCTGCTGAGTGGTCCAAAGTTATGTTCTCTGATGAAAGTAAATGTTGCATTTCCTTTGGAAATCAGGGTCCCAGAGTCTGGAGGAAAAGAGGAGAGGCACACAATCAACTTTGCTTGAGGTCCAGTGTAAAGTGTCCACAATCAGTGATGGTTTGGGGTGCCATGTCATCTGCTGGTGTTGGTCCACTGTGTTTTCTGAGGTCCAAGGTCAACGCAGCCGTATACCAGGAAGTTTTAGAACACTTCATGCTTTCTGCTGCTGACCAACTTTATGGAGATGCAGAATTCATTAGTGAAATAAATCAACTTTTTTGATGATATACAGTATGTATATGTAAAATAAAATTGTTTATATTAGATTATTTATTTAACATATTTATTCTTTTTCTCTTCTAGATAATATGTGTATCCAATACTATCACAGAATGGTTTCAATATAAGTAATACTGGATGTGTTCGTCATGTCTTATCTTGCCTAAGGCATCAGAATCACCAGCGTACCTCCAAAAATCCTTGTTTAACCTCTTTGTAATGTGTATTCTAAGTGTTTCTCTCCAGAGTCTCTCTTGCACACTTGGAAAAGACATGGCAGGTTACATAAAACAAGATGTCAGACATCCTGTCCTCCTTCCCCTGCAATATACGGCAGTGGCACGGTGCGCGCTGACAGCAATGCAGCATCAACATAATTGCCTGCTCATTGTCAGTGCGAAAGAAGCTCCCTCATGCATGTGCGATCTATACACTCACACAGGCTTTGGTGGGTGTTGGTATGCATTCAGCTATGGTCTCCGTGCCTCATAAGCTTTGTATTCTGACTGCAGATCAATATCAAATTAACGAGAGAGATTCTCATCTCACCCATAGATAATCTAGCAGTCTATCGCTCATCATGCCTGGGCAATGCTTCACCATCCTTGCCGTATTGAGTGGGAATTCATTTCCATTTCACAAACTTACAGTTCCAAATTTACACAGGAGGGAAGACCAAACACAAACAGCTTGGTTTAAGGCTCTGAACTCTTCCGTACACTGGACGAGTTTAACGGAATAGAACAAAACGCAAAGGTCTCAGGATACATTTTAAGCCAAGGCTTTTTGCCAGTTTACTGTAATTAACATATCAAATTTGCTGTAAGCAATTTGTTTTATTTAATAACCAAAAATGTTCCTACAACCTGTCAGAAATCACTGAAATACGTGTCCTGAGAAATCCACAGCACAAGACACTTTAAACAGTAAAAAAAAAAACCAAAAAAACCAAACATTTTTCTTCAACACAATGATGTTCAGTGCATAGCAATTTAGCTATTTTTAACTAAATATGGTATCTTTAAAATGCAATGCTAGTCCTATAAGATGCAAAAACAAATGGTAACTTTGAGATAAAATGCCAAAGATATCCATCCAACAATTATAAAACAGCACACTTGGAACATTAGCACATCCAGTGTGCATGCCGCTTATGTGCTTGCTTACAACTTTTTTGCAGAAAAACTAAAAAGGACACTTTATACTTGGGCCCGGGACATTTTTTTGATACCCACTCCCAAGTGACGAGTCTACTTTATATCCATGTGCTCTTAGAAATAAGAATGAAGAAGTGCCAAGACAATTGGATAGTAAGATTGGCAGTCTGAAGAGTTGGACGTTAATAAAAGACCTGTAATAGGACAGCATGTGGTGTGTATTGTATGCAGTCTGCACTGATTTAGTGCTGCCGTCTTCTATGCTAACTGAATTAAGCCTTTCATTAATGTTAAGGGGACATTTTCAGATGGAGATTCAAACTGAAAACTCAAAGTACAGCCCAGAGAGGACTGATGCAAGATGACAGCAGTTGGATAGGCTTTTTTGCAGACACATCCAACCAAATATCTCCTTTCTTTCTGAGAGTGAGGCTTTGTTCAGGTTCCTTCTCATTTATGGGATATTGGCAATTCTCAGCCCACTCCTCTGATGGGTTTCTCGACTGATCTGAAGAGTTCTTTTGTTCTTCTGTAGTATGTGTCAGATAAGTCTATAAAGATAAGTCTGTTGAGTTTTTCCAAAAATGTTTAATTTAATAAAATAATAAATGAAGGTTTTTTATTTATTCATACATTTCGATGTTTCATTTTAATGATGTCTGATGTTTAAATATCTTAGTCATGAAGCAGAACCAGTTGAGAAGCACTGGTTTATGTGATATGGGACCAATTACCTTGTAGTTTATTGTTATTGCTCATGGCTAATGTTTATTTTCTCTGCTTTGTTTCCCTCAGGACTCCCCTCATTGCGGCTGGGGTTATAGGGGGATTGTTTGTGGTGATCATCGTGGGCCTGAGTGTTGCCATATCAGTCAGAAGGAAGAGCATCAAGAAGAAGAGAGCCTTGAGACGCTTCTTGGAGACTGAGGTTAGACACGGTCCAGCTTCTTTTTTCTTACTCTTTCTCTCTCTTTTTTTTTTTTACTTAAGCATGGATACACTCCGTATGTCTCGATTTCTGTGACTTGGTCCACTTTTCAGACCAGTTTCACACCACAAATGATGCTCACAGGAAAGAATACATCACAATAGGATAAAAGTTAAAAAGTCTTTTAATGTGGCACAAACACATTAAAAGCTTTTCTTTCAAAAGCTTTAGCAGCACCCCATGTTTTTAGTTTAGATCCCTATTAGACATTTTTGATGAACTTTTATCTAACAAAATTAACCTTGCATGAAAAGTTTTAAACACATCTGTATTATCTTAAAATTTTATTGTATTCTTTTAAAATTCTTTATATTAACAATCATATTTTTTAACATAATCTGTTGATTGTTATTCAGCTATTTGTATTTAATTATCAAAAGCTTAATATATATATATTTTTTAAATATAATTAATTAGAAATTAGCAAAAAGACCCATATCAATGTATTAAACTGTCCAAAATCTAACTTACAAAAAATTTAAATAAAAAAGAAACGGCATATATACGGTATATACAGGTTTTACTGACTATTTTTTTTGAAAATTACTAAATTATTTCATTCTCTTTTAGGCCCTATTTTGTACCTTTTTCTTTGAAAATGCCAGTTAATTAAGATTTCAATAACCAAACATGGTTCAACTTTACAAAAGTTCTAAAAACAGTTAAAACTGCCTTACTCAATCTGCTTTTGATTACTATGTAAACCTCATGAACAGTCAAACTGGATTATTCCAGTTCTGAGAATGAAAGCCTCTTTTTGCATCTCTTTTTAAAGAGAATGCATGTGTTAATCAAATGAACATTAATGAGAAGTCGTGTCCTTGCTGGTGGAATGATGCCCTCACTTATGGCTTATTTTTCCTCTTAATGCTTACTCTTTCTGTACTTCCTTTTCATTTACTTATTCTCTTTCTATCCATCCTCCTAATATCGTAGTTTATTTTTCATATTGCAGTGTGGGTGGAGGGTTCATAAGAGTGCAGGTTGCGCAAGGATCCCGCGTTTCTGTGCCCGAAGGTTCTGACCTCTGCTTGTCATGCGTACATATATCCGTATGGCCTCAGGCTTTGAACGGAGAGTATAATGCTCTTCTCAGATACTCTATAGTATAATCTGGAGCAGGCCCACGCATGCCACATAAGAAAGCGTATATTTGTGAAAATGGACATCATATATACCAATATCCCAAATGGTCTTAAACGTTCCCATATCTCAATTTTCACCGGAATTGGGTGTTCCTATCACTATAAATTCATATTAGTTAGAGCAGCACAATGCTGCCTGTGTTTTTCAGCACTGTGGACAGCTCCTGATCTGTGTTTCAGCACTGCCTGCAGCGGACAGCTCCCTGGATCACTGCTCGTCCCCTCCCCTGGCTCTCCTCCGCCTTCTGTGTTCGAGCTTCTGATTTACAATTCCATTTAAATGAAGAAGCGCTATTGTTTTTTAATCAGGCGGCTGTGATGAGCCGGGGGACGCCGCAAAGGGTCGATAGAACGGCTGATTTACGCTCTCTCTCTCTCTCTAGCTCTCATTCTCTCTTACACTTCCCAATCTCTCCTACACACTCTCCCTTCATATTTTTATCAGGTTAACCTTCTCTATTTCTGTCTTTCTTCCCTGTATCTTCTCTCTTTGCTTTTTCCTCTTATCTTATACCCCCCCCCCCCCCTCTCTCTCTCTCTCTCTCATTGCATTTCAATTGTTCCTTTATCGCCAGGGGTTTTTATGCATTGATTGAACTCCCAAACTCTTATATGTGCCACATAATGGAACAGAAAGACTAAATAAATTACAGGGAATACATACACTATGATCTGGGCTCTTCAATTCATTTGAGTTAGGGCAGAATGTTCATTGATTGTCAAAGATTGATTGTAGCTTCACTGACAGCGTCTCCCTTCCGTTGTCTTGTGTGTCTCAGTTGGTGGAGCCTCTGACGCCCAGTGGTGCAGCCCCAAACCAGGCCCAACTGCGCATTCTGAAAGAGACCGAGCTGAAACGGGTGAAGATTCTGGGAGCCGGGGCCTTCGGCACCGTCTACAAGGTAATAACTTCAAAGCAGAGACAGAGAGAACTGAAGAAAGATCAGTAACACTTTAATATGAGGAGCAATTCTCACTTTTTGCAACTAGTTGCTTATTAGCTTGCATATTGGTTGTTTATTAGTACTTACAAAGCACATATTAATGTCTTATTCTGCATGACCATATTCTACATCCCTAAATCCTACCCTGTACCTAAACTTAAACACTACAACAACTACCTTACTAAGGAAATCATACATTTGCTGGGGGTTTATCAAAACCTTTAACACTTCATATTGATTGTTTTTTTTTTGGTGCATAACTTGTCCCATACAGTGTATGTGTAGCAGTACGTGTATCTGTTGTGAGCTCGAACAAAACCTTCCTGTTTAATGTCCCTCTGGCTGGCAGTAGTGTTTAATAAGTCAGCTCCGTGCATTAATACACACAAATAATGAGCAAAAGGGTTTTGGGTTTTGCACTTTTCAGACGGTCAATGTATATATTATATGTATGTATTATAAAGCACATTTGAGGAAAATTGGGTTGTTGTAGCTCATTGTCTAGGTTACTATGATTGGAAATAGCTGCATTTGTGTTTTAACAATGTTTAGTTCACGAGTTATTGATCCGAGAAATTCGAATATGTGAATATATTGCCAACTGGGGAACTATTGGGAACGCAAACATCTTTGCGAGGGAACACAAAAGTTTTGCGAGGGAACGCAAAGTTTTGCGGGGGAACACAAGCATTTTTGCGAGGGAACACAAAGTTTTTTTTTTTAAAAAAAGTCCTCCCATGCCAAATTTTTTCCTCCACCACGTCCCTTTAGGGGCTCCATACATAACAGACCTCTCTCAAAAACATCAAAACATTTTAACAACCCCAAACTTTGGATCTTCACTTCACTGCAAAGTGATCAAAAATCATGAAAATATCCAATAGACTTACATTGAAACAAGCATTTGGGGGTAAACTCTTTTTAACCACCTAACATCCAACTAACCACGAAGAACACCTTAGCAGTGTGTTAAGAACAGGCCAGAAAACTTTAACATCTATACATGCAAGTTTTGCATGAACATTCACATTTTCTTCCGTAAAAAAGAGTGCATTTTCACCCAATTCCCTCTAAGAAATGTCTTTTTTTGTGTGTGATTTCAGGGCATCTGGGTTCCTGAGGGCGAGACTGTGAAGATTCCCGTTGCCATAAAGATCTTGAATGAGGCGACGGGCCCCAAAGCCAATGTAGAGTTCATGGATGTGAGTGTCACTCTGTTACAAGGCTTGCAGCTGTGGATTGTGTAATTCCACTAAGCGAATATTCAGCTCTTTAGTAGTTCAAAAGGAAAAATGCATGTAAACCTTGAAACATCCCCTTAGATGATGCAAGGACTATGAAATACTTACCAATGGCCCTTTCACACACATGTTGAGTGCAATCTAAATCAGGTTACTTTTGCTTATTTGCATGTAGATGCCATTTCTTTTTCATGTTAGTTCCTCATATGTTTGTCTAAGATATTTGTGCATATGTGCATGTATTAGAGCGGCCTCTCCATGACTCCCCTATGTAGTAGGTAATGGGCATTTTCCTTTCAGAATATTCTTAAGGGTTTATATATGAACGGTAACACTCATACTGCGCTTAAACCACAGAAGCATGTGAAGGTGGATCAGACGTGTAGACGCTGGCCTCCGCTGTTGATTGGGCGAGCAGCATGCGTGCACGCAATCATCTCAGCAGCTGGAGAATAGCAGGAGTGTGAATGCTCATTATATAACTGTCAAGTGTGTAATTTTATGTAGTGCTCAGATAATGGGTTTGTGTGTGTGTTTGTGCATGCAGGATGTGTGTTACACACTATTTTAGTTTTTAAAATGTTCAAACAAATGTAAGATGATCCCTCCAAGGCTTGAAATCATATTAATGGCTGAGGTATCTTTTATTGCAGTAATATAACCTTATGGCCCGAGGTTTAGATATTATTTCTGAATTATCCCCTTAGCTGTTTGTGGAAATTATATGCATTTTTTTACGCTCTGTATTTTCTTAGTCCCTGATACTTTTATACTCTGTGCCATCTTTTGTTTGGACTACAGGTTAAATATGTTGGATATAAACTGGAATTTGGATTGTAAATGTGCTCTCATTTAGAAAGATGCTTCACACACATTTCTCATTTTTGACTAGATTGCTTGGTTTACTTAATCACGCTGTACTGAAACTGAAATAGACCTAAGACTATTTCATGCAAGCATAAAGACAGGATATTGTAGGTGGTCATCTTCAGCATGCAAGTGTCCAGTGTTAGTGATTTATGGGTAATAAGACTGCCGTGTAAAACCTCCAGCCTATGAAAGTGTCGTGAAACAAATCGAATAAATCCAACCCTCATTTTGCAGACTGTGGTCATTGTAGCAGACTATATGTAGCAGACTATGGGGCTGTTTCACAGATGAATCTCAGCGCTCCAGTACAAATCTTTAATAAACTGTTTGTACTAAATTTGGTTGTAACTGTAAGATGTGTGCACTTCTGTTTTTGTAATTGAACCATTCTCTCATTTGTCAAATATGAGACACTGTCATTCAGTCTCACATATTTCTAGTCCAATGAGACATGTAGTGTTTTACCTTGTCTCAGAAATCTTTTAACAGATTACATTTATTGTTGGTATGAGTTGTGCAACAATGAAGCACATTACAATTTAAAAGTGTGGGATCAGTAATAGTTTGTGTTTGTTTGTTTGTTTTGTTTGTTTGTTTTTTGAAAAAATACTTTTATCTAGCAAGGACAGATTAAACTGATAAAAAGTGACAGTAAACACATTTATAATGTTACAAATGATTTTTATTTGAAAAAAAAAGATTGATCCACAACAATAAAAGTAGTACATCTGGTTTCAACGTTGATAATAATAAGCAAATTTTCTTGAGCACCAAATCAGCATTTTAGACTGATTTCTAAAGTATCATGGCTAGAATATATAGTTATATTTCACAATGTTACTGCTTTTACTATATTTTTGATCAAATAAATGCAGCCGTGGTGAGTATAAGAGTCTTTTTAAAAAAAAAGAGCAAAAATAGAAAAATAATAATATAATATTTCTATAATATAAGTAATATATAAAATATTTGTGTGTGTGTGTATATATATATATATATATATATATATATATATATATATATATATATAAAAATATGAATGTTTGTAGCAATAGCCAACAATACATTGTATGAGCCAAAATTATCGATTTTTCTTATATGCCAAAAATCATTAGGATATTATATAAAGATCATGTTCCATAAAGATATTTTATTTTATTTCCTATCGTAAATATATCAAAAATTTATTTTTGTGAGTGAATCTGCATGGCTAAGGACTTCATTTGGACAACTAAAGGCAATTTTCTCAATATTTTATTTTTTTTTATTTATTTATTTATTTATTTTTTGCACCCTCAAATTCCAGATATTCAAGTAGTTGTTTTTTTTTCCCCTTCAGGAAGCTCTGATCATGGCCAGCATGGAGCATCCTCACTTGGTGCGGTTATTGGGTGTGTGTCTGAGCCCCACCATACAGCTGGTCACTCAGCTCATGCCCCACGGCTGTCTGCTGGACTATGTGCACGAACACAAAGACAACATCGGCTCGCAGTTACTGCTCAACTGGTGTGTTCAGATTGCCAAGGTAAGACACCCCATATCCCAATTGAACCAAAGATTTAAGGATCTAGTTACATGCAACATTAGTTGAGACCAATGTATCTTATATTTATGTAAAAACATGAGACATTGATATGGCTCATATTTTTAGTCAAAAGTACTAATCATTTCTTTAGATATTAAAGTAGAAAGTAAAAAACTTACTGTATGATTAAAGTAAAAGTGTATTTTTTATTTTATTTTTTTTGCTGTCTAAACTTGTATTAAAACAATGTTTAGATCTTCATTCAATCTCTTTTCCTCCCAGTCATGCAGCGAGAATCATTTTGCTATATTTCTTTGATATTGGACCCCCAACCCTGTCTGCTGTCTGTACCACTCTGTTTATCTTCCTCCCACACCAATGGTGGTCATATTTCCTCCTCTGTGTGTCTCCCAGACTAGGAGTGCATGTGAATGATCTCAGAGCAGCAGCACCTCAAAGGCTGCTGGGATAGATAAGCAGCGTACAGTACGCTCTGTCTGATCTGAGCTCCATGTTGTATCTTTGAGCTTTGTTTTTTGTCACTCGAAACAAAACCTCTGACACCTCTGAGATGCAGAACTATCAGTTCTATGTGGGGGGGAGAGGGGGGATTAAAACAATGATTTAAGCAGAACAATAACAGAGCTATTTCAGAAATTATTGTTTACAAAATATTCTTAAAAGGAGAAGAAAAAAGCCTCTTGAATATGAGTGCACCCGGTTATACAGGAATTACATCACAGCAGGTGGTAGTTGACATGACATTTTAAGCAGTGACTGAATGGTATTTGATGATTTAAAAAAAAATAGAGAGAGAGAGAGAAAGGGTACATACAGTACCTTTAAAAGTTTGGGGTCAGTAAAAATTTTTAAATATTTTTGAAAACATTCTTATGTTCACCAAGGCATGTCTATTTAATAATAACGATTACAGTAAAACTGTAATATTGTGAAATATTGTTATAGTTTAAAATAACTGTAATTTGATTTATTTGAAATGCTAATCTTGACTGTCACTTTGATCAATTTAATATGTGCTTGCTGAATGAAAGTATTAATTTCTTTCAAAAAAAAATCGTACTAACCTCAAACTATTAAACAGTAAGCCCTATTTTTTTATACACCTTTTATATGTGTTGTGACTGGCCATCCATCCATCATCATTCTTTTGTTCTATATATCACTCCATCTATCTATCTATCTATCTATCTATCTATCGATCTATCTCCATTTTTCTTTCATTCTATCTTTTCATCCATCATTCAAGTGATATTAATATTGACTAATTTTCATTTTAGTGACTTACATTGCTAATTACTTACTTTCTTTTTACTTTGTCAATGGAAATAGTTCCAAAAGAAGGCAAGGCACCTATAAATCTTGGCTTCTTGAGGCTTATTGCTTTATTAACAAGAGCAGCACACACATAGTGATATAGTAAAAATAGTAAGAGTAGTATGCTAGTGTACGGTTCAAAATTCAGCAAATTTCGCAAATAGGTAATCGTTTGTGAATGATGTAACATGCAGAAAGGGTCACTGAAAAACAAATAATAATATATAATATTAAAAGAAATTATGTGTAATACATACGTTCTCTTATGCATACAAATAAACATTTTAAACCAATAGATGTTCATGTCCATGCCAACCACTGAGCTTAGCTTTCTATTGTACAGAAGAACAGACAAAAGACAGTGTTGCATATATTTTTATGTGTTATTCAACTGTTTAGATGAATCTCATGCATTTAAATCATAGTTTTAGAGGGCTAGTTGGTATTCAGGCATTTTGTTGCTGTACTCACATGACCACTTCAGTGGCTTTCCAAATCAGCTGTACAGAATAAAGATTTTAGGCGCAATACTTTTGAGAAATGTTAACCTGAAGTGATACAACAGGAGGTTATTATTTATGTATTAGACTCACCTTATGAAAGTCTTTCTAAGAGCATGCAGGCTGCAATGTGGGAGTAAAATCAGACAGTGTCTGCCCTGTTCTTTTCAAGATAATGGGCAAAACAAGCCGAGGCTTTAGAAATGTCACCTCATATACTCATAGTGTTAAATTACTGGCTTCAAAATAATACCTTAAACCAACCTTTCACCGATGCATTATACAAAAATATAGAGGGATAGCCAATTCCTTGGACATATACACTATATTAAGCCCTGTTGCAAACAACTGCAGTGATTGTTGATGTAGTTAATCTTTATCAGTCAAACAGGGCTTTAGTGTCTCTAAAAGTGTTTGTTCTACATACTTTTTTATTTTAATCCATTGCACAAAGTTGGCCAGTTACTATACACCAACTCATTTTGAGAAGAAAAATACATTTTTTACTCATATTTTGTTGTGGTCCATGCATTATTGATGAAGTAAAACCGTGATATATACATTATTTACAAGTTCCTTATTACAGACATAGAGCTTGTTGTTTTTGCAATGCCCTCTTCATACAGCTCCTCTGACATATAAACCCATACTCAAACACAAACGTGTGCGCGTATGCGTGTGTGTGTGTGTGCTAGGCCACCTGGCTGTGAGGAACTTCTTCTAATAAGGTCAGAGGAAAAGAAAAACCGTGTACAACGGAATGAATCAATACTGAATCTATTTAAGCTGGACAATGACACCCATTTTCTTTAAGAGGTGCTGTGCAGCCAAAAAATATTCGTAAATTATTACTGTAAAGCTGCTTTGACACAATTTGCATTGTAAAAAGCGCTATATAAGTAAAGGTGACTTGACTTGACTACTTTCAACTCAGTGAAAGTACTTTCTTATCAATCAGGTTTTGAGCACTGGACTCGAGAAATCGTTGTGGAGTTCTACATGATGACAAGAAAGGACTCTTTTTCTTGTGTGCAAACATTTTCAAACAAATTACAACAATGCTTTCAAGACTGTGGGCCCTATTTTAACAATCTAAGCGCATGGTCTGAAGCGCATGGACCAGGTACACTTAGGGCATGTCCGAATCCTTTTTTCCTGGTTTAACGATGGAAAAAAATGGTCAGTACATCAGGCGGATGGTCCAAAAGGGAAGCCAGTTGCCCTTGCACCATGGCATATTCGCTATTTACAGCCAGAATTTGCAAGCAGAAAGACTGAACGCTTCTCCAGAGAGGAATCCTGTGCTACTGTGTGGGTAACAAGCAGAGTGCACGCGCGTTGTGCACCTCCCTATAGATGCATATTACTAATGCACCCTTTAAATAACAAAAAAATACTGCGTCATTGACTTTCCACCAGGTTTTTGTTGGTCAATGGGGTAGTCGATTTCAGTTGCCTCAAAATAGCAACCCGCCAACAATGTACCTGATCACACCTCGTTTTCAGACCAGCACACCCATGGGCGAACAGATGGGCATTTGCTATTTAAACAACGTGGCACTGGACGTGAAAATGATAACTACATCGGGCTGAAACTATCGAAAAATTCTTGCTTCGCCATGCTCTGGGTGTATGATACGGCCCTACAAGTTTATGGTCATGTTTGCAAATTTTACAAAACTTCAGCTGGATTTAGTGGCAACAAATGAATTTGCAACGAAAATGTATATTACAATACATCACAGAAAAGCAAACATTTATGTTTGGAAGGCATAAATGGATGTACAAGACCAATGAATGTAACATTTTCAGTAAGAACCCAGTACTTAGCCTGAAGGTCATGTGTCTGTTCCATCAGCTGGATTGAAACTCTCTCACACTGACCCCGAGTCAACAGGCCCTGCAGAGTTATTACCACTGGAACCTGATAGAGCGATTGTTCTTCTGTAGAGGGTACTGTAATGTACCACAAAAAAAGAGTGAAAGAGAGATGCAAGAGTAGGACATGAAGAAAAATTTAACGGAAAGCATTTTAAACAAATACCATTGAGGGAGAGAACAAGGCAAAGTGTCTTAAAAGACCACAGGCCTATTTTCTCTGGTTTGTCTCTCTGTGCCCAGCAGGTTAATGGCAGTCTGAGGAGAAAAAATGCACTTCATGCAATAGATTATTGATGAATTAATCAGGCATGAAAGTAATTTTGATGAGTAGATTAATAAATGAATAATGCAATAGAGATTAGATTGGCCAGAGGTGCACTAAACCAGCATTTGTGCTTCCTTATTTCCTTCACATTTCAAGTGTGCTCTGTTAACGAAGTATAGATGCTTTAAAAGCTGACTCGAGAGCCAACACATGATGTGTGAAGGTTAAAGTTTGATGCCCTGTGAGATCACCAGAGTAGTACTTTTTATTGAAGAGAATTTGTATAATGGCTTTGTGAACAGGTGAGAACTTCAAGTAAGGATCTTTTAGAGCAGTACAAAGCAGCACCATCTCTCAAATTAACTGTGTGGAGCTGACAACCATCTGCAGCCATGCAAGACTGAAATTTCCCTCAAATACTAATTGTGAGGCACTGTACCATAACATTTCTGCAGTAATTACACATTTGGTCATTGTGTTTTGAATGTTTACCACTAGAGTCTGTATTTTCCGAGTGGCGTTCAGGAAAGCAGCTTAGAGGTGTAATTGTTAAGGAATCAGACTGTGACACATAAAAAGTGACAGCACAGGCAAACAACAGACACACAGCATGAAACCTGGAAAATGTTCACACATGCCTGCGCACTCATTAAGAGCCATTTTTTCAGATGTATAGCTTAATTTACGTAGTCGTTTGAGGAGAGAGTTGGTATTTATGCCTGCATCTTTCAGGGAACACGGAGTTAACGGCCCTGCTGACTGCCCATCAGTTTCAAGCAAAGTATACGTCCTACGGCAAGCCCCAAAGGGACAAATACAGATCACATAAGTTTCAAGTAATTAGAAGTTCAAATTCCGATGTAACCGAAAGCGATGTCTGAGTTTAGTTTTTAATTAGTCAATCCATTTCTACAAGTTTGACCCATTTTGGCTGATTTGCAGACAGTTGCTAACATGCTCTAAATATGACAAAACGAGATGTGACATATATATACAGCTCTGGAAAAAATTAAGAGACCACTGCATATTTTTTGTTATTTTGACCAGTTGTTGCTTTTGGCAAATAAATGCTCTAAATTACAATATTTTTATTTGGAATTTGGGAAAAATGTCAGTAGTTTATAGAATAAAACAAAAATGTTAATTTTACCCAAACACATACCGATAAATAAACCCAGAGAAACTGATAATTTTGCAGTGGTCTCTTAATTTTTTCCAGAGCAATATATATATATATATATATATATATATATATATATATATATATATGTGTGTGTGTGTGTGTATAATATATACACCTATAGGATATATTATAATCATGTATAGGTCATGAGTTTGATTCCCAGGTAATCCATGAATTGAAAAAAATGAATAGCTTGAATGCATTGTAAAACACTTTAGCTAAAGCATTTGCATAATGCATAAAAATGTAATATATTTCATTATATAATAAATTGTAATATGCTTTCTTTTTTGGAAGAGAACTTTATAATGGAAAGTGTTAATACACTCTTGGTAGACGGTGATTTGCGGTTAAATTTTATTTCAGGTTGATATTAAGTACAATGATAGGAAACAATTATCCCTTTTATCCTTTCATGGTTCATTTCATCTGAGGAAATCTTGGAATCCTCCCATTCTTCATGTTTGAAGCTAAGCCAATTGAATTTTCAATAGATGTAATTAAATTGCCGCTTGATATTCAGTGGTTTTAGTTGAGATGACAATCGCCTGGCTTCTAACGTGCTAATTATAAGCTACAGATTGACCGTAGATAAAGACATCTGAAGATGTCTTGAAAGTAGACCTTTTCTGAACAATGTAACCTAATTAGCTAAATAAAGCTGTAATTTAACATCGTGGATATGTCATCCCGGTTGCCTCATACCTGAACCTAGAACTCTCCTGTTTGAATTGAACCTTTAAAGACATCCTCTGGGTTCTGCGAACCCAAGACAAACAAATGGATGCAAAGCAATTTACTTTAAAGGCCATCCGTACAGATCTTTTCCAATATTCATATGAAATATATTTTGTCATTCTCCCACACACAATCATTCATCTCACATCTCCTACCTCTTCTTCACTCTTTCTCAACCTTGCTCTTTTTCGATGTTGGGCTACTGAAATTTTAAACAGGTAAGAGAGTGGAAGACGGCACAGGTGTCAGGGAACACAGAGGCTTTGTCAGCTCAGTAGACCTGAAGACAATGTTAGATATGAAGTTAAAGGGACACCAACAGTTTAGCAGGGGCTTCACTTTCAATTATCTGGATATCAAAACTGCCTGTCTAACAGAGCAGCTTTAATTGCTTTGACCTCGGTGGATCTGTCAGTTGTTTGTGGTGGGAACGAGGGGGGTCCCCAATTTGTCCCCAATTTCTATGAGCATGTGATGTGCAACCAAAAAAAAGACCCACACACAACAGTAACTTTCTAAAGAGTTTTCTACTGAGAATTATGAAAGAATGCTAAGTGTGTTCTAAACCCCTCTGAGCTGCCTACATCTTGACCAGGACACTCCTGCAAACGAGATTTTAATCTCTGTGAGTCTTTTCTCCTGGTTAAATAAAGTTAATTAATTAATAAGCAGCATTATAGGTCTTTTGCCATGATCACAGTATAAAGCTTTGCATGTATTCTTAGCAAGGCAATTAAAACATTTTTGTTAATTTAAATAAATTGTTTTAAAAAGTAAAATAGAAATTCAAGATAAAAAAAAAACTAGAAATTAGAAATGGTGCTTGGCAACTAACTGAAATAAACTTGAAGCACTAAAATTACTAACTGTAAATGAATAAAAACTAAAACTGAATTAAAAATAAATTGAACATAAATAATAATATTTAAAAAAAAAAATAATAAAAATAAAAATGACAAAAGCTTACACATAACAAAATTACACCAAATATCTTCTTGTGTGTTTCGCTGAAGAAAGAAAAGTCATGGATGACATGATGGTGAGTGAAGAATTGAATGAAGATTCATTTTTGCTTGAACAATCACTTTGAGAATTTGGACCACTATAGAATTCAGCTGGGCTGTGTTTGAAATCGCTCCCTATACCCTCATTTACTATTCTCTACATTAGTCCACTAATATAGTCCACTTGAAGGTGTGAATGAAAACGGGTGAGGGTATTCAGACACTGAGTGTGCTGGAAGGGTTGCCGATTTTGCATAGTTTGTGCTTGCTGATTAGTAATCATGTGGAACTTAGCGAACTGGCAACTCCAGTAGTAATGAAAATATTTATAGTGTACTCTGTCCTGGAAACTAGTATATGTAAATTAAACAATTTAATAATCAAAGAAATGTTAAGGCAATCTTTATGATATTACGCTGTACTCACATTGGACCAACGGTTTGGAAAATGGATGGATGGATGATTTAGCTGTCTTTGGGGTCTTCTGGCGAGACGTGGGAATTCATTTGGCATGACCCTCACAGTGCATTATGGGTATTCTCTGTACATGAATTGTACATTCATTATTCCGGTGCATTATGGGATTGAATGAGTGCAGTCAACAATGTCCACTATGGTTTCAGACACCACTAAAAATAGCTGTCCCCTCGAATAGTGCCCTATTTAAAGGTATAGGGGGTGATTTCGAACATAGCCCTGGAATTGAATTGGTCACAGCCACTACAGGCTGTTGAATTTGAATTGGAATGACAAGAAGAGAAAATTACATATAATTGCTTTTATCAGAGCAATAGAGACGTTAGTCATTTGCAAATGCAAATCTAAACGTCTAATCTGAATATAAACGGTTTTCCTCTTGCCGTTTCATCAAGGCCTCTGCAATTAGCTGGAGACGATAATGACTTGGATCGATTGTTGTGCTATTTCATCAGGTCAAGTTAGCCATATTTACCACAGGCTGCCATCTGTTATGCTGAAGCGTGTACAGAAAGGATGACTAGCCATGTGGCTGCGTGCAGAGAGTATCACGGACTGCTCACTGGCCGCTCGCACGCAGACAGACAGCTGGGAGCACAGATGCACATTTGGAGCAGAAATGTCTGGGAAAATAGGAGAGGTTGTCTGAATCGCTGACTGACACTTAGCGCTTGTCAGTCGGTATTGAGGTTTTCCACCAGGGCTACAGTTTCATAATGTTCAGGGTTTTAATTAGTTTTAAGTCAGTGCTTTGAGCACTTATGGTGGAAATAAACTGATACACACACAGCCAATATTAGACCCCTAGAGATGCCTGCATGGTCAAAGTTAATGATTAATTGACTAGAGCTTAAAGGAGTACAAAAAAAAGAAAAAAATGACCCAACCTAATGTTATTCCAACCTATTTTTTCCTCCTTCTTTGTAATAAAAATGGAGATTTTACACAGAATGTCTGAGCTGCTCTTTTCCATGCACTCAATATAAAATTGGTCAATACGACGTCATATATGATATATATATATATGATATATATATATATATATATATATATATATATATATATATATATATATAAAACATGACTTAATATGTGATATTGAAATAATTTACAATGAAAAGAAAAACATACAGAGTTGGAACAACATGGCAACAAGTTAAGTAAATGATGACACAATTGTCATGTTTGTTTGGGCACACTCTTTAAATGTACTTAATTGTCAAATTTCTGTATTTGTATCAAATTTGTCAGAAGATAATCATTTATATTTACAATATGATTCTAGCTTTAAAATAACATACATCTATATTTAAAACCTAGAGCTAAAAATTGATTTTCCCCACATTGGGATTCTCTTCAGCTCTGACATGCAATACCTGACTGCCGTGATCTCACACCTTTCTCCCACACTCTTTTGTTTTTTCCTGTTTTCTCTGTATTTCTGGCTTGTGTATGTGTAGTGCAAGCCAGGCATTTGCTGTCAGAAGGAGGTTTTTGCTCTGAATCATAAAGCACACACACTTGACATAGCGTTTTAAGTTAAAGGAGCGTAAGAATGAATGTGCTGTGCTGCCTCAAGCTAAATGAATTTTCCCTTCTCTCATTTTTCTCATTTCTGAAGAAAATGCTTTTTGTTTGTTTGTTTAATTTTTCTTCCAGGCATGCGAACATCAGCAGAGCACCATCCATACACAGAGGCCTTTATGGTCTAACAGATGAGTTATATATATGAGCATATATATATATATGAATATTATTTTTTTATTATTTACATTATAAATTTGATACTGAACTCATCAGTAAAAAATAAAACAAATATATTTTTATTTTATTGCGATATATTTATTTTTAAATTAATACTTTTATTCAGCAAGGATGAAGTAAACAATAAAGACTTTGATAGATACAGTGATAGAAAAATTCAAATAAGTGCAGCTTTTTAACATTGATAATGATAATAAAAGTTTCTTGAGCACTAAATCATCATGGTGGAGGGATTTTTGAAGTATCATGTGACTGAAGACTGGAGTAATAATGCTGAAAATTACATTTTTAAATGTATTAACATAGAAAACGGTTATTTTAAACTGTACATTTTGCTATATTGCCTTTTTACTGTATTTTTGATTTTAAAAAATCCAGCCTTTGTGAGAATTTATATGTAATTACTTTTCTTATATTTATTTATTTTTTTTTTTTTGGGGGGGGGGGGGTTTATTTGTATTTTACTTAATTGGCAAAAGCCAAAAAGATGAATAATAGAAAATCGTCAAGATTATCACTACAAAAATTACATAACACTTAAGTGAACAAAACCGAAAGAAATTGTAAATATGATTGCATGAGCTGTTGTAAAATAGCCAATATTCACATACCAGTGACATTTCATTACATTTCCCAGAAGCCTTATGCTGATGCCCTTATCATGGCTGCCACAGAGGTTTTCTCATTGCAACAGAGCCAGACCAGCCTCAGAGGAAAGGCATGTACACCCCCTTCCCTGAAAAAATACACACACCGGCCCCGAGCTCCAAACACAACCTGCAGTATTGATTTGCAAGACCCACGTCTAACAGACACTAGAAGACAGAGCTGTGTTTTGAGGAACAGACAGGTGTGTATTATTCACTGTGGCCGGAGGAAGGCCAGACCTCGCTCTGAATCTGTAAACAATTGTTCAGGCCAGAAAAATACTCTAAAATGGAGCAGAAGCCGATGCTGTTAGAAAGGAAATGTGCGGCGGTGCCAATGAGCTATCTGAGATCATATCGAGGGTAAATTAATCACCCAGCAAATGAGAGTTAAGCTCTTCTTTGTACCCTGGTGTAATGCTACATAAGGCAAAGGACATCGGCATGACCTTACAGCAGATGAATCCACACTGGATTGAGTGGTTTGATTTAAAGGGATAGTTCACCAAAAAGGAAAAGTACGTAGTCATTTGCTCACCCAAATGTCATTTCAAAGAAGATTCTTTCTTCTGTGGAACACAACATGAGGTTTTGCTGACTGTATAGGATGCACTTTTCCATACAAATATTGTAGATAAGCTTCAAATAGGACAATAAAGTAGTCTATAGGATTTGCACACATGAGATGTGAGACTTTTGAGTGCCTCTTTTCATACTTCATATCACTCACATAGTTCATCTCTACATAATTAAAAACCTTTCCATTATGTAAAGTATAAACAGTCAAGAGCTCTTTATGATGATGGTTACTAAAAATTTAATATTAAATTATAGATGTCATTTGAAGCCTATTCAGTCATCAGTCTTTTTTCTCACTCCCAGTGTGATTCCCTGAGAACATGTCTGTATCCCACTGAATGGTTAATGTGTTGCCAGGCATCCGTTACAGCTTAAAGAGATGCATCCAGGCCAACAAATTGAGCAGTAAATTGGTGGATATGAGGTTCAATTAACAGCAACAAGTCATGTGAAGAGAGTGACAGCATCCTAGAGAGAATGTTTGAGTGCATTTGTCACCATCTCTCATTTTTCTTTAAAGTTTAAAGCCTGAAGAGTGGAAGTCAATCTTAACCTCAACACATTAAGCTCCATCTCGCGTTTACAGTTATATAGCCTACTGTTGTTCATAGCAACTGTTATAGAAGGCTTTTAAAGAGAAATTCTGTCATTTATGCTCTAACATGATGCTCTAAACTTTCTTTTTTCCTTTTAACATAAAAGATGATATTTGGAATAACATCTCAGGTGGGCTTTTTGTCCAAAGTTGTTTGGACATTCTTCAAAATATCCATACAGGTTTGGAATGACATGGGTGAGTAAATGATGACGAAATTTAAATTATTGGGTGGACTATTCATTGTGGTAAAGAAAGGTATAAAAGAAAACAGCATCATTCCATTTTATGACTCCATTGTGTCATTTAACGATTGTAGGTCACAGCAGAGGACAAATAAGAGCGTGTGTTTTGGGTGGGGATGATGCCCCCTCTCCCCTATTGTGCCCCCCACACTGTGTCGTTAATGAATTTGGCCCCCCACCCCTAAGGCCTCCACAGGTCTCCAGGTCTTCAGGTCTCACCTGATTGAGAGGAGCACGTAGGTCTCGCTCCTCCCTCACGCCGAGCATATTACCAAGCCCATCTGGTACCCTGCTCCCCATGCCAAATACAGCCCAGTCCGTCAGGACAAGGTCATGTGTTGGCATATGTTCTGGCACACCATTTCCCTCCCCAAAGGCCCAACACCTGAGATCAGAACTGTGTGCTGTGAAGCCAACTAGAGGCGTAACTAGAGGTAATTTTGCCAGAGAAAGAGAAAGAACAGTGATCAAGGATTAGTAATAACTAAAGAGGTATTTGTAACATAACACTGTGTCTACACCAGCCGCGCCACAACAGCTAAAAGTTGTCTACTCTGGATGCAACAAACCAACAATTGCAAAGTACTTGGACTACATCAAAAACAGAACAGGGAATCCATTTACTGTTGGTAATTTGTTGTTGCGTCGTGCCGCATCCAATGTAGACAATATCACTGATTATAATGGGTTCGATTGTCTTTTGACGCGTCGCGCCGCTGGTGTCCTGTGTAGACATGGCGTTATACTAGTATACTATAATTATGGACAAGAAAATGTCTTCAGTAGATGTCGAATTGGACTTTTACCTATATTTTCTCATAAAAACCATATCTACACCTTAAATCGGTGTTTCTCATCCTTTTTGTCTTTTTCACTTAATATAATTTAATATTAACTTAAATACACTCAAAAGCTTGCGGTCAATAAGTTTGATAACACTTTAGATTAAGGAACACTATTCATTATTTACTAGTCGCTTATTAGCATGCATATTACTAGCATATTGGCTGTTTAAAGCACATATTAATTCCTTATTCTGCATGACCATATTCTACATCCCTTAACCCTACCCCATGCCTAAACATAACCACTATAACAACTACCTTACTTACTATCAATAAACAGTAGTTAGGGGTTTATTGAGGGAAAACAATAGTGAATATGTGTTCCCTAATCTAAAGTGTTACCTTTATGCTAACCAAAGCTCCAAAGTTTGTTCAAAAAAGAATTTTCTCCAGTCTTAGGTGTCAAATGATCCTTGGGAAATCATTCTATGCTGTTTTAGTGATTATTATTATTATTAATTATTTCTTTCTTTCCCCAATATTCATTATTTCTAAGATCATGTAAAACACCCCCAAAATTTGAGAAGCACTCCAGTAAATACTTAGTTATATAGTAACTTTAAATAATATAGTTTGTTGTCCTAACTATTGACTGTCTATGTAAGAAGTGAAGGTAATCCTATATCATATATTTGCTGTTTTATAACAGCTTCATTTCTGTCTTATCCAATCAGATTTTTAGTGCTGTTGGAACGCCACATGTAGTATTGTTCATGTAGGCCAAAATCAATTCATCAAGACGGCGAGTAAAATCTGGGAACACTTACAGCTCACCACTTATAACATTAGAAAGACATTATGATGACAAGACTGTAATATCATTTTCTTCATTATGTTGTTTTCATTGGCATATAAGTTTTAAACACTGGATATACAAATGCACAGCTCTTTTTCATGCTTTTAAAACAGGCTGCACTGAAAGTGAGATTCAGAGCTTTGAAAGTTGTTTTTGTGAGTTTTTGTTAAAGCAATCAGAACAGAAAAAAAGCATAGTGTAACTTAGCACTGTATGGTGACTCCAGAGTCTTGGTTGTAATGGATTACCTATAAATAGGAATGACAGGTTAATGTTAATTCCATGATTTACAAAGCAGGTGTCAGTGATATATTGAAGGATTTGATCAGGGTCCTGCCTCTCCTGCCTGATTCTTTTTCTGTCAGCGTCCAGCTCGGTTTCACTGTGGCCTGGTTGTCCTTCTCCTGTCTAAGTTCCCTATTGGTATTCTGTCACTCTGAGCGCTGCTGAATGGGTAGTGAGGTGTGACGGACAGAAGCCAGGCTCTCACACACAAGGGCACACTTATACACACATACATAAACTCACACCACTATGAACACACACACTATCAATTTCCTCTTTTTTGTCTCTTTCCCTCTCATTTTTATGAATTTGAATGCCAGAGAGTGAAATAATACATCATGCTCAACCCTTTTTGTAGTAAACTTACACCAGAAAGTCAGAATCATGTCAGTATTGATTAGCATGGCCTTGTTTCTCTGTGTACTACGTGCTGGAACTGCTCTTGGCAATTTGAAGTCTGTAGAATTGTATAAAATATTTAGGAAAATCACCTACTTTCACCATGCAGAACCTGGAAACAAACTATTGATTTTTACCAAAGTAACCACAATCCCACCATGAGCTTCACGCTGAAAGAAAATGCCACGGAATTGTAAAGACTTAAAGTGCATTTGCATTATTTTGACATTTAACTGCATTTCATACTTTTAGCTACCTTAAGTTGACATATTAACAAAGTTATAGTTTATTGTATTATCAGTTTCGTTTGTGTATTTTTAGTATTTAATGTAAATATATTAATATATGCATATAGATTATAGGAAGTTAGCGAGCAAAGGGCATAAAAAAAATTGGACTTAAACGCAACCTTCATCTTATTATTGGAAGACACAAGGATCCGTCGCTCTATCATTGGAAAAAGCGTAGCTGCTAACTTGGATCACGTGTGCCTTGATGACATTACAGCCTTGACATCATCAGAGTTGTACAACAGTCAATCACTGTTTTAATGAGAAATGCCGTTAACTGAATCATACTGTTCCTAGCACGCGATTGTCCATGACTTCTCTTTTAAAACAGCATTTTTATGTTGTAAACTAAAAACAGATCGATCCAAAATTAATTTGAGAGCAAACGTTGAAGATTAGCCGATTAGCTGTCGATTCATTCAATGACAAGCCAATTTCCCACAAAAACTTTATTCAGTATAGTAAAGCCTTTCCTCCATTGACGTCCTTTAAAAAATAATCGGCCTGTGGCCGGTCATTGTTTTCAGGTGTGTCTTGTCAAGTCATTATTCCTGGTGTATAAATACCCTTCATGTTCCCATTGTCTCTTGTCTAGCTTTCTGTAACGAATACCCTCTGACGGCAAGTTGAAGGAGAATCCATGTAAATTAAACAATGACCTGACTTGGCAATAAATTGAATTGAAGCATAAGCTTAAACATGACTAAGACTCACAGACAGCGGGCTTCAACATAACAAGAAACAAAGCTAGACAAGAGATATTGGGAGCATCAGGGCTATTTATACGCCTTAAGTCTAATGACTAAACAAGACACACCTAAAAGCAATGAACACAATGAGCCAATCAATGAACCAATGAACCAATTTCTAGCTCAACTGTCACGAAATGGAATGCATAGGATTGTGGGATAATCTATGCTGCCTTCTAAAATCGATCAGATGAAGTTATCTCAGGAGACAGGAACTGAAGCTAACATTGGATTCGGATGTGCTTGGATGCCTTCCTACCTTGGAATGACTCTTCCAAAGGCAGCATTTAAGTTTCAAGTTTTCAGATGCTGCCACTATCACATGAGGGCAAGGAATCACATGACAAGAAAGGAACCATGATTATGAGAATTTCAAAATAAAAGACATGATAAAACCACAAACAGACGTGACAACAGGAATAAATTGCATTTCATAATATATTAAAATAGATAATTAGTTAATTATGACTATTTTAATAATATACATTTGAGGAAGCAGAAATTATACGTTCACATTGATTTACACCATTTTGTTTAAGCTGAATTCTTTCATCAACTGTTAACTCATGTCTCTCAACTTTTTTCAGAGTCAGGAAGTTATTTTCAAAAAAAATAAAATCTGCTCTTTTCCATGCAATGAAAATGAATGATGAACCGTGGCTTTCCATTTTGCTTGGTTTCGTATGAATAAAAAAATAGATATTAGGTTGGGTCATGAATACGTAGATTTTTACAAGTGTATCATGACATCCTTAATTTTATGCCTGGCCTGTAAAAAAAAACATTTGCAACCTTTAACCAACCCTGCTTTTGACTGATTTCATTTCATTAACACCACAACATGGCTATTTGGCTATTTAATGCAGCACATCTTGCATTAACTCAGAGACACATGTTGTAAGACTCGTTCTTATGTTTCTCCACTTAATTTCTCTCTTGCGTCTTTCTTTTTCTTTGTTTCTTTCTCTCTCTCTCTCTCTCTCCTCTCTCTCTCCTCTCTCTCTCTCTCTCTCCTCTCTCTCTCTCTCTCTCTCTCTCTCTCTCACACCACCTGTCATTGTTTGGTACACCCGGTCCTCCTCCTCTCTGTGATTGCACCGGTAGTCTTCAGTGGCATGTTTACACAAACTACTTAAACAGGCCTTTCTTTTGTCAGCCATGTTGTGCTGCTCAGCTTTTAATTAGCCCTTTGTCTGTGCAGCATGCCGCTCTTTATTATTTTTCCTGTGCTTGGGCTGTGTTCTTTCCAAACACTGGCTTGAAAATTGGTCACAGTGGGAGTGTACCGCCTGCCTCCTTGCAGCCAGTGTGTGTGTGGGTGAGAGAGAGATTCTTTAACCTCTATTAATGCACAGTCCAGGTGCTGGATAATAACATGCTTGACAGAGGAAAAAGAGACATCATTTCTAATAAGCATTTCTTATTCCTATATTCAGCAAGTAGAGGGACCCGATTTTTAATGCCTAAAATTGGAACACACAGTCTAGGGTGACCAGACATCCCCGCTGGAGCCGGCTTTGGAACTATTTCTCGCTTAACATTTTTCTACTGGGTATTTAGAATTAGGTAATATAAATGACAGGAAAGCTATTTTGTCAAAAGTTTGGGATAATGAATGTTTTTGAAAGAAGTCTCTTATGCTCACCAAGGCTGTGTTTATATAAAAAGTAATATTGTGAAATATTACATTTGAAAATAACTGTTTTATGCTTGAGTATCTAAAGTGTAAAATATTCATGTGATGGCAAAGATGAATTTTCAGCAGCCATTACCCTAGTCCTCAGTGTCACATGATCCTTCAATTATTCTAATGTGTAGTGTACAGTATGTTATGTTAATATACATGCTAATCATGATCCTTGTAAATCATAGCTTTTTATAAAGTACTTTAGTTTTAAAACTTAAATGGATAGTTCTGCCACAAAAGAAGATATTTTGAAGTGTAAATCCATTTTTGCACATGGTACAAAGCAACACAGAGACATGATGAAAGAACTTGAAGAATATGTTGAAGACAGAACTTTCAGTTTTTGGTGAACTATAGCTTTAAATCTGATGCAATTGGAATGCTGATGTACTAAGATGGTCGATACGATCTCTTCCGACGTGGCTACTTTTTTGGACGGTGATTTTTAATTGTCTGAAAGAAGAAGTTTATCTACAAGGTCAAAGCCCCAATTTCTTCCCAAAAAAGAGCCAGCTGGCAATATATAGGAGTCACTAGTGTGATTGAAGTTGTAATCGATAGACAGATCTCCCCTCCAATTTTGTTGATTGTCATATTTTTATCAAGCGACTGTGGTCTGCTGACAGGTCTGGAATTAATGGAATGGTTTTGTGGTGGTAAAACTGTCCAGAAAGGACATTCAGAATACTGATGATGACACCTGCAAGACTAAGCCTATCACACGGCTCCATGCTCTGCGCAGATGAAATAACAGGGATAGATTATTTGGCTCGGATGAGGAAAAGAAGGCCGAGTCTAATCCCAGTCAGATGTGGTTACCGGTATAAGAGAGGATAAAGACTGTGGATGAGGATGAAGAGACAGAAGGACTGAATCACTTTCTCTGTGGTGGGTCTTCACAGATCACCCTCCTCACTCTTTACTCAGAGATTATTCCCAGTCTTATTTCACGACTACACATCCTCCACAGAGACAGGAAACACGCAGAAGGCTTTAGGTTCCGAATTTAGAGAAGTTCACATCACTGCAAAATGACAAACACTTAATAAGTGACAAACACAATTTAAATCCGTCTCTTAGGGAGTGGAGCGAGTGAAAGGTCAAAAGCGAGTTGGGAAGAAAGTAAATTTAATCAGAGCAGTTTATGGGGGAAGCAGTATGGGCGAAGGGATGGTAATCCAATAATGATGAAACAGGAGGATTTTTCATTCATTTAAAGCTCTCATTTTGAAACATGATTACTATACATGAAACAAATCCTTTCTGAGAGTGAGTGCAAGAATGATCTCTCCATATCAATGACCTTCAGCAGTGTGGGGGGGGGGTTGGATGGTACTGTAGAGGAATCGTCAATATGTTGGATAGACCTATTTCTTGTGGAAAAATTTAAATAATGTGTTACAAAAAACAATATTAAATTTAAATGAAACTGAAGTAGAGCTAAATTAAATCTAAGCATAAACATTGTCCCTCCTGCATTAAAACATGTTATTAAAATTAACAACACAATTAGAATGAAAACTATTAGATAAGCAGAACGTGGTATCAATATGAATTTCCCAATGTCATTTCACAATTCAAAGAACAATACAGCAGTGTTGTGTGTTGCTCTAAGATGCACAGCAGTTTCTGCTTTTGCTTTGTTTGGGACTATTTTCCTTGGCGGTACAAAACTAGACAATTTGCAAGATTGTGTGTGAAAATGTAAGTTACTTGTTTATTGAACTGTTGTTTAAGAGCAATATCACAGATAATCACACTCTCTGTTGCTGTTGAACGTGACTGTTCTATGGCTGAATCAGAGCTGTACCAATGTTTGTAACATAATTTTGCTCATGTGATATTGTTGAAATAGATGGTGGTATATTTAATGATCACTTGATATTGACAGCTCTAGAGTGAAAGACTTCATTCGACTGATTTAAAGTGGAACTCCTGAGTTCATAAGTCTTTTTGAATGATTCATTAAAAGAGTCATCAGACTTTACTGGTTTGCTCTGTATTTTTATGCACTAAAAGAATCGATTCATAAGAGTTTGTTTGTTTGTGAATTGGACTGGTCGCACTTTATTTTACTGTATATAGTCTTTAACTACAACTTAAAAAAAAGAGGTTTCCATGCCAGTATTTTGTGCTGCATGCCCTTTTTATATTTCACATTTGTATTTGGACTGCAAACTCAAAATTCTTAAATATGACATGTTTTACTCATACAGCAGTGGTGTTACAAAGCAATGCATGCAGTAAAGAGATTATTGCAAGCATTACTACAATTTATGTAAATAGATTAATATTGCACTATATGCATGTTGTATTGTGTATTTATGTTATGTTATTGGCCCTCATTCAATTTTATTTAAAAGCACCTTCTCTATACTGATACTTACCAATTTAAGGTGAATTATTGTCACCAGTGTTTGGTATAAGCCTTGAATACATATTGTACACTTTGTGAGCTCAGTGTCACTTTGAAAACCTCTGTTAGCCCTTATAAACATGTTAAAATGTAAAATCCTCTTACTGAACATTATATTTAAAAGGGGGTCGTCTTTAGCTGATCAACTCTCTCTTCCGGGTTTTTAACACTCACGCATGCGACAATCTCTGTTGCTCTATCAGCACGTCCACTGCATTAATGGACTGTGTGAGCCATTGATTTCTAATTACACTGAAGTCCACTCTGGGGATAAATATTGTGTGGCGCGGCCATCTTGTGGCTTATTGTAATCAGAGTGAGTATTGATTGGATGTCCGGGCTGCAGAAGTAATCTGTTTTAAATACACTGGGACCAGAGTGAATGGGGCAAAGCGGCCTGTGATCTGACTGTGGAATGGGTTCGGATTTAGTCCCGCGAGAGATGTGGAACAACTGATAGGAACTGCAGTGCACTGCTCACTCACACTAAGCTAGAGAAACACTGTGTAGCTTGTGTTTTTGATACATGGGGATGTGACTGAACCTTTCTTTGCATGGCTCCTATATGAACATAAATAAGAAATTCAGGGACTGCCCTCATATTTTCTGAGTAGGCAGTGATTTTCTCTCCGATTGTAATGTATGGCTCTTGAGAGCACTCTGGCTCTCTCTCTCTCCGTGTTTTTTTGAGAGGTCCCAATGCTAAAACTCACTCTTTCAGGGTCTCAATGCCAAAACATCTGCTTTGGAAAAAGTCTTCATTTTTCCTTGTCTTGTAACCTTCGTAAACGTCTGATATCTATGT
Source organism: Zacco platypus (assembly GCA_038088235.1). NCBI lineage: Eukaryota > Metazoa > Chordata > Actinopteri > Cypriniformes > Xenocyprididae > Zacco > Zacco platypus. Next base: position 28,877,698 of record CM076081.1, on the reverse strand, counting down.
AATGTTTTTTTTTTTTTTTTCTTTTCATTTTCCTCTACTAAAATTATAATCAGAATAATTATTTTACTGCTTAAGTGTTTTGAAAATTTTATAAGATTACCAAATATGCTTTACGTCCAAATAAGACTCTTGAAAAGCCATGCCAGCCATTTTTATGTGGTACAAGCAAGCACTTCGTCCCTGTTTGCAGGTACAGCTGTGAAGAAGCCAAGATTACTTTCCCTGAAATGTATGTTTTCATCCTCTCTACCTCAGCTCTGCAAATGCAAAGATAATTGCATTTTGATAGACGATTAATGTTAATGAAGGCTCATTAATCTTTGAAAAGCTCTTAAGACCATGTCTTTGGTGAGACGTACCAGCAGTGTGTGCAGAGGGAGGAGGAAGGCAACAGAATGGCTGCCAGTCGTGGTCATTCGATCTGATTGTCACTTCCTTTGTGTGTGTTCATGTTTGCTTCAGAGGCCGGTGATTTTGTGAATGTGGGGTTTTTGTGTGTGCATAAGAAAGTCAGTTTTAAAGTGATTTTCAGTTTTGTGTGCTACATATAACGTCAAATATATCAAAATGACCATGAACACTACTGTTTAAAAGTCTGGGGTCGGTATAAATTTTAAAATGTTTCTCAAAAAAATTCTTATGCTCATTGAGGCTGCATTTATTTGATAAATATAAAAATACAGTAAAAAACAATAATTGAAATATTGTTACAGTTTTAAATGTACAATATTAAAATGTAATTTATTCCTGTGATGGCAAGGCTGAATTACTCCAGTCTTCAGTGTCACGTGATCTTTCAGAAATCATTCTAATTTGCTGATTTGGTGCTCAAGAAACATTTCTTATTATTATCTATGTTGAAAACAGTTGTGTTCCTTAATATTTTTGCGAACTATAATGACCTACATGATGCTGTTTAAGAACCGCAAATATACATATATTATTTTTTTTTTAAATCATACTGACCTGAAACTTTTGAACGGTAGTGTATGTCTAGATGTGATACAGTCCTGTAAGAAATGCGGTGCTGTGGGTGAGTATGGAGCGAAGGAAGTGATTTTTTCTCCTTCAGCAGGCACAGAGGGTGTAATCCCCACACCATTACCTCAGATTACACTTGCTTGCTGGGGAAAGATTGCATACGCATGGCATAAAGAGATTTGTTCCCTCCTCCTTCACAGTTCTGCAGACATTTGTGTATTTTAAAGCATACTGATTAGCATTTCTCCCATGACCCATAATGAACATCATTGGACTGCATTGACCTCAACCCTGAGGGACACTAAGCGCTTATTGTTTAATTTATCATATCCTACCAATCCCATTCACAATAGCCCCATCTGTGGCCTTACTAGACTAGACCATCAATTATTACTGTGGATGCATCAGGTCAGCGAATGTTGTTTGAAATTTTAAATGCAAAGAATGAATTATGTATATTTATAATGGATATGATATAATAATATGGTGCCTTATTGGTTTTATGGCTTACTGATTTAATCACAATGCATAATGCCTTGGAAACCTGCCTCTATATAGATGTATACATGTAGCTTGCTTGGTTTTAGGAAAGAACACTTCATAATTTCATAATGGAAGAACTGTCTGAGCAACATATTGGTCTTTTTTCACTCTTGTTAGTAAAGCATCATCCTCTATATCCAAACCCATTTGAATATGGTTGAAATAAAACCTTCTTTCCAGCCTGCTTTAGCCGGTCCACTCATGTATTCACTGCTCACCTTAAATTGGGGGATTGCTCTTTCAGAGCTGCTGCCATCATGTTAATAAGTACAGTGGGAAACATACTCTCAGATCTGACTGTGCTGCAAGTCATGAGTCTAGACTGTTGACAGTGCTGCAAAGCAAGCCACATTCCTCATTCATTATAAGGTTTATGTGTCACTATTTTGTTCCCAATTAGAACTGAGCTCTCACTCAGGTTTGACACATAACCATGTTATTAGCATAGATACTCTCTTCTGGGAAAAACAGAAGAACATCCAGCAGTTCTTTATAAAGTACTCGTTTTATGTTTTGTTTTGCTCTTCAAATTAAAGCAGAACATCTCATTTAAATATAAAAGAGTTTGGTAACACTTTACAATAAGGTTATTTTATTAACATTAGTTAATGTATTGACTAACTTGAATTAACCATGAGAAATACATTTGTTGCTGGATCTGTTAATCTTTGTTAACACTAGTTATGAACAAACAATGAACAGCTGTATTTTTGTTGTTACTTCACAGTGCATTAACTAATGTTAACAAAAACAACTCTTGATTTTAATAGTGTATTAGTAAATGTTGAAATTAACAAAGATTAATAAATGCTGGAAGTGCAGTTAACTACTGTAGTTAACTAATATTAACTAATGAACCTTATTGTAAAATGTCACCAAAAGTTTACTGAAGACTACAGTGGGTACAAGCAATTCAGCAACAAGATGATAAGAAACGCCTGTGGAATCACAAATCTAAATGTGTGTTTTGCATATCTTGTAGTCCTGCACTAGACCCTATTTAGCATATTGTAAATAAGTTAAAAATAAATACGATAAAGGGAATGTCATAAAATGTGTGTGTTCAACTGGAATATGGAAGCACTCTGTATCCTGAATATTGTGAATTGTCCTCTAGTTTTATATTAGCAGCATAATTATTCATAATTCGATATTTCCATCAGTTCAGTTTTGTTATTATTAACAAACACAAAAGTATTAAAATCATTTTTGGTCATTGAAATAAAGGCAAAATAATATAAATATTAGATGAAAACTTTAACTGAAAAGTTTGTTGAAGTACTAAAATGACTAAAAGTAAAGTCATTTATAAAATAAAGTTATATAGTTATAAAAAAAAGGGAAAAAAGAGAGAAAAACCTATATATATATATATATAAAGCAACGAAAGGCAAAACAAAATTATTAAAACAAAAAAAAACTGAAAATATATTTTTTTAAAAATCAAAATAATAAGTACTAATGTATAATGGTATATAAATAATACTAAAATAGCATTCATTCAGTTTGAAGAATACCCTCGAAATAGATCTATCGCACCAGACTCAATTTACATTACTGTATATGTATATGGACGGGCCTCAGCAAAAATAAATTTCTGCCTAAGCTACTAATGAATTTTCTTGTGAGAAAAAAATCATTATAAATTATATTAATACTTCTCTTCAGTTCCCTGTAAAAATGAATATGTAACCACAAGGATTTCCCCCGGTATACTGTATGATGCACTACCAACTTACAGGTGATGCGATACGCTTTCCTCCTATGAATATATTCTCACAGTTATTTGATATTAAAAGCGCTTGTAACCAGACTCTTTCTGTGATGACAGACGCAGTCTTCTCATCTCAGAGAGCACCTGTGATGGCCTACACTGGACCGCTCAAATTGTATTTCCCCACTTCTACAAGCTCCCTCTCACTATCTCGCTCTCTTAAACCATTTTGCCACAAGCTGTCCTTACCTCTCTACCAATCACATTAAGATTTAAATTTCATCCAGCCACCAGCTCAAGGGCACTTGAAAGCCCCGTTGGAGGGAAAAGCAGAGAGGCTGTTTTCTTGCGAATGGAGAGCGGCTCTGTGAAAGGCCTCCATGCTGCGGTTTGGACTTAAATCGATTACATGCATTGTTCGCTCCTCCAGAAAATTGATGTCTGGAGTTTTCATTGTTTTGCGATTCAAGGCCACGCCTGAGAAGAGACTCATCGCTTATCAATATGAACAATCTCCATTAATAATTCTCTGACTTTTTTCCAGTGTAATCCCTCCACAAAGTGTCTTTGAAAAAAGTGATGGCAGAACAAACAAACTTTGATTTTACTGCTAATGCCCTCTTCCTGACTATTAACTCTTCCTCTACAAACTCTTCCTCATGAAGAAACTAGTGTAGAAATATATGAAGAATTTCAATAGCTTACCATATGTGATATAATAATGGTATCATCATAAATCTAAATGTATTTTTTTGCAGTAATATCTTGATAAACCTGATTAGTGTGTATTGTCCTCTCTTTTTTGTTAATTGAAATAAAGCCAAAATAAAATTAAACAAAAAAAATAGGAGTAATATTAATTGCTGAAGTAGGCTACTAAAGTTAAAAAACTATAAAAACAACTGATTAAAGTGGCAAAAGCATATAACAATTGCTAAAAATTTAAACTGAAATTAAAATAAAAATATAACATATATCAAAATAAAAATTAATTCACAGTATGAATAAATAATATAATAGTATATAGCCTATATTAATAATATTAAAATAACCCTAATTGAGTTTGATGAATACTCAAGATACAACCAGAAACTATATATGAGCTGTACTGTAAGGAAAAAAACAATTCCATCCGACTGAATTTGTTGATTGCCTCTATTTATTATATAATATTACATACATTTACATTACCAGTAATCTTCAAAATAATGTACTGCAGATCTACACAATATTATTCAATTGTCAAAAAGTCTGGCATTTTTTGCTTTATTTAAGTGAATTTAATGAGCTTATGAGATATCATCACACTTGTCATAGTGTTAGTGCTGCTGCTGATTTTGATAAAAAATTATTGCCATGTTAAATGAGTATATGTATGTGTGTTGTTGCAGGGTATGATGTACTTGGAGGAAAGGAGACTCGTGCACAGGGATCTGGCGGCTCGGAACGTCCTAGTGAAGTCACCCAACCATATAAAGATCACTGACTTCGGTCTGGCTCGCCTTCTGGATGCAGATGAGAAGGAATACAACGCAGATGGTGGCAAAGTCAGTGTCATGTGACCTCAACAAGACAAAGGGCATGCACTGACCCGTTTGCATGGCATCAGTTATGCTCTTTGTGTTGGATGAACACAGAGTAGTCAAAAGATTTGTTGTACTTTTTGTCTATGGGTTTTAGAACACAGCTTCTTATTACATACTAATTACCCATGTATGATAAGGCCGTACACTAACTAGAGAGAAGGTTATTGCTCTGCTCACTCTCAAAGTCTCGCAGGTTCTTAAGCGTTATGTTTGTGTGCACTTTACACGACTAACCGTAAACTAGTCGGGACAGTGCACATTTTATGACAGGTCGATTTCAAACAGTTTGATCAAACTTAGTTTTAACCTGGTGACAAAATGGGCAAAGGAATTATGCTTTACATTGAAGGAGAAAGCAAAGACTATATATTTTCGTTTTGGAAAAAAAAAAGGCTGACAAAATGTTTTTACGGGTATTAGGGATGGCATATATATGGCCTGTATATTTTACATCTTATAATCATAATTTTCATTAAGTGACAATATTAATATAACAAAATCAGCTTGATAACCTTAGTAACCACCATGAAAAAATACAGGTGGTAAAATATGAAGCCACATAATAATTCAGAGTTCATTGTAAATGACCTGTCCATAAAACATGGTCAATACTCGTACATAGACATACACAAAGACAAAACACCATCAGGGTAACACACAACACTAGCATGTAAAAAACATTAAATACCAGAAAATATACTACAAAACACCTTAAATGTACATTACTGATAACAAAAATGAGAAGAAACTCAACTGTTTATATTAAACACGCTGATAACTACCAAAAATCAGTTTATTGAAATAACCCAATTTACTGGTTTACATGTAAATCAATAACCTGGCAATGTAAGTAAACTGCAATTACAAGTCAAGACATGTAATAACATCAAAACGTAAGCAGTCGTGTATTTCACTCTGTTTATTTAGTGAGTTGCGATGTTAAATAAAGCATTAAAAAAACTCATAATGTTAGCGGGAAACTTGAGGGAAACTTCTCATATTTGAAGTTTCTACATCTCTACCACTTGCTTTTTTCTTAAGCCGTATATAACTTTTATTACACCGATAAAGGAAAACGGTTTAACGTTTTTAACGTGCCTGTAAGCGCGCTTGATCTGAATCTCTCTCTTATTGCTGTTCTGGAGTAGAGCATCCTGAGACTTGCTCTGTTCCGTTCAGCTTCAACCAGCTACCATTTTAAATCAGCCATGTTTGTTCTCACACATAGGACACATAAGTTTTAAACCTCTTGAAACTCTAAAGCTTTAGTGTGGTTTGATACCCAGCAGTGCGGTGTGCACATTTAGCCCAACCTGTTTCTTATTTTTCCCTTTAAAGCAAAAGATGAAAAGAATCAGATATCACTGATTATTCCATTTCTGAAATATTAACTTACCAGACTTAATATATAATGCATGAAACTGTGATAAGGTTTGGTTTTAGTGGTGTAAGCTTTGAAGAAACTTTGTAAAGTGGTGTAAATAAACAATAATGCTCACTTTATGAATGCTATTTTTTTTTAAACTTTATTACATTTTCATGTACTGTATCATTGTGTATTTTTTTTTATTCAACACAAGCCGTTGAAATGTTCCCTCTTGTTTTGTCAGATGCCTATAAAGTGGATGGCCTTGGAGTGTATCCACTATAGGAAATTTACCCACCAGAGTGACGTGTGGAGTTACGGTGAGATAATCCTTAATTTGCAGTTAAATGCCTCAGTAAAATGTAATTTATCTCAGTTAAAGTCTAATTTCAAGTCTTTTTATGCAGCCATACTCTATGAATCGGGCAAACACCAACTGTCTTAGCACATGCCTACAAGCATTTTAAATCATGTTTATTGGGTTTTTTGTTTTTTCCAGGAGTGACTATCTGGGAGCTGATGACATTTGGAGGAAAGCCGTATGATGGAATCCCTACCCGAGAGATCCCTGACCTGCTGGAGAAAGGAGAGAGGCTTCCTCAACCTCCCATCTGCACTATTGATGTCTACATGGTTATGGTCAAATGTAAAGGAGCTTTCCACAAATTTTCATCCCAGGCTTTTTTGGTTTTAACGACTGTCAATGGCATGCGATTAATTTAAAAACCCTTAACACGTTAAAATAATTTAACTCAAATAAATTACTGAAGCACGTGTACGTCACGCAGTTGACTACGTTTGAAGTTTGAAACTACATTTCTTGGCTGGATAAAGCAAACCAGCGTCTCGTTTGTAAAGTTTTTATGGACGAGGATTGTAATCAGATTGCAGTGATGTACAGGAGTCCGAGAGTAAGCAAGAGTCTGTTATATTGATGCGCAAACAAACCGTGTACGTGTGCTCTCAATGCACTGATCGCACATTCTATTTATGCACAGACACATTTCATATATAATCTATTGACAGCCTACTGGTCTAGTTTGCTGACTGAAGTTGTGCTATGTGTGCCCCTCCAGGCTGGATGATAGATGCGGACAGCAGACCAAGATTCAAGGAGCTTGCAGCGGAGTTCTGCCGAATGGCAAGAGACCCACAGCGTTACCTAGTCATCCAGGTAAGAGCCCTACAACTCGGATCAAATGACCAAGGTTGTGATGAGAGTCAAGGATCTTCAGTTCAGTTTATTTATAAAGCACAATTAAAAACAACAGACTGTTGACCAGTGTGCTGTACAATAATAAAATATATAACAGAACAAATGATGAATAAAACAAGTAAGTATCATAAAAGTGTTATTTTTCTGCATAATGCATAATATCTCGAGCCTGATGCTCTCTGTTCCAGGGGGATGACCGCATGAAGCTGCCCAGCCCCAACGACAGTAAGTTCTTTCAAAGTCTGCTAGATGAGGAAGAACTGGAGGATCTGATGGATGCCGAGGAGTATTTGGTGCCACAAGCCTTCAGTATTCCTCCACTGGCATACACAACCAGATCACGCATGGACCCCAACAGAGTGAGTGTAATAACAGCTCGCACACTCACACATAGCGTCTTTAGGTTCAGTAATTTAATAAACCATGCTCTGTCAGAGCAGAGACCGGCCACTTGTATTACAATAAATGGGGGAAATTTAAATGTTCCATTGAGGTGCCTCTGACAAAGGAAGTCCCATCTAAATAAAGAGCCATTCAGCAAAGTCAGGCTTGGTCTTTAAAACACTTGCTGCTTGTTTGGTGATGCAAAATGTGAAATGTCCCCACAAGGATAGTAAAACCTGAGATCACCTACATTGTGGAGACCAGCCAGCAGTCCCCAGCAGTCCAATGGATTAATAAACATACTAAATGATGTTTTCTCGAAAATGTAAAAATGCAGAAAGTTTTCTGTGAAGGTTAGGTTTAGGGTAAGGGGTAGAAAATACAGTTTGTACTCTATAAAAATCATTACGCTTACAAGGATAGTGAACCTGTGTGTGTACTCGTTTTGGCTATACTTGTGGGGACCAAATGTCCTCACTTATACTGTGATATACTTTCTCAACCCACTAGTGAGGACATGTGACTGGTCCTCACTAGATAAAAAGGCTTATAAATCAGCCAAAATAGGTTTTTATTTAAATGTAATGTTTTGCACATGTTTCTGTGATGGGTAGGTTTAGGGTAGGGCTAGTGTGGGGGGACAGAATGTACAGTTTTTACAGTATAAAAATATTATGCCTATGGAATGTCCTCACTTTGATACCAAAACAAACCTGTGTGTGTGTGTGTGTTGATTGCTTGTATACACTGGTGTTCAGAAGTTAAAGGTCAGTAAGATTTTTTTTTTTAATTCAGTGAGGACATTAAATTGATCAAAAGTGACAAAGACCTAAAACAATCTATACTATTTCGATATTATTATATATTCTTTTGAACTTCCTATTCAAATGTATCACACATTGATAATAAGAAATTTGGTTTTTGGAGCACATATTAAAATGATTTCTGTAGAAAACTGGAATAATGGCTGCTTAAAATCATTATTAAATGAAAAATTATTAAAATATATTTTAAAGTTGTATGTGGTTGTATTTAAAGTGTTTCCCTATTCAACAAGCTAGGTGTTGACTTGACTTGAACTGACTTGCCTTGAAAGGGACTTTGGGATCTGTCAAGGTTTAGTGCCTAAATCAGATTGTATTTTGTCCGTGCAATTGTGTGAAGCCTTTCAAAATCATCATTTAACTTTTTAAAGTTCCTACCACTTCATCTGAATACGTTAGGAAGCCCCAGATTTGTTTTGGTAAAAAGTTTGGAATCACTTGGCTTTGGTGACACTCTTCAGGAAAAATTGATAGAATATAGCATTTGAGTCTTGTCAAATATTGAAATATTTCTTTAGTAGGCAAAGGACTAGAGGTTGCTGATGCATTGACACATACATCATGCATGCACCTTCAAATTTGGGCATTTTGCACATATTTACATAATTTAGGATAGCTTTTACATTTTAATGCACTTTTAGTTCTCACTCAATGAATCTCTATTTATTGCTTGTCTGAGGCTGAATTGAGTTTTCAGATGAGTATATCATCTAACTGACGTTGACCTTGGAGTGGATGGATGCTCCCCTAGCCAATTAAGTGCCGCCCATGCGAGTATCTCAGAAAGCCCACCCCACCATTCCTACACTGACAGATGCTATAATCTCCCAGAATGAACATGTCTGTCATTGAAATATGAAATCACGAATGCAATGACAACAAAAAATGTCTCATTCATAGCATAAATAAAGCCCCCCTGTTGATGAAGGGTATTGAAATGCTGAGATTCATACAGTCTTTTTTTTATTTATAGGTGCTAATTTGTCTTAAAAAGCAGCAGTGCTTTTGTGACATGCATTAAGGTTTTCTTGTGGAGCGGGGGAGGAAAATAAAGTCACCCTCAAATTCGTGTGCCTATAATGGGCTCCATGCCTGCGCTTTCATTACAGAGGCATGCCAGTGTAAATATCTGGGCCCTCACTAAAGTAAAGATGATATTTGCCCATAGACAGGAAGTCCAGTGGGTATTTGCTCTGTGTTAGTAAGCCATGAGCATGTTATTAACTGTTGGTGTGTGCAGCAGCAATGGGAAAGGACAATCAACTGGGATGCAGCTTGAACAGCTCTTAACTGTAACTTAGAAAGACAAAATCTCAGGGTTCAATCAGTCTTTGCCAGGGACTTAGAAGGGATTTAGCGAGGGTGTGAGATTGTGTGGGAGGGGTGGGTGTGATGAAATGTTTCCTCTTTTCGCCTGGACCGCGTTCGCTAACCATGTGTGCCATTTTGTATTCTAACTTGCGTTTTGTTTTCGTCTAACTGGGAGAGAAAAGAGAGTGAGTGGTATGAATATCAATGAGGGACATCAATCCTTTAGAGCCTCTTTGGAACATTACAGAAATCTTTCGCCTGCAGTTTGCCGTATAAACTGAGCTTTGGGAAAACAAAACTCTGCCAAATAACCCAAACAGCGGATTGCAATATTAACTCAAATTCAACTCTACTCAAAATGTTGTGAAGTTTGAGCATAATGGAAAAAGCACATTTTTGTGCATGTGTGTTTCAGCTCTGCCTTGGTCACAGAGTTGTAAATGTTTAATGGGATAGTAGGAAAAAGCTTCTTTTTTTCACGTTTGGCATAAACATGAACAACTGCAATATTAAACTTTTTTTTTTTTTTTTTTTGAACATACAAGTTTGTAAATTCCTCAAACCTATGTACGTATGGCTGGAATAGAAAGAATATTTATTTAAATATTTATTTTTTATTCCTTAGATATTGGAAATTCGATTATTCATTTATTGAATGAGTAAATGAATTTTCTTTATTAATCAATAATAGGCATTACAACACATTTATTGAAATATAAACTTTCAGTTAATTGCTAAAAGGAAGTAACTACTGGGAATTATACAGGTACAATTACTCATTTCATGATATGGCATTTTAATGATGCTGCCCACCTTTTATACAAGTATAGTTTACTTGACTCTTCTATTTCCTCTTCTTCTGGCTAATACTCTGGTCACAACACCCTTCATTCACAGCAATGAGCTCCAGACTACTCAAAGAGCATTGTGGGTGTGTGCTGGGGAAGACAGAATGGGAAAAGAGAAAGAGAGATGAGATGGGTGTTTTGCGGTTAGTGGAGAGGCGGAGGAAAGGGGGAAAAAAGGACACAGACATTGAATTTAGGACAAGAGTTTCTCTGAGCAGACAGAACACCTGCAAACTTACTGCAGAGAGATCGCAGTATTAAAAGAAATGTACTACCGCATAACTACGGCTCTAGGTATTACCATACCATTACCTAACCCTAACTAACCTAACCCTAACCCTATTTTGTAATGGTATATATCACACTATAGCTACTTTGAGTGGAAATTCAAATTTGTGGGGAAATGGGGTTCCTATTTTTGGATAAGCCACTGTATGCTTTACAAAAAACATATTTTTCTCTTAATATATGAATTTTGATGGTCACAAGCTAAACAACTAAAATTAGAACTAGTAAAGCAGAACGGTAAAACTAAGGGTATTAAATGGATCGTTGTGCCTGGATTCTGACTGAATTATTGTTAATACCATGGTATTCTCTGACTGGCCCCCTGACTAAGCCTGGTTTCTCACAAGGTTTTTTTCTCCATTTGTTGGAGTTTTGGTTCCTTGCCGCTGTTGCCTTTGGCTTGTTTAAGTTGGGGACACTTACTTGATATTCAGCAGTGTTTTTGGTATGCCTGCATTGGCACCGTTGTATGCGAACTGAGCTGAGCCGGACGATTACGTCTCTGTTTTCTCCAGTGCTGATATACATAAATTAACTAGACTAATAACTATTGATCTTTCAATAGTGTGGACAATGACACTGTTTTCTTTGGGAAAAAAAATATCTGCCAATTATTACTGTAAAGCTGCTTTGCCACAATTTGCATTGTAAAAAGCGCTATATAAGTAAAGGTGACTTGACTTGACTCTAAAATACTTTATAGAACCATATAAATACCATAATGAATGAATATGGCATAGTGTTATTCAGTACCATGGTAGATATTATGTTAACATGGTATTGCCATCTGATACCGTAAAAATTTGTCCCGGGACTGCGGAAATTTTTGCAACAGATTTGCCACCACAGTACTTTAATAAAAAAGAGCTCACAGTGAGACCGACAAACAAAGACAGGCAGATGGAGAGAATCTGAGGATTAGTAATAATAAAAAAAACAAATAGTTTAATTGTGATGAGATTTCTAATTGCATCAGGAGAGCTGTGTTCCTACACTCTCGTCTGTTCATTCACTGTTGCCAAGTTTTCATTAAACCTCATAAACTGTATTAATATTTGGAGCCTCGCTAGCATAAAATATTTGCCTCTTTTGAAGTGTTTAATTGTAAAGCAAACAGAAGTAGATCACTGCAGAGATACGAATAGGCATGTTTGTGTTTCTGCAGAACCAGTTCGCTTACCAGGACGGCAGCTTCGGCATGGAGGAGATGATGGCCACTATCCCGCGGGTTGTGGCTGTGTCCGCGGTCAGCCCTGGCTGTTCTGCTCAGAAGCAATCTATGGCCCAGCAGGGGGCCTCAGGGTCCTCTGAGGCATTTGAAGACAGTCGCTGTAATGGCACTCTCAGGAAGAAGGCTTCACCCAGGGCGAGCACTGGGGAGGACAGCAGTGGCCAGCGGTACAGCGCAGATCCAACCGTGATTCTGTGTGAGCGTGGAGCCAGAGCTGAGCCCGACCAGGATGGATACATGAGCGCTATGCAGGACAAAAAACCCTCAGGTACTGGAGGAATAAACTGGAGCGAGCAGGACTGGTAGAGGAGATTGATCTAAGAGAGCTCACATAGAGATGTTATGCTTTTTACCGTTAAAATTTCATTGGTAACCCTGGGTTGTCTTTGTTCAATGAATCACACTGTTCACAGTTTACCCAGTGGTTAGTTATTAATCCTGTGTAGTCAGGTTTTGAAATTTCTCTTTGTAAATTTTAAAACCCTGGGTTACAGTTCTTGCATGAATAATATTGCCTCAACAAACACAGCACAATACCTAGTTTAAGAACCGCTTGTTCATCTGTGGAAATTTCACCATTTCCACTCTGGACGTTTTAAAGGGATTGGTCACCAAAAAACCTAAATTGTCTTTTTTGTCAAATATACTCTCTCATGTAATTCCAAACCTGCATCTCTGACATTAATTTGTGGAACACAAAAGAAGATATTTTAAAGAAGTTTACAAACCAAACCGCTTTGTATGGACAATGGAAAAAAAAAATTCTTAAAATACTGTGTTATTTGATGTTCCACAGAAGAACAATTTATTTTTGTCAACCAAAAAAGTCTCTGAAAGTCTTATGAAATATATATATATATATATATATATATATATATATATATATACAACACATATACATGTATGTGCAAGGGGGAGCATTTGACATCACTTTGACCTCTCAGCAAAACATGCTTTTCCATAACTTCTTTTTCAGACTATTTGAAAGGCAATATCCAAAATACACATTTAATTTTTTATTACACTTACACTACACATCTGAAGATTTCAAATACACTGCATATCTTTAAAGGCTGTTTTCTTAAAATGAGTTTTTTTCTTCTGCACTGAGCCAGAAATCTCCACTTCAATAGCCCTTACATACACCAAACTTTCCAGTTTTATTCCTATCTACAGTGATTAATTAACTAGGAAGAAGTGATACTGTATCTATTACTTACAATTTCTACCCTTTTCACCTGTAGTGTCTTGCCTTAAAGATTTTAGGACAGTATGAAAAAAAGTTACTAAATCTTGGGCTAATTGCTCGCACAGTCCGGTGCTTGCTATATACCTTTAATTCTAGGACTTCAGAGGGCATTCAATTGAGTCCGTGTAGAAAACCTGCTTAAATCAATGGTAGTCGAAACTAGCTGGCACAATGTTCTCAATCTGCCCACCTTCTCTATTCTCACTGCTTTTTTCTTTTCCGTTACAGATTATCTCAACCCCGTGGAGGAGAACCCCTTTGTCACCCATCGCAGAAACGGAGAGATCCACACTCTGGACCGGGGTTACCACAGCACCTCCAACGGGCAGCCCAAGATGGAGGATGAATACGTCAATGACCCGCTGTACCTCAACACGTTCCATAACTCTGGGGAAAAAAGCCACGACATTTTGAGGAAGAACGGAGCCCCTGTGGTTCACACGGCAGTGGCAGCAGCAGTAGTAGCAGCAAATACTGGAACTTCCAACAACCAAAATCTTTCCCAAACCGTGCAACCAGCAGCACCCAGTGCCCACATCACAACGCAGCCGCTGTACCAAGGCAAACAAAGCATTTCCACCCTCTCAGGCCACACCCTCCACTCCGCCCATCCCGGACACACCCTCCACCCGACACACACCCTCCATCCCGCTCACTCCGGGACCATCAAAGCCGACATAAAGCCGAAAAAGACATTTGACAATCCTGAGTACTGGCAGCACAGTCTTCCCCCCAAGGCCACTCTCCACAACCCCGAGTATCTGCAGGACTGCAGCACACGCTTCTTCTATAGGCAAAACGGCCGGATCCGACCAGCCGTGGCCGAGAACCAGGAGTACCTGTCGGAGTACGCGCTAAAACCTGGCACCGTGTTGCCGCCGCCTCCCTACCGCCAGAGGAACACTGTTGTGTAGCAACAACGAATGAGACAAAGAAGGAAAGATGGAGGTAAAGAGAGAGTCATTGTGTGTTCTCACCCTGGCTCTCACACCAGCATCCTGATCTCTCCGCTCCTCTCTGAACTGGATTTAACACCCAATCTCCAACAACCTGGAACAGATCCACCTGGGTGAGCTTCTCCTCCAGAGGCACTGGTCACAAATGACCACATAAGTCAAAGCTCCTTCCTGCTTGTCTCTCCTCACTCCAATTACCATTAAGACCTTTCCCCCTACCTGATCCCAACTATTGAAAAGCGATACTGTTCTGAACATAAGATACTGTAGATGTTGCACTCATCTCATTGGAAGCAAGTACTGATTATGACATGCAACGTGGGTCGATCCAATAGCAGAGAGGAGTCATTCTTTTGTGCAATTACAGAAATGTTTATCTTGTTTTTGGGATGTTGATTTGAAGCTACTATATGATCTGTTGTAATTTATGAATTTCGTTAGCATAGTTTGTTTTAGCACTCCATACAGATGTGTTGTTCTGGGAATATCGTCATGGACCCTGAGACAAGAGGGTGCAAAAAGGTCCTACTAACTGAAACAGGCCTGGTTGGATGCTACATACAAAAACATATGTTCATTACAGTGTGGCGTCAACCAGGACCTTTGATCACAACCTTCTCGGATGGCACATCTTCAAAAGACAACCCATTGTGTGATGTTCTGTTGGAAATATCTCCATAATTCATCTGGTTTTGTGCACATATATCATATTACTCAAACAAGGCACTTTTTATTACTTATATTGAGCCGTTCTTTCCTCATTTTAATTCGCAAGACTGGAGCGATTCACAACTGGAAACAGTCCAACGGTCTGCATTAGACGTCCGTAAAACTACATGTGTAAAGGCAATTTGATGAAGAGAAGCACTCCATGCTGAGAACAGTATCAGCCCACATAAGAACGAGACCGTACCGCAGCCCGCCACAAAATCAATAACTTCATAAAAGCAGATCTGCAACAGACTACTGTAATAACATTTTTATTGTGGATATAGCCAGCATTGATCTGTATGCTCATGGAGTTGTCACCTTAAAGGTAGCCTTCCTTATTTTGTCATTTAATGTGTGGAGTAAAAACCCCAGATTGGGTCTACCTTGAACTTTAGAAGCTATAATCAATTCTAGCGACCAATAGCGTCCACGTAGACGGATCTACTGCGGCGAATGGATATTTACACAGCGACGGAGGCCCAGGTTTGCACGGAAAACTCGACAGCACACAACGCCTGGCTCCTGTTCTGAAATATGGCCGGAAAACTGTTACAACTGCATAAACTTTATCCACGTGCGAGTCGATGAGATGCACAAGACTTGCGATCAGCTCTTTGTAGCTGGGTACATTAAAACTGCAACAATGAAGGGCATTTTGAAATAGAGAAGAAAGGAATACCATCACTATGAGGAACAAATGAGAACGTACGAATGGAATATTTGCCCCGAGGTCAGAGATGGGACTGCCTCAAATCTGTCATCTCCTTCATGACTTTTCTATAAGAAGCGTCTCACGAAGCCACATGGATACGAGTTAAGGAAGATAACGCAGTTTATTTGAGCATGTCGGAAAACAACTGCTACATCTTCAATCCCAACCACACCATCCCGGTTTCTAGGGCCAGATTCATGTATAGTTTTGAACACTGCCAGTCACTATGCTTTTCTGCTAAGAGGAATATTAATGATGTTGTGTTGCTGGTTTGGGGATGTAAAATGGTTTTATAGCACTTACAGCCTGGCACAGCCGCATGAGTTTGTTTCAAACACCAACGGCACTGATTGAATACTCATTTATTATAATCATAGCTCACATGACGATAGCAAACACCACCCGCCCACATGCGTTTGTTTTGCTCTGTCATTTTTCTTCCTTTGTATGAAGGTTTACGGTTACATGGAGCACTTTAATTAATGAACATAACAAAGATAGAGCGGAGTTCCTTTCATTGTGGATATTGCTGTTCCCATGTGATAACAGATTAGACAAATGACATTTTTGGCTCTCTACTGGAAACGAAATCAGGGAATGTTAGTGACGCGCAGTAATTTTGCCAAACACAGATGTTTACTAATTGAAGTATTTATCTCAAGCTTTTAACCTTAAAAATAATACGATTAGAGCAGAATTTAAGTTGGGTTGCTGTAAAAGAACGTTAAGATTACCTATAAAAATAATATAAGACTCCTTTACAGGATGAAACTGATACTTGAAACTGCTTCATTTTAGCTCCTATAGAATTTGGACAATATTTTAAAAGTTATGAAGTACATACAGTGTGTAGAACTAAGGCCAAATGATATTTTTCTTCATTTGTTTTTTTGTGTTTTTTTTTGTATTTATGACGAACCCAATGCATAGTTATGTGAAGGCTTTTGGTTACAGTTATGAAAAGCTTAAAGTAGTTCAACCTCCATTATTTCCCTCTTTGCTTATTGTTCCAAACATGTTGAAGCTTTCATTTGCCACATAGGGGATGGACAGCTCTTCTCTCGACCCAATTAAAGACAAGAACCTCATGCACATGCTACTGATAACGTCACCGCGAGTCAGGGTGTCTAAATCTGCATATGTAGCAACTGCTGTGAATACAGGGTGGGGAAAGATCTACTAAATCTTTCGAGTGAGGAACAACTAGACCAAAATAGAGGGAGAAGGATCCCTGAAATGTGATATTAGAGACTGTTTGCCTTTTCACAGATAAAGACTGTTAAAGGATTGGACACATATTTGGAAACATTTCTACTTTCTGGGAAATGAGGTTTCTTTGGAGCACAAACATTTTGTTTCGCTGCACATTGTTCTTTGGTGACTCACTTTTAGCAGAATCTAGAAAAACACGAGACAGACATCTTGACATAAACTTGTGTAAATATAACTGAATGGACTTGGAGATAATTATGTGAAGAGTGGTGAGATATTGACTTTTTTCCCCCTTTTTTTTAAAGCATTGCTTTAAAAGATCTAATGGGTGAGTTCACTAAGAATGAAACCACTGTGAACGATTCACTAAAATAGTTTTACAGATCAGGTAACAATACAAATGCACACACAGAATCTATTGAATGCAATTTTTGTAAATCTTGGTTGTGAATAATTTAGGAGACTTGAATTTCCAGCACTAAAATCCAGACACTTGAATCAACTCTTTAAAATGCTTAAAGTGCACTTTACTACAACTCACATCTGGATATTTGACTGCTGGTAATGTTCTTCTCCATCACTCAATCAACACTTGATGAATTATGTACGCAAAAATCTGTTTAAAATGGTTTACTGGCCTGAGTTCTGTCCTGAGTAACAGGCCAATAGCGATAAGTTAAGTTGAATTTATATAAGGCTGAAAACAATTCATTTAAATAAAGCGGGAACTATTTTACCACTTTTTGAAGTGGTTTGTTGGTGATTGGTTAGAAAGTACAGGGTTTTAAGTTTAAAAATGCATGCAAAAGTGGTGCAGCTGTTTTGTGAATTCACCCATTGATCTTTTTCTTTTTCTTTTCCTCCCTCATTTTTAAATAGAACACATTTGTCAGCTAGTTATATGTGATTTAGGCACATAAAATCCCCTTCATATGTTTAAATGGGCCCTATAACTCTGAAGGGATTTATAATATCCCTGCCATCATATATTTTACAGTATAGAGAGGCAATAAGCTTTACAAAATACAATGTATTTCATTTTGCCACATTACTCTTACGGTACTTCTAATATGTTAGGGCATTTAATGTTTAACACAAACAATTAAAATAATTAGCAGTGTTATTGAGTCTGCCATTGCTGATCTGATCATGGGTATTTGCATATCAAATGCAGTGTCAGATGGAAACAAGCACAAGTTGTTCTTTTGGGTCCTTCTCATTAGTTGTGCCCCTTTTTATTCCTTTTCTATATGCTCACCGAAACTTATTTTGCATGCGTCAAGGTATTCGGAAAGTATCGGTAGACTAAGCACAGTTTAAAAAGTCATTTTGTATCACAAAGGACAAATAAAGGGAGGAAAAACATCTTCCCGCAACACTGACATTTGGAATGGTTGTTCCTCATGATTTTACTACTGTACGTCAATGAGAAAATGTGAATAGTATTTTTATAGACAGTTGAATTGGCCAGATGTATATTTGTAAATAGCTGGGAAACTTGCGCTCTTTTCGACTGACCTTTTTTTCCCATTATGTTTTGTTCACTTATATTGTGTGTGACTGGTTATTCTTATTTGATGGCTGTATATATCTGTAATTTGAACAGCACATATTTGATTTTGTAGATCTTGCAGGTTCTTTTAGTACTTCGGTGTGTTTTTTCGTGACCGTATGTAGCCCGGCTTGGTGCTTTTTGTGTTCTTTAACCTCTGCCCATGCTCAAGAGGTGGATGTTTTCTTTCGGTCAGGTATAGCCTCCCCCCTTCACCCTTCACCCCACAATTTTCTCTTTTTGTACAGAATCCAGCGTGGGGAATCTGCAGCTGTGTAACAATAGCATTTGTATCTCCCGGGAATCTCTCTCAACTCCAGTTAGGCTTTTCCTGACTTTAGTCCTGGTCATATTGGTAGTGTCTAGTTGTTTCTCAATATATAATTCATAACCATGCACAATCTCCCATCTCTTTTCACATCTGCAGCCGACCACACGGTGAGCTCAGGCTTAGCCGAGGGTTGCGAACGCAAACACGGTGAAAAATGAAGGCGAAAGCCGAAGTCCCTGAGCTCAACCTTCTGAAATACATCTGCCAAGGTGTTCCTCCAAGACATTCATAAGTCAGAGGGTATTATTCATGCTGTCAAGAGGACTAATTGCCTGGAGTGTTCATTTGGCCGTATTGTTATTGAGTGACGGCTCGTCCAAACTGAAGTCAAGTCTTGTCATTTTTGATCCAGGCATACAGTGAGAGTTGAGACGCCCATCTTGAGCTCTGGTCCCACTAACTTTCTCCACCACAGCTTTCCCATTCCCCAACGCTAGAGCATTTAAATACTGTTTCACAGTTTTGTTACCTGAATCTATATTTTTAATTTAATATAAATAAATAAATAAATACAACACCTGATATGTGAGTCTCTGAAGGGTTTTTTTTTTTCCAAATCGGAATGCATCTAACATTATTTACGCATGACATTATGATGGCTCGGAGATTTTTGCTTTTTGAATGTCAAAATCTGACATTTTTTCAAAGCGTTTCGAATGTCTTGATGGATAGCCAGAGTGTGTTAAGTCTGCAGTCATCTCAAGGCAATGATTCCGAATTTCAGTCTCTTAAATCAGATATACCACTTCAGAACACTTTCAGATTTTAAAATCACATACTACAACCTTTTTAAGCGTCATAAAAAAACTGGGATACAACATCAAAATGTCACGGTGATCCACTAGAAGACATTCTGGCCAGGTGTTCTTGAATGCATATTTAACACTTCGTTTCATCGGAAGTCTTGTTTAACTCGAGCCCTTTTTTAGGTGGTAGTTGTTTTATATGGGAATCTGAGGTAGTTTTCTGCATTTATAGTCAGTTATTTTAAGAAAAGTTTATTTTCCTCTCAGATGAACATTACAGTTAGCTCAACTTCAAAGAAACGTCACGTATTTTCCAAGATGACACAATGATTTTGATTTATTGTAATTGTTTATTATTTTGTGTTCTTACAATAAAAAAATATATAATTTAATATAACTGACAAAATTGTTTTGATAAGCACCATCTTGTTTTGTTTTGTTGTTTACGTGACCCTCACGTAAAAATTGACCCAAACAGGTCCCGACTATGTCTGTAACACAGTGTAGGCAATGAAATTACATTATAACTCTCTCGTTCCTCTTTGAATTACCAGACATTTTTATACCTGCGTTTTAGCATAGAGGAGCCATGCAAAAGTTCTGTTAGACAAAACCATTACAGTCTGAATAGTACTTTAGACGGCAATCTGATGAAAGTTCTTGCACTTATATTGAATTGAATTGCAACCACCTTAAAACTTAATAGCTCTGATAATCACAACTCAAGATGATAAAGCATGATTATTTGTGTGTGCTTGTGCATGACAGAATCTGCTCTTTTCCTCGCAGTGACATTTTATGGTATTGTCACTGGAAATCCAATATTGTAAGAGGGTGTGATCAGTATTGTCTTTCTTTTTTTTCCTCTATCATAGTGAGTCAAATCACTTTTCTCAAGCACATAATTGAGTGTGATAGACGCCATCCATCATCCTCCCAGCCTTCCCCTCTGTACCTGTGACATTCTGTATAGATTTTCCCATGAAGAGAAATGATCAGAATCCCTGGATCTAAATATGACCTGATCTCTCCAGCTGTGATTCACTGCCGCTGTTTTTGTACCTTTTTTTCTGACATCCTCTGCATTCTGCCATAAAATAATTCTTATGATTTGGGTAATATGCTCTAAATTAGGATCAAATTAGGTGCTTTTATGTTACTCATGTGTGAACAGGAACTGAAAATAATGGGAAATTAACTCCAGCAATTGACCCTTCACAAAGACCCGCCCCCTTTAGTTACTGTTGCACAGTAACAAGCCATGCGCTCTCACGCCACACATCATTTATAGCGTCAAATAAACATGAATGAACATCAGAAGGAATGTTGTTTCAAGCGCGGAAAGACGTGACTTCAAGTTCACCAACGTTAATCTACTAACTCCCCTGACTGCTTTGTCAGACAAAAGGCCGAATTCCGGGTTATGATTGGTTAGATCGCCTGTCAATCAAACTGTTTGTGAAGGGTCAATTGCTGGCCTACATAGCTCATCCAAAAAAAAAAGTTCTGTCATCATTTACCCACTATTCCACACCTGTATGGGGTAAGTACTTATTTTAAATTATTATTTTTCCAGAATTTCTCAAGATTCCTTATGCAAATGAAAGCATATTGGTTCCATTACATGTGTTAGTTTAGATTTCCTTTGAATCTATGAACGGCTCTGACTTTCACCAACTATCGTCGACCCTTCCAGACTGCAATTCAGGGCAAAAAACTGGACAAAAGTCACGTGGTGTGGTCACCCTACATAGCCAGACCTTTTTCCTCCCATGTTACAACCCTTTAAATATAGTCTATAAAGAATCACCTTTAGAGTCGCATTTATCCTGGTAATATACTGCAACTGTCTGCATTAATGAAGCAGCTAAAGCTGGGGGAAAGGCAATAGTGTTCTCTTTCACAACAGAGCAATGGGATTCTATTTTCGCATTGTGGAGCCGAGCATCTTCGTTTCCATAAATGCAGAGATAAATGTTGTGCTTCGTCATGTGGCAAGAAAAGTGTATGGCGCTAAAGGCGATAGAAGGCATTTTCCAGACTACGCAGCCCAGTGTTACTGAAAGCCCTGTCGGTACATCAGCAAGCGCTTGCGTTTGTGATTGAGTGGGCCCGGTATAGACCACTAAGCAGAGGAAGAGTTCCCCTGAGAGCTTTCATTATAGGACGCATATTACATTCCCTGCAGTGGAGAGATGAGGCGCAAAAGCCACCAAGCTGGAGTCTTTCATTTTCCCTCAACGTGCCCATCGATATGCTTCTGCCTACAGGTAACCTATGGGCCAATCTCCAGAGCAATCTCATTGACTGAATCCCATTACAAAATATAATTTTTGAATCTAACAGAACGATTGCTACCTAACACTTTAGCATTTCATGTTGGATACTTTCCCGGCTGCTGCAGTTTTGAACAATTCTGTAGTCTGCTAATCTATAAAAATGGAACTAAACCTCATTATACATATATCTATATCTTCTTGGATCTACAGATGTTTGGGATGTGAACAAGTTTCCTGCTGAACACTAGAACTGGTCATCCGGTTCAGTAAATAGGCTGGAATGCTTTTGCACCACCTGAGCAATTTCTCATTCAAGCAAAATAGGTTCAGAGATATACAGAGAACTATAAATCTTCACTGCTGGCCTTTTGTAGAATTTATGAAAAATGGTGTAATTTTACATTTATTTTCATGTGCTCTTTGCAAATTAAATAACAGACTGAATTCAACATCTTGCAATTCTCAGTTCTTGGTTGTAGATGCAGCAGATTACTGCAATCTGACATACTAGGCGGTACAGAATTTTATTGATTCTGCCATTCAGTTTTCATCTCCTGTAAATGATTTACAGTTTGTCAGAATCAGGGTAACGCACTTTGCTATTTTCGGGTAGTAACTATGGTTCATGGTTTGGCTAGTTATAGTATCACAGCCCTGGAAGCACCTGCTGTTGTGTTCTGTTACTACATCTGGCAGCAACAAGATTTGTTTCTTTCTTTTATTAATTTTCATTACATTATAGAATATATTTTATCAGTGCATTTAAAAGCATGAAAAGCTTTTTCAGAGCTCTTAAAATCATGGAAATCTTTGTTGCCTTTGACATCAGAGCTCAGTTATTAGTGCCTTCATCAGCCTTGTCATGATTTAATTTTCCTGCATTAGTAGCATGGAACTATTTAATTTTAAGACTTAACCATGACACATAAAAATAGTATTAAAAAATTTTTTTTTTTATGGAACAGTTTATTGAACAAGACAAACTTGCAATGGATAGCAGCAGTTGCTGATATTTATATGGCCAAAAAGAAACATCATTCTTTTCTGAAAGCTTAATGTAATGTACTGTAAATCAATAAGATTTTTATATCAATATAGCAGACTACTTACATAAAATGCATAAAAATATCACTTGTAACTATATCTCCTCTTCTTTTAGTAAGAAGACATTTAAATGCTTATTATCAAAGCTCTCCAGTTGTTTTTATCAAGAGGGATAACATAATGCAATACAATACAACGATGACTAGGCAATGTACAAATAGACGTTCCTCAAAAACCTGATGCATCATATTTCATACTCATTTTTCAACATGATTTTGTTTTTATTATGTATGGATAGTTAAGTAAACCCAAATGGCTTCAGTCCAGTAAGTGTTCATCTTGAAATATTCTAAAAAGCAATTTGGCAATATAAAATATCAGTATGAAAGCTATTTTATGCTTAATTTATAAAAATCAGTAAATATTTCACAGCAAAGAGACGTGATGACCTGAAGGGGCTCATTTTGTAGAATTAAACTAAAAGGCCTTTAACTTGCTTTTGATCATCTGATAAACATATCAAACATGCATAATTCACCAAGTGTCAAGTCATCATCTTGGAAAGAAATATGGTTATTTTTCATTTTCCTGTCAGGTTTTGCATTTAAAAATGTCTTAAGCCTTAGCGATAAGATTTAACAATGAGTCTGTGACGAGCAGGGCGGGCGAGAGCCGTAAGGGAACGGTGACGTGATCGCTAATGAGCGTCACCTGCGCGCTGCACCGGTCTCGTATCTCTCGAGCTCCGGAAGCATAAAAGAGGAGCGAGAGAAGACCAGGCCTGGATTTTATTTTGTGTTATATTATGTTTGTGTGTTTATTATCTTTTAGTTTCGTTTTATTGTTTGTTTATTTTATTATTAAAGTTACATTGAATGTTCGCCGGTTCCCGCCTCCTCCTTCCCATATTTACGAACTGTGTTACAGAGTTATAAAAGATACTGAGATTAAACTCACTGCTATTACTTCCAGTTCATGTTGGAAATGGAAGGTCAAGTGGGGTGTCCTGCAGTAAATGCACATACTGCACACAGTATGCATACCAGATATGTGTATTATTCCTATATCTGCAGTATGATATTATGTATACATACACACCTCGGTACCACACTTGATTACTCCAACAGCCACTTTCCACATACTCACTGAGCCTTTGAAACACTCATTTCCAACGGGAGGGTTGTCGTCGTCGGTTCAGATGGAGCGAGAGACTGTTGAACACAATGTCTCATTAGTCTGAATAGGGAATGATGCCCGTCTCATTTTATCCATCACCTGGAGAAATGTAACAGAGGTAAACTGTGGCTACAGAATCATCTGTCAATTTACAACGGCTGCTTTTTGTTTATGCTTTCTTCCTGCACATACTTGTTTCTCCTGACTCCTTTCTTTCCCTTTTTATGAAGGAATCATCGTTAGAAATGTTCTTGTTTCTCTCTGTTTTTTTAAATCACGCAACCTCGTTTAAGCGGAACGGCTAAAGCGAAGAAAATTACCCCAATTATTTCTCTCCCACAACAGGACCATTCTCCAGGTCAGCTTCATCCTCAGATGCTGCTTTTAATCACAATTAGCAATCAGGAAACAGCCGTCATGCAAAGCCGTGGCAAGACGTGCGTTTGCATGTTTGTCTTGGTAATTACTGCGGATCCTGCCTCTGCTGCGCCAATGTGACGTGATCTGATCTCCAGACGTTTGCTGCCTCATCCTTCTTTCTCCGTGTAATTGTTCCGTGGCTTTTTCGAAGCTCTCACATTGCTCTTTGTAAATGAGATGAGACTCTCGCCGCTCGCTCGTGTGTATGTGATCAAGAGCGTTTGATTGGGATTTTAAGGCCTATCAGTTCCATTCTTCATAGGCCGCTTTCTGTGGAAACTCAAGTTCATTTGACGTCAGCGTTCAGTTTGGTTGGTGTAAAGCCTCGTTAATGACTTAAGTTGCATTTTTGCGTGCTCCCGGTCACACTTATAATTTATTCAGATACAAGTAGCAATGTATTTTCATATGGCATTTCAGTATTCTTTACATTTCTCCCAATGCATCCCTGGCAGACAAACACACGAGTATGTTAAGTTTTGGTGGTAAAAGTGATTAAATGAACAGTGAAAGGTTTTCATCTACTGAATCCTCCACTTGTTATCTGTTTGCCTATAATGTTTGAATAACGTTATGATTGTCATGTTTTGTAATTACATTTTTCAGTTACATTTTTATGCATTAGGTAAGCACTTTTAAGTAAACCAAGTGACTTGCATTGTACGCACAGCCAAAATAATTGTCAAACAAAACTTTAAAAGATGCTTAAAGCATTTTTTTTTGTCATTCATTCACAATCATGTCAGTGATGAAAGGCTGAAGCTTTACAGTTCTTCTCAACATAATTTGATAGCTGCACCAATACATGTTTGACCCTAAACACTCTTCAAATTTGTATGTATAGAATAGACAGGCATAACATTATGACCACTTTCCTAATATTGTGTTGGTCCCCCTTTTACTGCCAAAACAGCCCTGACCCATCGAGTCATGGACTCCACTAGACTCCTGAAGGTGTGCTGTGGTATTTGCACCAAGATGTTAGCAGCAGATCCTGTAAGTTGTGAGGTGGAGCCTCCATGGATCGGACTTGTTTGTTCAACACATCCCACAGATGCTCGATTGGATTGAGATCTGGGGAATTTGGAGGCCAAGTCAACACG
Organism: Zacco platypus; assembly: GCA_038088235.1. Classification (NCBI taxonomy): domain Eukaryota; kingdom Metazoa; phylum Chordata; class Actinopteri; order Cypriniformes; family Xenocyprididae; genus Zacco; species Zacco platypus. Next base: position 28,851,915 of record CM076081.1, on the reverse strand, counting down.
TCAAACTCATTGTTGAGCTCCTCAAACCATTCCTGAACCATTTTTGCTTTGTGGCAGGATGCGTTATCCTGCTGAGTCCATAGCCACCAGGAAATACGCTTCCATGAAAGGATGGACATGGTCTGAAACAATGTTTAGGTAGGTGGTACGTGTCAAAGTAACATCCACATGGACACATCCACATCCACACTGCCTCCGCCAGCTTGCCTTCTTCCCATAGTGCATCCTGGTGCCGTGTGTTCCCCAGGTAAGCGACACACACACACCCGGCCATCCATGTGAAAGCTGTAAAAGAAAACGTGATTCATCAGACCAGGCCACCTTCTTCCATTGCTCCATGGTCCAGTTCTGATGCTCACCTGGCCACTGTTTGCACTTTCGGCGGTGGACAGAGGTCTGACAGGTCTGCAGCCCCATACGCTACAAACTGTGATGCACTGTGTATTCTGACACCTTTCTATCAGAACCAGCATTAACTTCTTGAGCAATTTGAGCTACAGTAGCTCGTCTATGGGATCGGTCCACACGGGCCAGCCTTCGCTCCACACGTGGATCAATGAGTCTTGGCCGCCCATGACCCTGTCGCTGGTTCACCACTGTTCCTTCCCTTTACCACTTTTGTTATTGACCACTGCAGACCGGGAACACTCCACAAGAGCAGCAGTTTTGGAGATGCTCTGACCCAGTCGTCTCGCCATCACAATTTGGTCCTTGTCAAACACAAAATCCTTACGCTTGTCCATTTTTCCTGCTTCCAACACATCAACTTTGAGAAAAAAATGTTCATTTGCTGCCTAATATACCCACCCACTAACAGGTGCTGTGATGAAGAGATAATCTGTTATTCACTTCACCTGTCAGTGGTCATAATGTTTCGCCTGGTGTATATGGCTCATCTATCTCTATAAAAAGCCAAAAAGCTTCCATGGTCTGGCAAGCAAATAACCCGAGACATGGCCTCCATGAGCGCTAGTGCCAACAAACAGCTCTCTTATAGGGCATGAGTCACACCTTCCGTGCTGCAGGTGGGTGATGAGACACATCTCTGCACAGACCGCCGGGAGAGACTGCGTGTGAGAGGAGAGAAGCCCATTCAGTCATCATGGGTCAGCGTCATCTTCCTCTTCCAGTTCATCACCTCCCCATACTGCCTCATGGAGATCAGCTGCTCTGCTCCAAGAAGTTTCTGAATATAGTTGTCAGTCCAGAGAATGTTTCTGTCTTTACACATATCCCATGAGAACAAGCAATGAATGGAAATTTATACAATGAAAAATGCAAGGCATGGGGAAATATATTCAGTCATGAACTCTACTAATAATGCCTTCATGGCTACAGATAAATATCTTTACAAAAAAGCCAAAATGGCATTTGCTGAAGCAAAAACAAAGGAAAACAAAACCTCCAAGGAAACCAAACACTTTATTTTTCTCTCTCACACAGATGTGCTGTAAGCACCAGTATGACACTCATAACTTTCACTACATTTTTCAGCCGTGTGGCTTTTTTTGCAAGCTTTTTTCTACAACAATGTGTCATAAAAAAAAAAACATCAATGTATTTGTCACATCAAGCATGCAACCTTGCAACAAAGTGAGCTGAGCAAATAATTAACCTCTCTCATATATGAATTACTTCATAGGTAATGAATTATGAATGATTAAACAATATATATTCACAAGTTAACCTAATAAATATATTTTAAAAAATTAAATAAATTACAATACCTTTGGACACTGCAATGGTCGTGATGACGTCAAACTAATCTTTTATGCAAATATGAATTCAACATAATAAATAATAGTAAATGCAAAGTAAGCTTAAATCTACCCCATATCCTGCAATGTTGCAAACATGTATATTTGAAGTTTCTGTTCTTTTAATTCAGCTAAGAGATCACGCTGTGACGTATTCTTCTTCTATTGGTCACACCTCTTCACATGATACAAATTGACAGGTAAACACACTTTCACAGTTGCATAAAACAGATTCAGTGTAATTCTTAGGTTACTTAGTAGCTTATAGTATAGCTAAGCTTGACTGTCAATTTACTAGTATGATCTTGTGGCTTCTCAAGGTATAGTGTCAAAGTAGCTTCCCCAGCATTGGTAAATACAGTCTTCCTTCAGATCTATGGCTCCCTGTACTCCCTCCATAGGGACAAGAGTGTCAAAGATGGAAGATTTTTACTTACAGCTTGGTGGCTGGTGCTGAGGATGGACCGCCCACTCTTTCTGTGCCTTATTGGTCCAGTTTTCCTTTAGAAAATGAGCATCAGCCTAAAGCAAACTCTTGGGAGTTCCCTCAAAGCAGTTATATCCCTGCAGGATAAATGTGAATGCCCTCTGACAACGTTATTGGGTTTTTAACACCATAATAACCGCTTCAGCGCTGGGCCTCAAGTCAACATTTCTCAGCCTATGGCCTTTCGCTAAAACAAAGTGGCTTTAGTAATTTCAGCGCGAAAGCTGATGTCCAGTAATTGTAGGATTGGAGCCATTATGACTCAGCCTAAAGCCAGAGAGAGCTGCTAATGCACATCATTAGCATGTCGCTCCTGCTCATAAACAACCATCTGACCGCTGTGTTGACTGCATGCTTACGTCTGTGCTCTAACAAAGTGACGGCATTGAATGTGTGATGTTAGCAAATATTAATTGCCATTCTGCTCAGCCTCAAAAAGCCCCGCCAGCCAATCTGACAAATTAGCCCAAAAATCTGAAAAATGAAATCAACCATGACATCAGTTAATTAATTTCTCTACGTATTATCTTCTCATATTGTGAAACTTTTTTCTAATCAGAAAACAGAGGGTTTGTGTCAACTTTTTTGCTGAATTTAAAATAACATCACTCAAATTTCCATATTCTGGATTTTAGAATGTTGATATCAAATACACGTGGATTGTGATCCAGGGTGTGGATCAGTGTTAAATATTATCGTTGACAAATTAATTCATAGGTAATGAATTATGAATGATTAAACAATATATATTCACAAGTTAACCTAATAAATAGTAATGGTTTGTATTAATATTTTGAATGTTTTTATTTTTTATTACGTTTTCATTTTAGTTAAAGTTTTAGTAATTTCTTGTGTTTTTGTACATTTTAGTAGTTTTTTTAAAATAAGTATTTTTTTATATAAATTTTTTACAGTTTTAGTTCTGTAAACTGATTGAAAACGAGAAATAATTTATGGTTTTAGTTGACTGTAAAAACCGTGGGATAAAAGTCATATTTAATTTGACAAATGAAAACAGCAGTGGGGAATAGAATAGTTGTCACTTACATCATATAATTAATATTCATGAGTCAAACTGGTTTACAATATGGCCCCTCACTCCTCAATATTGTTTCTACATTACAATACATATTTCTTATCCTCTCATCCAAACCGTGGGCAAACGCCAGTAAACAGACATATTCTTTAATTCTCATCGCAACTATACCTCCAATTACACCCCTGCTTCAGACAAGCCCGTAGCGCTAATGGTGGTGCACACACATACAGCATTATTACGTAAATTTGCCTACAGACAGCATAAACACACAACCATGCATCTCAGTGAGAGCTGGAGCCCTGTGGATCATTAGCGCTTTTGAAGACATGCTTAGCTCCACATTTTGCTCAATTTACCACAGAGTTTTGTTTACTCTTCCATACAAAAGAACTGCTGCATACCGCGCAAATAAATAATACAAATAATATAAATGGACAAAAACGTTATACAGTGTCCTAAAAAGATGTGACAAAATAACAGCAACAACATAACGCAAACATTTAGCTGACTAGCCCGCCCATCATGGGATCTTTGTTATTAAATATAAAATCTTTTGATTGGCTGTGACTGCAGTGGCGTTTCGTTCGTCATTGAATCAGTTTTTTTTAATCATTTAAGTGAACAAGTCATTGTCCTTCACTTCCAGGAACAGACTTGTGTTTTTGGTTCACTGTAGGTTTTCTATAGGTTCACTATAGGCCTCTCCATCGTAAATACGTAAGCAAGACTCTACAAATTAAATTGTTTATTTAAACAGGCTTTAAATGACATGAAAATGCTTTTAAATATATATATATATATATATATATATATATATATATATATATATATATATATATATAGCTTAGCTACATCGAAAATCGTAAGTTTCAGAATGTCTATAAATGACTTTTTTTTATGGATAAAACAATTAAAATAAAAATAAAACACTCATGTGCAAGCCTTAAAGGAGCCGCCCTTTAAAAACAATTCATTTCAGACAGAGGCTCAGAATGAGGGCTGAAAATAATCATTCTGCATATTTTGTTTCTGATTTTTTTTTTTTTATGCAAAAAACTTTTATAGGTGAAAATTATAGGTGAACCGAACCTCATGGAGGATATTTAAATAATAGCCTAATTAAAAAAAAAGAACATAATGAGCCCTTTAATAACTGTTGCGAACGCCTGGAGGGAATCGCTTGAGCGAATGATTCAAATGATTCACCCGTAATCCATTGATTTCCTCATATCCAATGTTTATTCATGATCTAACGTTCGCTTGTGACTTTGTACGTTTTCATTTATTATTCCATGGGTATCATCAGACGGTCCTGCTGAGAGCTCTCGAATGAGATGAATCATTTCTAATGAAGAACTTAAAGTCTCCATAGGCTTGTGTTACTGCTGTAAATCACACATATTCAAGTTTTTCACTGATTCCTCCAAGAATCAGTAGTGCCAGTGTAGAAATTATGCCCCCATTGACAATTTATGGCAACAATATAATGTGTTGTGATAGTTAGCCATAAAACTGAAAAGGCAAGAGGGTTATTTTTGTATTGTTTGTCTTGGAGGAGCTAATTGAAGTGTCACAATTCATTACACAGGCTGTGTCCTCCACCCGTCCAATGGCAAAATGACAGTATCAATCTCCCACTGTCTCCTCACATCACTATCCTAGCATGACTTTGTGAGGGAGTATAAGTCTGTCTCTATATTCAGATAACTCTCCCTTCATTTTTTTAAACTTGGCTGTAACAATACCAATGTCATGGGTTCGATTATCAGAAGATGCAAGAACTGCATTAATAATTTTTTTTTACCTAAAATCATCTGTCAAATGCACAAATGCACAGGTGTGTTGTGACGTCAAAAAAGGCCAGATGTTCCAATGGGTTTCATATTATTATTATTTTATTTTTTTTAGGTGCTGTGAGTAGCTGAGAAGAAGAAAAGTCGATCTTTGTAAAACAGCTGCCTCCCTGGAGGATCGCTGTCTGAAATGACAAACTTTCAGCGACTGGTTGAGTCAACAAGTGTTCCAGACACTCATAGAAATGCCAATCCATCTAAAGGTAGGCTCCCCCAGGCTTCAAACTATCTTTTGTTCTTGAAGTGATATTATAACCCATAATTTCAGCCTGGTTTCCTACCCAAGCTTCATTTTTTATTACTAAGCATATTGTGATAATACTGAATACGTTAAAATGTCAAAGAAATACAGTGCTATCCTACACTAATGAGGGGTATGAAATGTTATTGCTTTTCTCATCTGCAGATAAATCAAAGGTGATGCCATGTTAATCCGGGCTGATAGACTGATGACATGTCTTCCTGACAAATGGCTACTGTATGTTGCGTTCACTCTTCTGCTGTTCCACTGTCCTATAATTGCCATTTAAAAGTTTTTAGGGTTAAATTGATGGACGTCAGTCTGAACAGCGTGTTACGTCCTTCTAGTGCACTTTAATTTATTCCGACATCAATCATTTACCCCCGCACGCTTCGTTACGGACAAACTCTAAGAGAGGGAGAGAGCGCTAGGTTTTGTCCTTGTACCAGAAGCAATGTAAAATCAAATGCTATTCTCCAAAGCTCTCTCCCGAGAAGCCTGAACAAATGAATGTGAGCTTTTATGTCTTGAGTTGATACGATAAAAACATCAATTCAACTCTCCATTTCAATATTTATTTCCTTTTGCATACGTATGTGTAGTCCAAGTCAAGTAAAACCTATAGGCCTACAACTTTATCAACAGCAGGACTTCTTTTGTGTGAATCTGATCTGGCATCTATTAGAGGTTCCCTTCCCTACGCTGTAAGAATTTTTGCAAAATGTATTCTATGACATGTACATATGTTTCAAAGTGAAGTATAATGATATACAAGTATGTTTAAAGGCTTAGTTCACCCAAAAATGAAAAAATTGTTATCAATACGTTACTAAATGAGACCCTCGTGTCGTTCCAAACCCGTAAGACTTTCATTCATCTCAAAGATTTCTGTCCGTTCACACAACCAATTTGCTGCTTAAAAAAGTTCATAAAGGGATCATAAAATTAATCCATATGAATTTAGTCCAAAGACTGGACCGCTTTATATGATGAACAGATTGAATTTAGGCTTTTATTCACACATAAACATTGATCAGAGAACATAAACGGACACTCAACCGTACTTGCTTGATGCATGAGAACAAACGTGCTACACAAGAATGAACCTCATTGGCTCTCTCAAATCTGATGTGTGTTCATAAATGTTTATATGTGAATAAAAGCCATTCAATCTGTTTATTATATAAAGCGTGACCCTTCAGAAAGTTGGACTAAACCGCTAAATTCATTTTGATTAGAAGAAATCAGTGGGGTCCAATGTTGTTTTGGAACAGTGGGGGGTTTTTTTAGTATCACTTACATATTACTTTTTCATTTATATTTTAATTTTATTTTCAGTAATTCCTAGTACAAAAAACCCTAAAACTGTAGTCTCTGACAAACTGCATTTGTACGGAGCCCTTAAAGGGACATACTTATGAAAATCTGAAATAGAAGGAAAAATTATACTTTCATACGTCTTTCGCAAATGTTTTGGGTTTGCTCTCAGAAATTTCGAGTTCATTCGAGGGAACACAAGTTTTTCAGGGTAATGCAAAAGTTTTGCGAGGGAACACAAAGGTTTTGTGAACAAAGCATTTTTTCAACCCATCTCATATTTTTTTCCATCACCATGTTCTTTTAGGAGCTCTTCATGTTCGCTTGCAAAAGCAATGAAATTCATAGATTTTAGAGTACACTACAGTTCCACTACAGACCTCCAGGGTTGAATGTGTTTGAGTCAGAAGTGTGTGTTTCCCCCTTCATAAGTTTTTCTGTACATCAGACAATAACATATGCATGGCGCTAACAACGACAACTTCATGAGTTGAATTTCCGGGGAATGCATGATGTACTATGAATTGCTTAGGATAAAACTGTTTGCCAAATGCATTTATGTATAAATGCAAAAGAAATGCATAAAGATCACTAGCATTTGAGAATAGATATAGAAATAAGAATAATAGAAATAAAAAGGTTGTGCATTTTTTATTGCTGCAGGGCAGTGACAAAAAAAGAAGCTATCCATCGCTATTGTTTTCTACAGTCTTCCTGTGCAAACCTTTGCTCCACTGTGTTTGTCTTCCTTTACTAGCAATTAGACTCATTAGTCAGAGTGTGTGTGATACAATCATGAATTAGGATGCTCATTAGTAGAAAGAGCGCTGATGAGCAGGATCATTTTACTGATGTAAGGTGTGTAACGTCTCTTGTCTCCGTACTGATGACTTTTCTAGTGGGACATGGCATAGACTAATCTTTCTTTCTCGACTTTTTCTCTCTTGCTCACTCTCAAACAGCAGAACACTTTCAAAACTCTCCTGGAAAATCCATCTTACGCAAAACTTCTGGAATATGGGAGACCATCTTAGACCAGCAACAAAGCATCTGGTCATAGCAACTCAAAGCGGTCAAGGTAGTTTTGGAACATTGTTGCTAGTTAATGGCCAGCTAGAAACCATCTACTATGTTCCAAAACACAACTAACTGCTGAATTTGAGAAAACTAAACAGTTTCAGGAGATTTTTGAGTTTTCTTAACTTGTTGTAAATTGAACTTTTATACAACAAGTTGAGAAAACTCAAAAATCTCCTGAAGCTGGTTGCCTTAAACTTTTAGGTTTTCTCAACATTATTTTTTTACAGTGAGGGAATACTCTCTTTAGTGTAACTTTTAGGCCTAATAACACAGTATTATCACAAGGATATGAGTCATACTGAGCTTTGACAGTTCTCTCTCAGCAATAAGGTCTTTCTTCCTGAGGTAATGGTAGCTCTGCTCCTGGTCTCACCTGTGCTCCTCTGAGTGAGGGTTATAGTGTTGCACGCTCCCCTATTGCTGCAGGCTTCAGTGATGCTAAATTACTGCCACTGCTCAGCCCCAGAGAGAAAGAGAAACCCAAGCAGCGCTCACAGAAACCACAAATCCTTCATAATGTTGTGATTTTGGAAGCAGGAGGAGGACAACAAAGCAAACAACAAAGCTTGGAGAGAAAAGACAGGAAGGAGAGGCTAAAGGATCAAGGCAAGTGTTCATATCAACTCATAAAAAGCTCTTCATTGCTTTTGTTTTTATCATGCTGTCCTGCAAACGCACAGGCGTGCTTCTCTCCGGCTGCCGTGTTCTATTTTAGCTCTTTTTAGTATTTCTCAAGCAAATCCATTGCCCTATAAATGTTTGCCCTGGGTTCTGAAGGAGTTACCATGGTTACTGCTGCTCTTGTAAGTTGGTAGACAGGAAGGAGGCTTGAGTTAAGCTGTCTGTCCGCGGCTGCAGGCAGACTCAACTCCACCTTGAGGATGAGGAAAATATTGCAGTGTTTTTGCCTATATCAAGGGTTTGCTAACTGCAGGCCAGGGAGCCACACGAGCCCTGCAAAGTGGTCAGCGGAAAAGTTCAGACAAAAATAGTATAATGAAATGTAAAAATAATAATAAAAAAATAAAGTATAAAATAAAAAGCTGCTTTCTTAAGACTGGTTAGAAATAATTAAATTAATCACAATAATTTTATTCTATTATCCATAGCTATGGATATTAATAGAACAAAATAATAGTGATTAATAATTGTGAATGATTGTAAAATAATAATAAAAACTGAATAAGTAATTCAATTCAGAGTAATAATTTATTTATATAATATTTGAATGATTAATAATTAATTAATATTAATATTATGTTATTATTATTATTATCATTATAAATTAATTACTTTATTGAATTTTATATGTGTAATTATTAATATTTTATTTTATTTATTATTATTATTAATTACTTTATTATTACTTAATTGAGTATTTTTTTTGGTTTATATGTCAACTCTAATGTTGAAAGTAAAAAAAGTAAAGATCTTAATAGAAAATAAATATTTTCTACATAATATTTTACATATATTATTTGCATTTTATAATATTTTTTACATATATAAATTGAATTGTAAATAATAATATTAATAATTGTAATGTATTGTGAGCAATAACTGTGACTAATATATATATAAATGGATTAATAATAATAATAATAATAATTAGTGAGATTAATTAGGTTTATCTCTGGTTTATAAAAGATATTAACGATTTTACTAGAAAATAAGTATTTTCCAGATATTATATTTTTTTGCAATTTATAATATTTTATACTTTTTTCTTTTGTAATCTAAAAGTAAAACCAATGTCCTAAATTTCCTGCACTCCTAACATTCAAATGCTGCGATACGAAAAGTAGAGGGTCTAAACTTTGTAATGTTACCACCACTGACTGTTAATGTTCCATTGGGACTTTTAAATATTAAAATGCATTTGTAATTACATAGTTTCAGACCCTGTACCGAGTTTACAACAAGTTGTATCATGAGACATCAAAAGATGTTGATCATTTAAGATAAAAGTGCTTGATGTATATTAAAACATTCCAGTCCAAAGACAAAAACATCTCATTCTGAACATCAGACAAATGTGTTATGGCTGCTATTAAAGGAAATACTCAATGTAGAGACCCAGAAATGGCTTTATTTTATGCAAAGAGCCTTAATGCATGCTGCTTATGAGTGCAATGTGAAACAGTCGTATCTCTCATCTTCTGTCTAATGACCCCTGTGTTACTGTTAACATTCACCTCCATCTTAAGATGAACAAAACTGTACTGACTGCAGCGCTGTTGTTCCCTTCACAGCTGAACTGTGTAATTCTGTACCGCATTCTCACCTATTGCACATGTTTGGTCCATGAGGATGCCTTCTTTGTTCTCTCCCTCCTCTCAACTCTCGACGTGAGTGTCTCTGAGCTCCAGCCACCTGTTGAACCTACAGAATTAAAGAAAGACGCACAGATTATCAGTCACTGTATTGAGCCCAATGTCAATGGAGTAGAAAGAACTGAAGAGTTTATAGATAAAGCATGAAAGCGTGTTTGTGTGGGCTTTAAGACAGCTGAACCTATTATCCTTACAGTCTCGTTTCCATTTGCGTACAATTAAATATGATGTCTACCCTGATTAAGGTCTACTTGCTCCAGCCTTTCTCCACAATGTCTGTGTGTATAATGCAGTAGCATTGGTGGATTGGTCTATTGACTGACATATCTGGTCTCCTGAATGATAATGCCGTGTATACCTGAGATCTGTCTAAAAATAAAAGGAGTTTCATAGCCTTATGAATTTCTCCAGGGGAGGTGCCATTTGAAAAGTGCCCTGTAAAAGTTATGCTCACTATGACAGGCGTATATGCCCGGGGTGGTGGTGAGATTGACTTCAATATTGCTGTTAGTCAGTAAATAGAGCATTGCGAATATTGGCTGCTATTTTTACATTTTCAGATATCATCTGAAACGATCATCTTATATAAGACAATATCCTCACGAACTTGGAAGAGAAGGCCTCTTCAGGACGGTTTCACGATTGAAAATGATTCATAAAACATCTAAAAACAAAGATGTAATTATTTTTTTCTCACATGCACTTTTTAATCTTTCATGTCTTATCTTTCAGGGTCATCCTGTGTTTCATCCTAAATAAAAACTAAGAAAAAGTTAAGTTTGTGCTACGCCGCTCCCTGTTAGGCTTTAACCATAATTGTAATTTCATATGACCCTGCAGTTTCTGACTGTGTATGGGAGCTCGTGCAGTACGTCTGAATGTAAACATAACAGAAAACTGATAGACTGTACAAATAATGCAGTTCAACAATTGGGATTTCTTTGCTGTCGCAAGAATGCAAACAAGTGAGGAGTCTTCATGCGTGAGAAGAAAATCCACTCTTAATACTTTACTCTGACTGCTGTGCATTATTTTATGAGATTAAAAAAAAATAAAAATAAAAAAAATGCCCCAAACAGACAGACAGATCTGTGAGTAACATCTCTCCAGAATGGTGCACTGAAAAGGGAGTAATTTCATTTCATGTGTAAATATCTGCTTGGTGTCAGCAAGTGTAGATTCCCCCAAAAGCTGAGCTGACAGCCCAGACAAGCAATTACTGTTCTTTGTGTAGTTTACAGGTGATGGACACGGAGCAGAGAACCATAGACTAGACATGGCTCTACCTGCGAGAATCAGAGCGCACATCAAATTCAGAGCGTTCTGACAGGGAGATGAAGTGTGTTTGTCTGCATTTCCATGCGCGTCGAGACTGCAGTCGAGCTATATGCACACGAAGGGAAGATATCTGTTTCAGGTGCGATGTCCTGTTCAGGAGTGTATAGACCGTCTCCTGTGGTGGAGTTGCTTTCACTTGTCAGCATGTTTGTTTAAGAATTCACCTGTAAAGGCTCAGATTATCTCCAGATAGGGTTGATACTTTCTGCATGCATATACCCAGCATGCTAGAGAAAGGAAATGAGGTGGAAAGAGATTAGCCCACCCATTGATCATTGCTGCTCATATCTTCATCCTGAATTTCACTCACACGCTGCCTATGCAAAAGGTCTTTTTGCATAACATGATATGGCAAGTTTCAGCGGCTGTGCACAGTGCAGTCATGGATGTTGATTGCATATGGCAAGTGATTTCTCTTAAAGAGACAGTCGCAGAAAAAAAAAAATGTGTATGAGTAGGCCAAATAAATTTCACTTCTGCTGGGCATCTTGAATTGCCATACTAAATTACTCAAATTAAGCTTCCCTTCAAATAGAAATATTAAGTAAGGCTACATCTGAAATAGCATAGTTACATACTATATAGTATGTGAAAAGAGTAGTATGTCCAAATCCAGAGTATTAATAAAACAGTAAGTGAAAAATACCTAGATAACTTACTACTTTCAGCGAGTTTCTGCAATGTGCATCTGATGGACACTATATAGTGCCTTTTGTTATAATATTGTAAAGCGACCTTGAGTTTGCAACATTATAAAAATAAAAAAACTTTGTAATATTATACAAAATAAACATGATAGCAGACAGAAAATCAATTTAGATGAACATAAAATACATAACATGAATCACATCATACAGTCAGAGATCAGCGAAACAAGAAAAGAAAAGATGTGTTTTAAGGTGGGTGTAGTGTGGGGGCAGAGATACAAAACACCCTAACTTGATGCTAACTTGTGCCGTGGAATCAACAACAAACCAGTATCAGAAGATCTTAATGTGTGAATTGAAGAGTAGGTAGAATGAGATTATAAATTTACAGGGGGGCAAGACCATGAAGTGCTTTGAATGTGATGAGGAGTATCTTGTATTGAATACGAAAACAAACGGGTAGCCAATGAAGTGTGTAAAATGGGAGTAATGTGAGAAGATTTCTTTGAATAAGTGAGAATCCCAGTTTTGAATATACTGGAGCTTATTTATTGTTGTGTTTGGTAAACCATAGAAAAGAGAATTACAGTAGTCGAGTCGAGAAGTAATGAAGGCATGAACCATTGTCTCCGCATCATTGATATTTAAGAGGAGACGTAAACAAGCGATATTACAGAGGTGAAAGACTTTACTATCAAATGAGGCCACAGGAGAGGATTTGTTCACATGACAGGTTCAGTATATCTGGATTACATTCATACTAAACATATGCATACTATAGTATAGCAAGGGTGTCCAATCCTGCTCCTGGAGGGCTACTGTCCGGGAGAATTCTGCTCCAACCCCAATTAAACACACCTGAACCAGCTATTTAAGGTCTTACTAGGCACACTAGAAACTTCCAGGAAGGTGGGTTGAGAAAAGTTGGAGTTTGGACATGATATACAACATGGTTGTTTTTTTTTCCGTCCGTGAAGTAATTACTTATTCAAAAGAAGACTCAGAGGGTGTGTCACTTCAGACACAGCCTATATGGTTTTTGATGGGGTAAGCCTGACTTATGAATATTAATTAGATGCTGTATTCTAATATTTGCACGATAGGCCTAGTTATTTGTTGAAAAGTAAGAAAGTAGGTGCTGACCAGTGTTTGTGTGTTTATTTCAGTCTGCTATCAACGCAACCAGATGCTTCTTCTTTGTCTTAATGTTGTCGTTTTACACGGTTACAAACTTTTTACTGCAGCCAAGAAAAACAAAGCTCTTAAAATATAATGAGTATTTCCCAAAATGTTTTCCAAGCAGAAATGCCCACATACATTTTGAATATGTTCTAACAAATCATATATTTCTTAGTAATGGCAATTTATTTTCAGTTTCTTGTCACAGAGTGCCGTCTGATTGCTGTTTAATGAAATACTTTCACAAAACGTGTCCTGCGGGAAATGTCCTGGTGCAGCGCCGGCGGAGCAAGAATCCTTGATAAGGTAATTGATAGAGTGTCCCACCTTCCCTCCACTGAGCTAAAGAGTGCCGCCCCCTTCTGTGCATAAAGGAGCATTATGGGTGAAGCTGGAAAAGGAGAACATTTTTTGTTTTGGGTCGTTTCCATTACTGTGATTAATGAACTAATTACCGAGATGGGAAACGAGAGGTGAGGTGTGCGTGCGCATGTGGATGCGACTGTGTGATTGTTAACCTGAAATAGTGGCGCACATAAACACAGACAGCATTACAATAATGTTCAGACACCTTCGGCTGATCTATAGCCATCTCTGACGTAATGCAGTTTGCCGATAAATACACCCACCATAATATTGTTACAGTATGTTGTCATATTGTCATACTTTTACATCAGTCTGTAACAATTGCGCAAGTCCTCGGGAGCTGGTCACCCAGGAGATTTATGTACAGGCTGAAATGAACACTCCAGGGAAATGGCTCCATAAATCCAATGAAACTTACATTTGTACCAACAGTAATCACACAAACCCAAAACACTTTTATGGATCCCCTCTGACGCTGGTTTAACTTCTGCCCCTGGCAATGGAAGGGTTTGTAGGTACATGAAGTATGGTTCTCATAAAAATTTACTTAGGAACATATGAGCTTTATGAAGGAATAATTGAACATCTAGTTAAGAAACAGACAAGAGCCCCGTTATTGGTTTACTAGGCCTTTTAAGAGGAATGCTGGGGCTCCTAAGTGGGCAGTTATGGTCCTGGATTGCAGGTTGCATAATATGGTAAGTATGCTTCAAAAATGGACCTCTGTTGTAGCTCTACCTTTTTTTTTTCTTTTTTTTTGTTTTACTTATTTGACAATCAAACATGTTTTGCGATTTGTTTCTTGAGAATAAATTGAGTCTGAATTAAACTTCAGTTAGAGATGGTAATATTGTATATTGATCAGTTCACCAATTCAAAGTGTTTGCTTTAGTAAATCGTTTTCACATTTACCAGAATCATTTTGTCTAAATTTCTTTGTGACTTTGTTTTTATAAAATTATGTGGCTAAAAATAGCTGTTTATGAGAAATTAATTACATACTCTAGTCTTCCTTGATTTTTTTTTTATTGAAAACATGTTTTTTCCTGTATTTTACTTTCTGAAATGGGTAGGTTCAGTAGTTGTTTGATTGATATGTTTTATTATTCCGCATTTTCCTGCTTGCTAGTGTCATTTATTCAGATTTCACCACCTGAACGCATATCCTCCACTGTTTATTTGTCAGACCTCATGATTGCTAAGCTCCATGACTCAACGTGATTTACATATACTGAATACTATAGCATCAAAAAGCGGATAAATATCTGAATCACAGAGCACTAGTTAGATCATGTATGATCTTTCATCGAAAGCAATTAGATTAGGCTTATGGATTAACCTCTACAGAAACTCCATGTAGCTATATATGGCTCTCCTGTTTAGCAAATAATTCAGAGAACAGATGAATCTCTATAGCAAACACATTGAAGTATCAGGAGCAAAGTCTGAGAAGCTATTATTATTGTTTTTCCCATCACTGGCATCAAACAATCACACGTTTTGTCTTGTGTACCTTGAAGGCCTGTGAAACAGTTCATAAGTTAAAAATCCCTTTAAACAGTTATAGTTTCCCTCTATCCTTTGTAGTAAATCCATTGTTGCCATTTTGATATTAGTGGGGATTGTGTGCCAGCTGCCATGTTGAGAAGTGCCAAGGCAGATGGGATAGCAGCAGGGGGTATTTTGGGAGTGTGGAAAAATACATGCAATGTGGTGAGGAATCTGTCCTTCCTTTCTCTCGTTCTTCTCTTCTCACAGTACGAGCTGTTTAATCCACTGCTTCCCTACCTGGCCGCAGCAAGGAGAACACTTCTGTATTCATTAGTAAAGCAATACTTGTTATTTAAAATGGAAAGTAGGTTCTTGATCTTCTAGTTTAAACATGAGTATTGTAGTAAAAAAAAATAATGCTGTCGTATTGTGGTATATGAAGTACTTTAAAACACAAAATGGGCATCTTAAATGCCTTGCTAAGTAATTCTGCGTTTGGTTGCATAACTTTACCACTTTAAGACCAATAACCTGTGGCAGGGTTGGCACCAGAGCACACAAAATGATGTGAATGTACATTTTTTGGTGGGGTCGTGACTAAAATCACATTCTGGGTCCTGTTCTTGAAATCACAGGCCAGTTGGTCGCTTCTGCAGTGGACTGAATGGTTAAAATAATAATAATAATTTGTGACATTTATATAGCACTTTTCTCTACACTCAAAGCACTTAACATATGGAGGTGAAATCTCCTCAACCACCGCCAACGTGCAGCATCCACCTGAAGCGACGGCAGCCATATTGCATCTGAATGGCCACCACACACCAGCTGATTGCTGGAGAGGAGACAGAGTGATAAAGCCGATCAGTACACATATATACGGAGATGATTAAGAGGCCATAATGGTGAACAGAGGTCAATGGCCAAATTTAGCCAGGATGCCAAGGTTACACCCTTAATCTTTATTCAAAAGACATCCTAGGATAATTTTTTTTTTTTTTTATGACCACAGAGACCTCTGGTTAATGTCTCATCCCAAGGACAGTACCTTTTGACACTATAGCGTCCCCATCACTATACTGGCGCATTAGGACCCACACAGACCACAGGGTGAGCGCCCCCTGCTGGCCTCACTAACACATCTTCCAGCAGCAACCTAGTTTTCCCAGGAAGTCTGCCATCCAGGTACTGGCCTGGCTCAATCCTGCTTCAGAGCTTCAGTGGGAAACCAGTCTTGGGCCATAGGGTGATATCTGCCGTTTAGCTAGTACAGCTTGCACACATACCTGCATTTTGGCAAATCATTCACTGATGTGTCATCTAATTAATATTCATGAACAAGACAAATATACGCCCACTTTTCAGACCATTCCTACAACCCTAGTTATTTTATTCATTTATTTTAAATCAGTGACACTAACTTTATTTATTTCATGGATCTCAGTCTGGAATGCTTTAGTCAACTCAAATCAATGCTTCATGTCCATTTTATATTTTGTAAATAGACCTGTAATAGGGTATTATTGTGAAAGACTGCCCTTATTCCTAATTTGATTTCATTAGTGCTTTATTTTTATTTTATTATCAGTTATTGTTGTTGATTTGTGTATAATTTAATAAGTTTTATTGTATTCAATTGTTTTTGTTTGTGTGGACAGGATTGCACAGCATCCGTCTGTGGGTCACAATCTGCAGTACAATGTCAACAGTGCTAATTAATTTAATCACAGACTCCTGCTGCATAGTATAAAACTGCTGTATGCAGCATGGATCTATAATAGTTGGCTGAATTAAAGTATCGCCTCAGGAATGAAACTATTCACTGGGTTTAAACACCCAATGGATGTTTCTGTTACGATCACAACTGTAGTCAGCTGTACTTGCCCACAGGGGACGGCCGCCACTACACAAAAACTCAACGCAGACAACCGTACTGTCAGTTAAAATAGACTTCACACTTTCACACGCTCTCTGTGTCAGTTGTCCCTTGTCTCAGAATCGGAAAAAAGAGGGGAAAATCTCTTCGCACAGCATTTCCATTTGGGACAAAGATTTTGTGTTTGTAGAAGATTCTGTTTATTTTCTGTCTGGCCCAAAGCCTGGATCAGAGAAGATGAAAAGGCTTAGTAGCGTAAAGCTCTCCTCCTTGCCGCTACATTTGCAGTAGTTATTCATTCATGACAAAACCCATTCACGCCTTGACAGGTTACGCTCCTCTGATGTATGGCACCTGCTCCCGGTGATGCACTGCTCAAACCCCACTCGCCCCGGTAGCGCTTCGCGTCTGACGGCTGCTGCTGGCTCGGGTGGGCAGAGTACAGCGGTGGCGTTTAATACACAGCGTAGAAAACTCGCTGATGAGGGCAGCCATGGAGAAATGTGTTGAGATCACTTTTCAGAGAAATAGCTGGACGGTGCATTATGAATATGAATATGTCGGTGTAATCAACATTTTCCTGCTTGCTTGTGCCATTTATTCAGATTTCACCACCTGAGCGCATATCCTCCACTGTTTATTTGTCAGACCTCATGATTGCTGAGCTCCATGACTCAACGTGATTTACTTTAGCCACCTGAAAATTTAGGAGGTAGTAACGCAGGTTGTTTTCCACTCAGAGTGAGTAATATGTTATAAGCATACTAGAAAGTTTCTAAATCAAGTTTGTTATGTACACGTAAACTCCTTCATAAATATAATTTTGAGTATACAAAGCCATTGAAAATATGGCCCCTGGCTAATTTTAGTTTGGACAGTTGGGCCATTCTTTGGCTACAAAAGATTTTGGACAACAAAAACATTTGAAGCAGTATTCACTAGTAAAATCAGACCTTGTTCCAAAGACAAGGCTTAGATTATGCCAGGATTAGGCCTTAGTTAAATTAGGACATTTAAGTATATCTTATATAAACTTGCCTTATAAAAAACTTTATTGGTGTGCATCTTAGAACAAAATAATAGCACTGACTTATTTTAAGAAGTGTCAGTGCAAGCTTTCAGTTAAGACAGCTCAAACATGCATTTTAATCTGTGACTAGGTTTAAGCCTTGCCTGTGAAACTGGAAATGAGATTTTACCTGGAAAAGACATTTACTACATTTTTAAACAACTCTTAAATACGTCTCTTGTTTATTAATGCTGTTTGCTTCTTTTTGACTTTTAACCCCATACTTTCACATTGGTGGTAAACCAGGGGGGAATTTTCTTCAGACCTTAAATTCTGAGTGGTTTGCATGTAAACCAACTCCTACTGCGTGTTACATCGATAAACCAGCAGGTGACAAGAAGAAACTATCTTTTAGTAAGTTAATGAATCACTCAAGCGATTTGTTCAAACACAGTGATTCATTCAGTAACAAAACGAGTATGAGTGAGTCATTGAATCACTGACTAGTTCAACCACACTGATTCATTCAGGAAAGAAATAACTTTGTTCAGTTTTTTTTAAAAAGGGTAGTTTTACAAAAGAGCACCTACTTGTAATTGCATTTTTAATGTTGAGTGTTCTTTGTCCAAAACAATGACAAAATTCGCATTTAGAAGATATTAGGATTCAAAACTTACAGTTTCTCGCTTCTGCCAACATGGATCAATGATTTTGATGACATCACTCTGCACTTCAGCCTCTCATCAGATTTTCTGTCCAATCAAATGCTCTGTAGAATCTAAAGTTTCCTACCCCCTACATTATCAATAGAGTCAAGAGTGGCTAAAAAAATCGGTCACTTGTTCACAGATTTACTATTTTCTACATGGTGAATGGCACACAGTGCTCTCTATAGGGGAATGATTCATACATTGTAAATATGCATTTCATTGGGGCAAATGAAGCCTGGTTTCACGTTAGTGTCACACGAACTGCGGCAACAGGAACACAGTCTGCTCCGGTCCAGCGACACGATAGCACAGAGCGGATCTTTTGCACGAGTTGGTGCATACCAGAAAACATATCGGACCTATTTGAGTTCTGTACAGAATGCTATATTTTAAAAAGATATTGAGGAGATTAGGAGAAGCTGTTAGATTATGAGGAAACTGCGACTTAACCCAGCTCAATAGCTCTGGCCGAGTTGTGATATAAACGAAACGCTATTAGTTATTTTAAAAAGGGGAGGAGCTGTTCAATATGTACCACCCTGTCTTCCCTTTTCAGTGGAAATTATGTCAAAAACCTGAGCAATCCTGCACCTTTCTATTTATATTGGGGGGAAAAAACTCCTGTCATGTAACATCTGTTACTGAAGGCCTACCTAGTATGTTCAAACTGCATTCAAAAGCAGCAGCAAGGCTCTGTCTGCAGAGATGAGAACACTACACATACACTCCCAGGCATGTATCTCTCCTCTTTTAGCACATTCCTGTAGTCGCCTCTCGTTCCATGTCTATAGTTCTCAAGCCCAGGCTAGCATTGTTCCTCATTTCTTATACATGGTTTTCTCTAGCACTGCTGCTCCTGCCAGACAGCGAAAAACGAGCCTGGCCCATTAAATCTGTGTTTACTAGAGAACTCTCCTACAACACTTTTGAATGCTACACACAGATGAATAAAACATCTCCCCTGACTCTACCCAGGAGAGACTGACATCATAAGTTAAGATGAGACTTACTGTCATAGCCTTAAAGTAGGTAATGAAGTCAAGTTTGCCGTTGAGGTGCCATTCATGTGCAGTCAGTTGGTATAAGTAATTCTCTGTTGTTTTGTATAACAGCAATGCAGGCTATACTTTAGTTTCTAAGGCCAGAACAAAGTTTCAGTGCTTTTAACATTTTTTCCAATTACACTGAATAGATTATAACATGGTAAAATGTGTTAAGCAGAGAGACTAATAAAAAGTTCTTGCATGAAACTCTAGATAGATCCTTAACTCAATCTGCTTGCAATCACATCATTCTGTATAAGGCACAGCTGATTGGTTCATCAGCCAATGAGCTCGCTGCTCAACCTTCAAATACTTTGTCAGCATTTACTGTAGGAGTTGCAGCATGCTTTCAGAAACCCTCCACCTTCCCCAGCTCCACCTGTATAGATCTGCTACAGGTAATTCATGTATGCTATTTTGTTCAGCAGCAGTATGTCTTGCTTGCTCACAGCAGCAGAAATTGGTGTTTGTCAGGTCGTGGAATGTCTTAGACAAAGTGACTGGTGTAATCTGGTGACTGTCTGCGTTGGTTTGTATCTGTTGGTCGAGTGTGAATTGGACTTTACGCAGTAAAGTACTGATTCAATTTTCAAATTATATCTGTAAATTGATATGACTATTCAAAAGACATTTGAACTATTTGAACCAGTTCTTCAAATGAAAACCAAGCCTTTTATTCGACTATTCAATTTTATTTCCAAATGTGAATGAAACACCTAATTTTTCTGGTCAAATGTTTGTTTGTTTTTCTGGATTTTTTTTTCTTTTTTACCACAGCAACGCTTTGGTAATGGCAGTTATCCCCCAACTTGAATTGTTTTGCAGAAGAATTCAATTTTTTCAATGTACACTAAAATTTTGAAGTTCTGATTAGTCTTTATTTTCTTTCTTACGTTAAAATGCTACAAACTTTCTTATGTGAATATTCAGCTGCTTAAATCTACATTACCCATGGTGAATTCTTCATTGGAGTGGCAGGCCAAGGTCGTCTATGCTTACAACAACAACCAAAGGAATGTTGCTTTAGTAGAAAAAATAAGTCAGAATGTTTGTCCACCAATCTCGTTCAGTTCTATCTATGTAGATGAGAAATAAATGCCATTTGGTTAACTTCATGATTTTATTACAACACAGAATACATTACTTAGCCTACACTAATCACCTTATTAAGAATTGCAGCATTTTCTCACTTGCTAGCATTGAGCTGGTGAAGCAAGGGGCAGTGGAAGCATCATTGCATTTGGGCTGGCACTCAAGACAGCAATCAAAGCTATTTTGCCCAGTTGTCGTGTACCATGTAAAAGGCCCTTAAATCTGCTTAGGGGATGTTAATGTAATGCAACTTGAAAGTATACTTTTGTATCTTTGAACGCTGTCATTAACAAAAACAACTATGCAACTTTGGCAGCAATAGACAGATTTAAAAAAAAAAGCATGCTTATATGCATTGTAGTGGACTTTATCCCCTTATTACATTATTGCCATGGCAACAATGAATTAAAATCAGATATTCAGACCTATGAAACTATTTGGAGTTGGAGAGCTGATTCCTCAGGCGAAGGTCAGAGGCATTTCGAACTAATATCAACATCAGTGATGGCAACTAAACCGCATAATTACAAACCTCTCACCAATGCAAATACATTGTAAACAGTGCCATGACAACACATTACCTCTTCATTTCCAGGTTTGTGTATCCACAGAGAGTTAATATTAGCTTCTGTAGAAGCTAATGGTCCATCTCTGTTTATATACTTTGTATGGAGAGGGAGGTTTTGGCTAATTTTCTGTTGTTGGCTCAATATCAAATCAGGACTCTTTCCAGCTGAAACAAATGGTTCAGCCAGTATTAAAAATAAACAAAAAGAGAATAAAATAAGAAAGAATAAACAAGATTGAAATATGAATGAATAAGATCAAAAGCACTTAATCTTGAGCCTCCATGCAACATAGTTGAAAGTTTTTTTAAAAGATTTAAAAGTAGAAATTTTGCAGCAAATTGAACAAAACATTTTAGTTCAAGGGACTTTGAATGCAGAAATTAGGAACTTCTTCAAATGATCTTCTTTAGGGCATATTTTACTGAAAGCATGGCAGAGGTTAGATCACAGATAAATTGTGTTCTTTTGTGGTTTTCATTTGAAGAACTGGTTCAAATTCTTTCGCTGTCCTTCTGCCAAGCAAATGAGCCTCTCCTCTCCAGGGAAATGGCTTATTGGCTGAACTTCCCACCATGGAATCTCGTGTTTATCAATTCAAAGGCTGAATGATAAAATAAATATCTCTAACACATGATTTGCATCTTTAGATATGAATTTTCATAATTACAAATAAATCAAAGATTGAGTACATTTTACAAGAAAATACTATTTCTGTTTTTCTACTTTAAAATTTTACGTTTGAATATGTTGTTGATTCTTTGTACCAGTTTGTGAAATTTAGTATCAATTTCTGTGTGAAAATTGTTTCTATGCCAGTTTTTTCAGTGTACAGTGGAGGAATATAGGACAGATTGTTCAAGTTTATGGCTTTTTTTGTGATCAACAATTTAAGATACTAATGAATGATGACAAATGTAAATGTTTGAATTAATTGATCATACATCAATGCATGCATATTTGGGTGTTTAATCAATTGCTGGTACTTTTATCTCAGCTTTCATTTATTAAAAGTAGCACTGACATTTTTACTAGACAGAAAACTGTGGGTATTTCAGGAAGATTATTTTCTGAATGTCCACAAGGCCATTGCAAAAGTCTCAGCTGAGAGTCTGGTGTCCTCTAACAGACATCTCCCACAGAACCGGCCCTAAATCAAGCACTTCTCTAATGTTCATGTCTCTCTTCCCCTGCTGACTCTCCCAGAAATGATAGTATTTACTTGCTTTCGGAGCCTTCTCTAACCTGCTATATCCATCTCAGAGATATACCATCTGATGTCACCCATGTAACTCATTGAACCTATCCTGTAAAAAATGAGTGGTTTTGCATTGGAGATGAAAGCGCTGGCGTCTGCCTGCTGTTCAGATGAGAGTGGCTTTAATGTGCTCAAACCAAGTTACAAATCTTCAGAGACAAGCACAGCCACAGAATATTAACGGACGGTGGGGGAGGCAGAAAAACTTTAATGCAAGCAGGTGTTAGTTAAAGAGTTTGTTGTTTTTCTTAGTATTACTGCAAAGTTCCAGATAAGTCAGTCCCGCACCTGCCCCCCCCCCCCCCCCCATAAGAAATTCTCTGCCATTGTTGTAGATTGTCAAAAAGTTGGACTGTCTTACATGATAATATGATTTTTTTTTTGTTCTCTCTACAAACACTTTTGAACGTGTTATCCACACTTTTACTGTTATCACACCTGAATATAGGTTTATATCACCCTATAGCAAAATGGAGGGAAAATGTGAGTGTGTTATTTTTCAAAATTCAACAGACCGGCCTGAAACGTGTTATGAATGTACTGCATGAGAAAATATGGCTGCTTTGAATTTCCTTTCCTCTTAAATCCTTCAAAACATTCACACAGATAAATATCAGTTAAAGATTATGGGATGACTATAAAATGTGTTCTTTTAGGAACCTCCTTCACTGCAATTAACATGCTTAATGCTTTCTACAAACTGTGCGATTTCAGCAACGTTATAAGATCATTACAAATCACACTGTGTGATATGGATTTAATCAACTTTGGTATAACATGTAGACTGTACGATAATGACACCTAAATTATAGACTAAATAATGAATAAATTGTCCTCAGCATGCACATGGCAAACAAATGAATCGTGCTCTGGCAATTGTGGTTTCTATGTACTGAAACAAGTGTGTTGTACATGCAAGATGGCCACATCTCTACAAGATTTTCATCCTTAACGGAATCCCACATAGCGGTATTCCTTTTTGCTCTTTACGCTGGTCTTTAATGATGTAGGTCGTGGCAGCACCCTCTGCACTGTGAGAATTTACAACACTGTCAGAAAATTTTCACTGGCTAGCTTTGGTCACAACAAGACCATGACAACGGGCGTCTTTGAACCTCTCTTACATTACGGCGTTGTACCACCGTTTGATTGCTTAAAAGCTGAATCAAAGAGTCAAGATTTAACTGGTTAGAATGGCCCTGATGGAAGGGGACAGAAGGCATCGGTTTCATTTAAAAAGATGACCTTGGCTACAATGTTATAAGTCAGATGACACCTACAGTTCAGGTGATCGGCACAAATTCTGAGCATTCCTTATGACATTCTGTGCACATTCAAGTCAGTTCTATCATGTTTGTATTTTACATTTATTTTTGTATCATTTACATTTCAATCAATAATTTATGCATATCAAACAAAAATACGTAATTAAATTTCTGTCATCATTTACTCACTCATGTCTTTCCAAATCTGCATGAGTTTGTATTCAACACAAAAGATGTTTTAAAAACATTAGGGTTAAACAAAATTATTCCAGTTCAGAAATAGGGCTTTTACACTGGCAGTTTAGTCTGAAGAGCTCAGTTTGAATGAAAAAATTGTAGTGTGAAAGCAGTCATGCAGACGATTTTTTTGTTGTAATGGAGCAATCTTCCTTGTGTCATGACACTCAGTGTCATTGTAGTTTCTGGTTCTTTTCCTCTCTACTTGCAGATGTTTAAGCAACAGATGGTCTCACTCTGATTTTATGCTTAGCACAACTCCACGAGGATGAGATCCCCTCTGGAGCAGTCACGGCCAGCGACTACTGTGGTGAATAAAAGTCATTTTGGCTGTCTGCGGGTAAATATCTATTGTGAGTGGTGCGCTTTTAATGTGTCGCTCCCGGCAACAGAGTGAGATGTTGCTCCTGCACTACGTGTTCAGAAAGACAAGTGAGTCCGATCAGAAAAGTAATTGAATGAATGTTGAATAGAAGAAAAAAAGAGCAAAATATATATCAAGTAAGTGTGGTAGAGATCATAGAATTGGTGAACTTCCTGAACTCTTCTGATCTCATCAATAACTGATTACAATCAAACAATCTGGTCTGGGGTTTGTTGTGATCTCTAACCTTAAGTATTAAACTTCTGCAATTACTGACAAGCTTTAAGGGATAGTTGACCCAATTCTGCCATTTACTTACCAGTCCAAATCATTGCATTCTTTCTTCTGTGGTACACAAAGGTAGGTATTTTAAAGGGGACCTATTATGCTTTCAACATCTTCAACTTTCTTTAGGGTGTAATGTTGCTGAGCAAAAAAGTTCTACAAATTTACAAAGCACAAAATCCGCTTCATAGGGAGCTATGTTACTGAGCACTGTTTCTGAAACGCCTTGATTGTAATCTTGAGTTTTCTTTTAGGAATGGTATTTCTTATTTTCAACACGTGTCAAAAAGAGTCAAAAAAGAGGTCAAGCCTGGTTGAGTTGTGTAGTGTGTTGAAACTCACGGTTATGGTAAGGCCCGAGACATAACCGAAATGAAGTGGTTAACCAATCACAACACCCCTGGTCCAGCCGACCAATCAGAGCACATTCGGAAGGAGGGGCTTCATAGAGACCGGAACTAAACGCGTGATTTATTCCCCCAAAACCAGTTCAGCCGAAGGAGCCCTGGAGCCGATTCTAAACATTGCATTGGTCATGTCAATCACAGAAACGATTGCCTACACCCTCATCCCTAAAACTACCCGTCACTGTAGCCTAAACCAATGAAATTGGTTGCAGGGCGGGGATTTCCGCTGAACTAGGGAACTAAACAGAGGGTGCTTATCATTTCTTATTTGTGCATCCTTTTTTCCTTTCCTCACTTCATTTCGGTTGTGTGTAGAAGGGATACAGTTATGGCCGGAAGTGAGGCAAAACCTCAAGATAAATACACTGTAAAATATAAATACTAAATACTGTCAAAATAGTGATTTTGACTCATACTTTTTAGTTAACTGTACTTAATGTCTTAACTTATTTGCAAAACTCTAGTAATCTGTACTATACTAAGTCTTTTTTTTACTCGTAAACCCCAAGTAATGATTAATTGATTGGTTTGAGTACCACTTTGTCAAGCAAAAAAAGGTGTTTTGAGGCGGGGCTATTCTTAATAAACTTTTCCGTCATTTCCTCCACTTCTGCAGTTATCTTTCTCTGTTTGCATTCACTGATTTGCTAAAGTCATCTTAAATGTTTAATTGTCAATTCAACTGAAAAATTTGACAGAACATCACATAAGCTGACTTCATAAATTGACATTGATTTTCCTAAAATGTTTTATTTTGGACTAACCATTATGGTGGATGGTGTTTCCTTTGCTTGGGCACTTCATTTATATTATTGTAATTCCAATTTGATGCAGTGATGCAACAAGAAATTACAGTTCATATGCAACTGAACTTATATAATTATATATTTGAATGACATGGCTATCTTATTTTATGCCAAATAATGATCATTAATAAAGTTAACGATAACACATATAAACACACACGAACACTTTGTGAAACACATCAAAATGTACAAATGACAGTCTCAGGCCGCAAACTGGCTCTGCAGCACCAGGACATCAAACGGCCTAAAAGGGTTCTGCAGAGCCAGTGTGCGGCCTGAAACTGCAGGTGGCCTAAAACTGCTGTCCCAGTTCTGCAGAGTCAGCTTGCGGCCTGAAACTGCAGGCGGCCTAAAACTGCTGTCCCGGTTCTGCAAAGCCAGCTTGCGGCCTGAATCTGCAGGCGGCCTAAAACTGCTGTCCCGGTTCTGCAGAGTCAGAGTGCGGCCCCAGCCTAAAACAAGCTGGCTCTGCAGCATTAGCTGTATAACTTCTGAACATTATAGAGATCTTTAGTGTACCTTCTTACAAATAATCATTATTCGGACTGAAACTGCAGGCGGCCTAAAACTGCTGTCCAGATTCTGCAGAGTCAGTATGCGGCCTAAAACTGCAGGTGGCCTAAAACTGCTGTCCCGGTTCTGCAGAGCCAAAGTGTGGCCCCAGCCTAAAACAAGCTGGCTCTGTAGTATTAGCTACATAACTGCTGGACATTATAACGAACTCCAGTGTACCTTCTTATTTTCATAAATGATCATTATTTGGCCTGAAACTGCAGGCGGCCTAAAACTGCTGTCCGGGTTTTGCAGAGCCAGCTTGCAGCCTGAAACTGCAGGTGGCCTAAAACTGCTGTCCCGGTTCTGCAGAGCCAGCTTGTGGCCTGAATCTGCAGTCAGCCTAAAACTGCTGTCCCGGTTTTGCAGAGCCGGAGTGCGGCCCCAGCCTAAAACAAGCTGGCTCTGCAGCATTAGCTGCATAACTTCTGGACATTATAGAGGTCTTTAGTGTACCTTCTTACAAATGATCATTATTTGGACTGAAACTGCAAGCGGCCTAAAACTGCTGTCCCGATTCTGCAGAGCCACTATGCGGCCTAAAACTGCAGGTGGCCTAAAACTGCTGTCCCGGTTCTGCAGAGCCAGAGTGCGGCCCCAGCCTAAAACAAGCAGGCTCTGTAGTATTAGCTACATAACTGCTGGACATTATAATGAACGTCAGTGTACCTTCTTATTTTTATAAATGATCATTATTTGGCCTGAAACTGCAGGCGGCCTAAAACTGCTGTCTGGGGTTTGCAGAGCCAGCATGCGGCCTGAATCTGCAGGTGGCCTAAAACTGCTGTCCCGGTTTTGCAGAGCCAGCTTACGGCCTGAAACTGCAGGCGGCCTAAAACTGCTGTCCCGGTTCTGCAGAGCCAGTGTGCGGCCTGAAACTGCAGGCGGCCTAAAACTGCTGTTCTGGTTCTGCAGAGCCAGTGTGCGGCCTGAAACTGCAGGCGGCCTAAAACTGCTGTTCTGGTTCTGCAGAGCCAGTGTGCGGCCTGAAACTGCAGGCGGCCTAAAACTGCTGTCCCGGTTCTGCAGAGCCAGTATGCGGCCTGAAACTGCAGGTGGCCTAAAACCGCTGTCCCGGTTCTGCAGAGCCAGCTTGCGGCCTGAAACTGTAGGTGGCCTAAAACTGCTGTTCTGGTTCTGCAGAGCCAGAGTACGGCCTGAATCTGCAGTCGGCCTAAAACTGCTGTCCCGGTTCTGCAGAGCCAGCTTGCGGCCTGAAATTGCTGGCGGCCTAAAACTGCTGTCTCGGTTTTGCAGAGCCTGAGTGGGGCCCCAGCCTAAAACAAGCTGGCTCTGTAGTATTAGCTACATAACTGCTGGACATTATAATGAACTTCATTGTACCTTCTTATTTTTATAAATGATCATCATTTGGCCTGAAACTGCAGGCGGCCTAAAACTACTGTCCCGGTTTTGCAGAGCCTGAGTGGGGCCCCAGCCTAAAACAGAGCTTCTGCAGAGCCAGCTTGTGGCCTGAAACTGCAGTCCCAGTTCTGCAGAGCCAGAGTGAGGCCTAAAGCTGCTGTCCTGGTTCTGCAGAGCCAGTATGCAGTCTGAAACTGCTGTCTCGATTCTGCAGAGCCAATGTGCAGCCTGAAACTGCAGGTGGTCTACAACTGCTGTCTGGGTTTTGCAGAGCCAGTGTGCGGCCTTAAACTGCTGTCCTGGTTCAGCTTTTAGGCTGCGGCCTCAAGCTGGCTCTGCAGTATTCAGCATCAAATTGGATTTACAATAATAAAAATGAAGTGCCCAAGCAAAGGAAACACCATCCACCATAATGGTGAGTTCAAAATAAAACATTTTAGGATAATCAGTGTCAATTTATGAAGTCAGCTTATGTGATGTTCTCTTAAATTTTTCAGTTGAATTGACAATTAAACATTTAATATGACTTTGGCAAATCAGTGAATGCAAACAGAGAAAGATAACTGCAGAAGTGGAGGAAATGACGGAAAAGTCTATTAAGAATAGCCCCGCCTCAAAACTGTTTTGTTTTTTGTTTTTTTGCAGCCTGAAACTGCAGGCGGCCTCAAACTGCTCTCCTGGTTCTAAATGTTTAAATGACAGTTTCAGGCAGCATGCTGGTTCTGCAGAACCGGGACAGCAGTTTCAGGCCGTTTGATGTCCTGGTTCTGCAGAGCCAGCTTGATGTCTGATTTGCCAAAGTCACGTCACGTCTTGATGTCCTGGTTCTGCAGAGCTAGCTTGATGACGTCTTTCAGCAACTGTTGGTGTTTGTTCAAACGTGGTACCATTAACTTTATAAATGATCATTACTGTTGTTCAAATATGTAGTTATATATATGAATTGTGAAGTTCAGTTGCATATGATTATATGAACAGTGATTTCTTGTTGCATCACTGTATCAAATCGGCATTACAATAATATAAATGAAGTGCCCAAGCAAAGGAAACACCATCCACCATAATGGTGAGTTCAAAATAAAACATTTTAGGATAATCATTGTCAATTTATGAAGTCAGCTTATGTGATGTTCTTGCAAATTTTTCAGTTGAATTGACAATTAAACATTTAATATGACTTTGGCAAATCAGTGAATGCAAACAGAGAAAGATAACTGCAGAAGTGGAGGAAATGACGGAAAAGTCTATTAAGAATAGCCCCGCCTCAAAACTGTTTTTTTTTTTATTTTATTTTTTTTGGCCTGAAACTGCAGGCGGCCTCAAACTGCTCTCCTGGTTCTAAATGTACAAATGACAGTTTCAGGCCACAAGCTGGCTCTGCAAAACTGGGACAGCAGTTTCAGGCCGTTTAATGTCCTGGTTCTGCAGACCCAGCGTGTGGCCTGAAACTGCAGGCGACCTAAAACTGCTATGCCGGTTCTGCAGAACCAGCTTGCTGCCCCAGCCTAATGGATTTGTTTGTTTGGGTTTTTGGTTGTAATTTTTTCACAAATTTATTTACCCTAACACACTAGGGCTACAGTAAAATGAAAGAAAAGGAAAACTGCTTCATTAAATGAACATCACACCTTAATCATTTTTTGGTCAGTATTTCTATTGATTTATTGCATTAATACCTTTAATATGTATTATACACTCTTAAAAATAAAGGTTCCAAAAGGGAGTTTTTACAGTGATGCCAAGAACATTCTAAAACAATCTAAAGAAACTTTTTTTCCACAGTAAAGAACCTGTTATGGGAAGGTCCCAAGGTCCCCAAGGTCACAGGCTGGAGGATGTAGGAGGGAGGAAACTAGGAAGCATCAATTCGAGTATTGAGAAGCAGCCAGAGTGTTACTGAGGAAGAGAGGTGCTGCAACAATGTAAAACATTTTTAAATAATGTGATTTTTGAATATTCAAGCATGAAAGCCTATTCTAGTAGAGCACAAAAACAAAAATAAAGACTTTCTTAATGGGTATAATATGCCCCATTTAAAGATTGTTTCAACTGTTTTGTCCACGTAACACATAGTGCGCATCAAAACAACACTGGACCCCATTGACTGATGGGGGAAAAAACAGAGGCACGCTGTCTGAAAGAAAATGATACAGCCTTGGAATGATGTTAAGGTTCATATGAAGATGACAGAATTTTCAATTTCATATTATCTTGCATGTAAAAGGTGGTAAGTCCTATGACATGCTTGTCTCTCATGTGGCACCGTGTGATCAGATAAATCATTTGGAGTCACACTTCATAAATCAGAACAATGGCTTTTATTAAAGCCATCTCTTTCACTCTGATCTGTCACCCCCTTTTACACACACACAGGTACGTTAGGGAAAGGAGCGCATTGTCTTTGACTGTCACCCTCCTGCGTTGCTGTGCTATCATCGCCAGCATGTATCAGTCACGGTAATGACAACAATGATGATTGAATCAGTTTGTAATTATGGATGCGTGCCGCTTGTCTCCTTGCTCCTACACGGATAAATCGGAAATGCTTGAAGGAACAGCAAGAACCAGGAACGTGCTGCACCTTATCATAGCCAAAAAAGGCTGCATGCAGAATAAACAGCCTTAATTGGAGGAAGAAGAAAGTGGCGGGCGTCTTTCTGTGCAACCTCATTTGAGCTCATGGTGTGTGTGTTTGCTTATTTAGTGTAACCTGATAAAAAGAGCTCTCAGGTGTTTCGCTCGAACAATGTGCTCATATCCTGAGACAAAAAACCCAATCGAGCAGAACAGAAAGCATTGCTGTGACTTTAGCAACTGAGTGGAGGGACGTGTGATGAGTCTAAAACCCACAGAACATCACTGTTTTGGTTTATTTATATGCCTTTGTTTTATTCTAAAGCATCAGCGACTGAAAGGATTCAGACTTGGTTAGAGCAATGAAATGTAGTCTATATTCTGAACATCTCAGGTCAGGTCAGGTTTTGAGTTCATCCACTGTAATGAAAAAAGTAGGTGTAGAAAACAAATGCTTTGCTATCCCTAAATGCTAAAAGCGTTCAAAAACCTGCTACCTACCTGGTATAGGGTTGGACAGACGATGATATCGTCCATCGCCGATGTGGACATCATGATGTTGATGAGTTGGTATCGTATTGATTAAAATATGTATTATACAGTGGCTCAAAAAGTATGTGGACATTTTTTGCACTTAAAAATCACACTTAAGAATGTGTAAATTGAATTAATTCGTATTTTAAATATAATTCAAATTAGAAACAAAATATCAAACCAACTGGCATCAAAAGTAAAAAAAAAAAAAAGAAAAAAAAAAGAAGCTTTTCTCAGGACAAACTTCACTTTTCTGATACTTTTTCAATCACTTTTAACCAACTGGTCTCAAGGTAATTTTACATGTATGCTACCATTCAAAAGTTTGGGATAAGAAATTAAATTAAGAAATGAATATATATTATATTATATTATATTATATTATTTAGGATGTATTAAATTGATCAGAAGTGAGAGATATTTACAATGTTACAAAAATCAATTTCAAATAAATGCTGTTCTTTTGAACTCTCTATTCATTAAAGAATCATAAAATAAAAAATGTATCACAGTTTCCACAAACATATTAAGCACCTAACATTAACAACATTGATGATAAAAATAATTGTTGAGCAGCAAATCAGAATGATTACTGAAGGATCATGTGATACTGACTCCAAAATACACACACACACACACACACACACATATATATTCCTTCACAATTACACATTTCTTCACTCTTCAAACAAGCATATGTTGAGTCCATAAAACCCACATACAATATGTCTTCTATGTTTACAAATGAAATGATTTGCGTTATATTTATGAACACATCTGAACAAATTTGTTACAATACACACGTTGGCACGTTCCTCAGCACAGATCCGAAAGCCTTTAATTGGTCACACCGCCTCCTGTAAGGGATCAATAATGAATGTATCTAAGCTAATAATAAGCCTAAATTGGATGGAGAGCAGTATAGGTTTAGATGAAATGATAATATGTACACTAATGGCAAGGAGATCCTTGAAGTATTTCAAAGACCAGCCTCACTGAGCTGGAAGAAAGACGTGGAAAATCTCAACGGCAGCTGTACTAAAGACTCTGAAATCTGTTTCCCTTCGTCTCAGCATTCATGTTTATAGTGAAAGTCATACAGAAATTAGGACATATATTAGTCATGGACATATACGTATCATGTATCTGGTGATTATAATGTATATGCATATGCATATCTTAAAGAGACTCAAAAATGAAAATGTTGTCATCATTTACTCGCCCTCGGCTTTTTCAAACCCATAGTTTCTTTCTTCCACCAAAGAAAGACAGAATGTCTGAGGTGCTCTCTTTCATAATAATGAAAATGTAAGGAAACCAGGGGCTACAAAAACACCACAAACGCATCATAAAAGTTATCAAAAGGAATACTGTGCAATAAATCCTCTGATGCAATGTGAAAACGGTAAATGTAATCTTCATTCATTTGCAACATCTTGCTTGACAGCTGTGGTCACCATTCACTTTCATTGTATGGAAAATAGCAGTTTTAATGTTCCATAGAAAAAAGAAAGTCATACGGATTTCATCGGACTTCATTTTTGTGTGAACTATCCCAACAGAAAATCATTTTTAACTGCTTTCTCTCTGTAAAGAATAAAAGAGCTATCTGCTTTGTTCTAACCTGTTTAAATCTCTAAGTGCAATGAATTATATATATATATATGAATTATAATACTTACATCATATGCCAATAAAAACATTTGTACACAATAACATCATCATCTAATAGGGGTGAAGAATGGCTTTGTCTATCCCCTTTGTTGCCTGAAATGAACAATGTGCAGTAATGTGCAATTTGGCATGCATCAGCACCAGTAAATATGTATGACAACAGACTTCAACATGCACTTACACAAGAGCTCTCAGAGAGAAAAAAGTCTTACTAGATAAACTAGTGATCATTTTGCCTTAAATTCTTGTTGACATAAATTTCTTATTAACTGTTCAAAGCCTTGAAGTCTGGGCATTAAAGCATCCGAATGTTGCAGCTGCTCTGTTTCTATCCACTGCGCTTTAATGTTTTAAGAGAGCCAAAAGGGAACATGACTAACAACACTCTATGTGACTCGCACATGATATCATGTGGATGTTTATGGAAAGGTGAGTGAGGAAGGTTGACAGGGAACTCGAGAACAATTTTTCAGAACCAGAAGCGGCAATAGTGCCCTCTGCCGGTGAAGCAGCCTCACTGCGAGAACAGCAAAGACAATCAGTGAGTGAGCTATACATATGGTCCACTAAGTGCAGTTAAGTTTTGACTTAACTTTATTTGTATAGTGTTTTTCAACGCACAACAATTCCGGAAAGAATAGAAAAGGCTGCACACTGTCTTAGCAAAAGTTTATGCTGGAATAGTGTATGATCCAGTGGCATATTTAAACTGACCATATACATGTGACACAGAAGGTGATGACCAAACTTGAAAGCAGGTTAAGCTTTGTGGAATTAGGAGGATCTAGATTGTGGGAAGGTTTGGCCTGGCTGGAAATTTCTGAATCGGCCTTTTTCTACCTCCCTGAGCAGATTCTGATCTGCGATTTGCCAGAGAACAATAAAGCATCTGGTTGTCATAAAGTCCCTTTCTATGCGGCTGTTTCGCAGTCGCTCATTGTGCCTGGTAATTCCAGCAAATTATCCATCAACCATCCACTCCGAGAGAGTAGGATGTATTGTTCCCATGTAGCAATTCAAGTGCATTGAACTGCAGAAACTTACTTTTAAAGTAATCATTGCAAAACCAAGCTGTGAGGAAACCACAAATCTCGGTTGCTTGTGCCTTTCTGAATGCATGCTAAATGAATGTGTGAACACGTGTGTGGGCGGGTGCGTGCGACTGATTGTGATTGTTGTGGTGGCTGTCCTGCTCATGGACTGACACTACTGCAGGTGTGTGTAAAACTCAAGCAGAAGGGTGATGTGATCACACTCCCTGTGCTCAGCAGGGGTGCGGAAGCCTGGCACTGGCAACATGCTAGTGACATGTGATGGACAGGAGGGGGTCTTCACTGCACATCCCAGTGCCAGGAACATGTGCCAGGCAGAGGACGGCAGGCAGCACCGCATATGCCAACCTGTCTCTCCACAAATGCGGTGCAGGTCTGGAGGACAAAGTGAGACAATGCAATTAGAGCAGGGTAAATATAGGCCTACAGATTCTATGATCTATCACCGTCTTCATTTGAACAATTCTTTAAATGTCTTTGTTTGTCACTAATCTTTTTCAATGTTTCACACATGACGCAACATTCTCAACATGTGGCACTCAATCCATGTTGAACTTTAAAGAACGGGTCTTTCATTTTTTTTTTCACATTCCACTGGGAATGTGTTTTTTTTTCACATTCCACAATGCCACTACATTTTTTTTTCAATGCAAAAATGTGTTCTGTGTAAATGACCCCCTACTCAGCTGTAGTTTGTGTCCTGCTGTTAATTTATAATATGAATATGTTCATAATTAAAAACATGAGAAGCTCTTGAAGCCCGTTTCCGCCACTGAAAAAAAAGAAGAAAAGATTATTGCGACTTTTTATCTCAGAATTCTGACTTTTTGTCTCAGAAAAATGTCGCAATAATCTTTTTTTTTTTTTTTTTGTGGCGGAAACGGGCTTCCATAAGAAACAGGACAGTGGAAAGGCAAAAAAAAAACTTTTAACCTTATATACTTGAGCGCAGCATTTTTAGAAGAATGTCATGCGCAAGCGCAATGGTCAAACACGTCAGTCTAGGCATGGTTACAATGAAAACTATGGGAAAATAGTGCATGCATGCATGCAAAAAAAAAAGTTCTGTATGCACGGTTTCTAAAACAACATGGCGCTCAAAGTTAAAATAGGTTCATCCTAAACGCGTCTCAAGAGCTTGCGGGGGTTGTTTTCATTCCACTGCTGTTATGAGTTCTTTTTGATGAATCAAACATTCAGCGTGAACAGTTTAGCCATATTTTAGCCATATATGTCTTTGACAGTGTCCGAATTCACTCATTTATTTTCATTCACTTCTTCCCCATATAACCCAAATCATGTAATTTGCTATATGAGACCCTGGACCACAATTTTTTGGGTCAGTTTTTGGAAATTGAGATTTATGCATCATCTGAAAACTGAATACATAAGCTCTCCATTGATGTGAGGTTTGTTAGAATAGGACAATATTTGACCGAGATTCAACTATTTGAAAATCTGGAATCTGAGGGTGCATAAAAAATCTAAATATTGAGAAAATCACCTTTAAAGTTTTCCAAAAGTCTTTGGCAATGCATATCCACTCACAAACATACATTTTTGATATATTTATGCTAGGAAATTTACAAAATAACTTCATGGAACATGATCTTTACTTAAAATCCTAATGACTTTCGGCATAAAAAAAAAAATCGATAATTTTGACCCATACAATGCATTGTTGGCTATTGCTACAAATGTGTCCAGGGTCACATATGGAACTTATGAATGAGTGTACAATCAAGTGATTTCAAACACAGCAAAAGATTCCCAAAACGACTCTTATGAGCTGGTTATTTTATGATTAGTTCAAAAAGGTGTATCAATTTATATCAGTTTGAAACCCTGTACTGTATAACATTATATACAGTATATTATATACATATTGTATAACAAGTGGACATTATTACAGAAATAAAACTGAATGTCCCAGCCCTAACTGCAAGGTTT
Source organism: Zacco platypus (assembly GCA_038088235.1). Lineage (NCBI taxonomy): Eukaryota > Metazoa > Chordata > Actinopteri > Cypriniformes > Xenocyprididae > Zacco > Zacco platypus. Next base: position 28,816,168 of record CM076081.1, on the reverse strand, counting down.
GAGTGAACTTCATCTACAAAAGCATTTATCAAAACAAAACACACAAACAGACAGCTTTTCATCTCTTCATTGGGATGATGAACCTTGAACATCTCCATGACAAACAGCTAAATCTTTTACAAATAAAGGACACCATTCATGAGATCTTCTTTAGCTCACTTCGAGGGAGAGAAGGCTCCTTTCATTTTCTTTATAGATCAAAATATTTTTTATCCAGCAGCAGACATATTCTACAGTGTAGCTTGGTTGTGAATCATCTATTTAATATAAAAAGCAATATTGCATTTGGGTCTGGACAGTGTGACAGAAATAAGCTAGGTGCAGTCTGCACTTGTGTCTGTAAGAGCTATTTCTCAAGCCTGTTTTAAAGTGGAGTTTATCCAGTGAAAAGAAAGGGGACATCAGAGAGTGCGGCCCTATAGAGCACGTACCGTGTTCTCATTACTGCTAACAGCCTTGAGCCTGCCTTCCCATTATGGAGAATTACGTACAATTGTATCAACTATTGGTCACGCAAGGCAGAGCAGGTCCTTTCTCTCTCTCCCTAGATCTCATGTGGAGAGGTTTTTTTTCTTTTCTTGCTTTCTGTTTGTGGATTTGTCCTGAACCTCAAAGGACAATTCAGACAGAGTCAAGGTGAGTTATACTGGTTTGGTACAGGTCCCACTATCCTGCACTATAAATTTTTGTTATCCATCTCAATCTCATGCAGAATCCCCATGGAGGAGTGACTTGAAATCACCCATCTTTGCTAAAGGTGACTTAATTCTGCTGCCTGTGTAACAGACGTGGGCTAGTGAGAACTGTGCGTGTAAACCTCACTCCCCTGAATTCAAGAGGTGCTCGAGCGACTGATGCTAGAGACTGCGGTCCTTAGCCCCTTGTTACAGCTCCTGACTCCCATGCCGGCAGACCCGGTATGAGTCCTACTTAGAGTGGGCGGTTCAAACAGGATTGGTTATATTGGTGCCATGACCCGGATGGGAGTGAGGTTTGGGGGGTGAGTGTAACAGACCTATGCTAGAGAAAGCTGCGTGTGTGAACCTCACTCCCCTGAAATCAAGAGGTGCTCTAGAAACTGTGGCCTTTAGCCCCTTGTTAGAGCGCCCAACTTCCGTACAGGTGGACCTGGGGTTCCAGTCACGCTTAGAGTGGGTGGTTTGAACGTGGCAACCTGCCACGTTGCATTTAGCCAATCATATTGTTGGCCTATATGCTAGGCAAATACACCCTTTTACAAATGTTGTAGTTTCAACACAAAATATGAAACTGACGTACAAAGGAATTAAATAATATTGATGTACAAATACTATGATGTATTTGAAAATTTCATAGAAAAAAATAGAGTTGGGTTAGTAATACAAAAATATTATTTTTCTTCTGTAGGCCTACCTGTGACCAAAAATGGTGTATATTAATGAGTACATTACTGTTTAAAAGAAATCTCTTATGCTCACCAAGGCCGCATTTATTTGATCAAAAATACAGTACAAACAATTATGTTGTGAAAGGTATACTTTCAAGCGACTTTTAACTATTCAGATTCAAGTGCAATATGACACGAAAGAGAACGTAATCCATTACCCAAGCAGTTTTTTCTGTGCACACACACATAGAGAGCCAAGGCTGCGTCCAAAAAGCTTGAAAATGCTACCTTCAGAGGAGGGCTTCACTTTCTGACTCCTGACATACCTTCATCTGATCGACTTTTGAAGGCAGCATATATGAATCCTACACTGCCTTTGATATCCCACAATCCTGTGCTTTCCATGCGACAGCTAAACAAGAAAGATGGCGTCTGAAAAAAAAGAGCATGTGTAACAGTATATTGGATCTGTGCAGCTCTTAAAGAGACATGCTGCCATTTGTGCCATTAATGTTAATCAAACAACAAAAGACGAAGAGAAAATCACTCTTCACTGAGCAACTTGTGTAGCATTAATATAGATTAATTATGTTTAATTTATACAGACTGTGCTGTTATTTTACATTTAATTATTCAATTTCTGTACCTGGACAGAAAAATTAAAGCTCTGTTTATTTCATTTGTATGCTTGTTCTGTTGTATTTATTTGATCTGATTTTATTACTGAAGACTCAACTGTCTCGTTACCTAGTAGTTTTTGCTGTGGTATCAAAATTGGAATCAATCGAGAATTCAGTATCTAAAATTTTGTTGGATTTTTATGAGAATAGTGTTGCGTTTTTGGAAATAGAATTCTTTTTTGCAGCCAGACGGAGTTATAGCACCATACTAACCAATTCCTCTTTAAAAACTCTCTCCTTGGCTTTAAACAAAAGTAGTATCATCACCTTTTAATCCTTTACTTTTCCCCATCTAGCATCCTGTCCTCATACCCCACCCGTTTCTCTGCAGCAGGCTGGGAATATGAATTACCAGACTGGCAGTAGCGTTCTGCTTGGCTGACAGCTGTCTTGAGCACACGGAATGGATGGAGAGAGACAGAGAGGGATGAGTCTGTCAGTTGCCCTCTCTCATTCCCTCCCCTCCTTCTCAAGGCATTTTACTCCTTTAAGCGGTTGCATAATAAAGAGCTTCCTCCTGTGGTTCTTCCCATTTAACACAGGGCACTGGAGCAAGCATTGTGGGCCAGCGACTCTCTCCCACTTGACCACATACTGCGATACTGTATTTCATCACCAGCCAGACGACTGTATGTCAGGGTAAGTCTCTGTGGTGCAATCAACACATTACTCTGTTTGAGCAACAGCATCTCAACCAATGGTGTTACTTTGGGGCGGGACTATATGTTTGCGTAGAAGGAGGGAGCATTTGGGAAACGTCTTTGAAATCATTTTTGGCCTAGTTAATCTATTAAAGGGATAGTTCACCCAAAAATGATATTGTTTTCCATCATTTACTCAGTCATGAAGGTAAATGATGAAAAAAAATATTACAAAACTGTATAACTGGTGTGGTATTCTGTGGGAACTAAAAAGAAGATACTTTAAAAAATGTCTTGTTTTTCAAACGGTATTCAAATAAATGCTGTTCTTTTGAGCTTATTATTCATCAAATGAATCCTGAAAAACTATTGTGGTTTCCACAAAAATATTAACCAATATTCAATTCATTATTCAATTTTTAATATTGATAACATTAAGAAATGTTTCTTGAGCTGCAGATCAGCATAGTAAATTAATTTCTATTGAGTCATGTGATACTGAAGACTGGATAATGGCTGTTGAAATTAAGGAATACATTACATTTTAAAATATATTAAAAAAGATGACACATTTGTAAATTGTAATAATATTACAGTTCTTATTGTATTTTCTGTTTTACTGCGAGACTTCTTTCAGTTACTGACCCCAAACTTTTGAATGGTAGTGTATGATTATGCAATGAAAACCAATGGGGTCCAATGTAGTAGAGGTGAATTCAGGTTTATTGGGACACTTTTTCCAAGTCATCTCAATGGCAAAAAGTGCTCCAATCACCCTGAACTAACCCTAAAGGATAAGAACATTTTCATTTTCAAATCACATACTTCCTGCAAACTACTGTTGAGATGCTAACGGGTAGCTTTCCTTCTTAGACCTCCTCAGGTCGTACTTCATATATAAATGGCTATAAAAGGCTCAGGGGACAGGCTGATGCTATGATGCAATCGGAAGCTGAAACGGTTCTGGGAATTCTTTTCGAACATGCCCCATGCGTATGGGCCATGAAAACTAATTAATCCAGATAGTCTGGTAAATGTCACAGGCAGACATATGGAGGAACAGAGGGATCCATGGAGCCTTGTCCTCCTCGTAAATTACCAAGGCCGCTGAGTAAGATGCTCCAGCACTGCCCCAATGAGATAGGACTCGTACATTTGATTTTCCCCCACTTAATCTAAGCTAACCATCTGTGAAAGAGGGGAGATGTGGCACTCCAGCCAAATGGGCCGACTTCATAATCAGGAGGTCCTTCCAATTATTGCTTAATGTACCACGGTATTATAGTGCGTGCCATTCTGTACAGGCAGCTTTACATTTTAGTTTCCCCGGCATCCATATCACCGTTACAATGAGCAAGCTCACGGTCATCCTCATTAGCCGGCTGGTTGGGTCCCAGACGATAAAACCAGCGTAAAGAGCTCTCTGGAAAGCCTCGGCTTCCCTCCATCCAACGAAATGGCTTTCTCCTGAAAACGGTGTAAATTGCGTTCAGCGTTCTGGGTGACTTCATCGTGCGACTTACTGATTTGCCATTTGAAGCAAATGGCTCAGTCATAAAGTCAAGGCAAAATTTTGAAAGCTGACAAATCTGCAAATGGGATAGTTGGGTGAGATAACTTTGGGTTCATGTGAAGTGTCAGTATTCTTTCATTAAACAATTCCTTAAAATGTGTGCTAACCTATTGCTTTATTTTTTCTCTCTCTCTCGCTCGTGTAATGTATTAATGTATTTAGTAGGCCCAGGTTCAAGGGTTTCGCAGTTTCTTCACTCCTCTCTTATTATCCCGCTCTTCAACTCTGTTGCTCTCTTCATCTCTCCTTTCTTGTGACTCCAGTGTCTTTTAAGGAGTGCAGTCATGCAAGGATCCATTAGGCAAAAACCAATTTCACACAGAGCCAATTTCATAAATATTGAAAGTGAGCCCACCCTCAGACCTGCTTGAGTGGCTTTAGAGGGATATACAAAACCATCAACAACAGGCCCGGCTTTAGCACCCTTCTCCACTCACGCATTTTATTAAGCTTCACTCAACAGATTACAAAAGCTCACCCCACAACAGATGCCAAGCTTAACTGATTGGCTGCTACATCTGATTTTTTTTTTTTCTCACAGAGAAAGTTTTTTGCTTATCATGACAACATTAGGGTTGAAGGCAGTATAAAAGGAAGCTCAAGATGATCTGCACATACTGGACTATAAAGAGTTGGCATCTTTGAGCGCACTACAGTACCTTAAACTATTATCTACATGTTGGTTGGCCACAAACCAATGAATAGCATGGGCTGGGTGATGTATAGCTATTAGTTATTATTCAAAATATATATTATCAGGTAAATACGTAAAACATTATATATATAATATAGCCTAATAAACAGGAAAAATTTAAAACATAAATACTATTGAGTTAACTTTTTTTGACTGAACCCAAAGTTTCTTAGGGGAATGCAAAATCACTGAAACAAACAAAAATGTCCTTACATTCCCTTTGTCCCCAAGGAAGAATTGAATTACTTTCATTTCTTTGCTCCAATATAACACATAGGAACAGAATTTTGAATCTGTTCATTGAATTGGAGAGTTTGAACTGATTCACAATGAGAGAGGACATTAAAAAAATATATGACTTAATATTATTCTTAGGTCACTATACAATACAGGATCGTAAAAAGAATGTCACACTCTTTAGGAAACTTTAGTTTAGTTTTATATTGGCAGCAATGTTGTGCTCCATGGATTGAATTCAGCCCAATTAGTCCCAAAGCCATTATTTCCCTGTCAATTTCTACTATCATGTAAAATAAAGGCCACAAGGCCCTTAAATAAAATACAAAAAATATATATATATATTATTTGCATTTATTCCACACTGAATGTGAGACAAGTGTGCCTTGATCATATGATATTTACTTTCAGTTCTGAAGGGGGGAAAACTTTAGAGAATAAATATTTTAAATTGTATCTCAGATTAAGATGTGAAGTTCAGTGGGTGATTGTTAAAAAGAAATGCAGGGAGTCCTATGCTGTGAGAAAAGACAGAAGAGGAGAGGAAAAACGCAGCACAGCAAAGAGAATTGAATGTGGGTTGATGTTTAGCTAAAAGCCACAGAGGAGAAGTAATCAGCCTGCAAGCATCTTGTTTCCCTCTCTCTGAAAATGTCTAGCAAAATGAAAACATGCAAATGAAGGCATTACCGTATGCACGCTGGAGTTTGTAGAAAACATTTCATAACATAAGCAACGTAAGGTATCAAACCCATTCTCATGTAATAGAGAAATGTGCAGAATAAGACGCACATTAGATAAACTTTGCATAATGAACACAACGGATGAGAGAATTTAAATGATACACCTGTAGTGAGTCCATTAAAACATTGTCTAATATTCTAAAATATTATATTATATTTTGATATATTTTGTGCTATAGCTGTTTCAAAAACCAGCAAGTTGTCTACAGCTTAGATAGGTAGTTTCAATCCTTAAACCAAGCAATATGGGTTTTTACAATGAAAGATTCTTAATGTTTAACATTTGGTCTGCCAAGTCTTGAATATTTGATTACATCTTAGAGAAAGATATTGTAACTAAGAATGAAAAACCTCCATTCGAAGACAACAGTGAGATAATTATCAGGAAACAGAGCACAGGGTTTATGTCTGGAGTCAGCTGGGTCTCGCACCTGACTGGGACTGGGAAACTGCTCTTGAGAACGTTGTAGTTCAGATATTGATTATCCGCCCTGGTCTATTAGCTGGCACAGTTCATCAAGTGCCACAGTTGTAGGAAAACAGCCTTCAGAGAGGAACAGGTGAGAAGAGGAGGAGGGAAAGTCTCATTCTGCACTCCACACCCACGATATCAGCCACACTTTCATTCCCTGGAGAAACAAAACAGCACTTCCTGCCAATTTTTATTTTTTTTTTTTATCTATAAGCACAATACAAAAACAGCATACCCATTCTCATGTTGATACTTGTATTTTTGTCTTCTGTAAAATAGTTAAGAGTAGTTTACATAAAAATAAAATTCTGTCATCATTTACTTACCCCTTTCTTGTATGGGTTCCTTTTATGAAGCTTTTATTGTTTTTATTTTGTCATTTTGGATGACTTCTGAATGTCTCCTTTTGTGTTCCACAAACAATAATACATTATTAAAAAAAAAAGAGTAACAACTAACAAAAAGGTCTCATTACTTAACATTTATTAATACAACAACTAACAATGATCAATATATTTGCTATTGCTTGTTAAACAGATGAAAATTATGATTTACTCACCCTCAAGCCATCGTAGGTGTATATAATTATCTTCTTTCAAACAAACACAACCGAAGTTATATTAAAAAAATATCCAAGCTTTGAAATGTTAGTGAATGTCGCTCTTCCATCCATCATAAAAGTAATCCAGGTATTATAGTTAATAAAGTATGGATATGGTTTTCTTTAGAAAGCCTTTATTATTTATTTATGATGGATGGTTACACTTTTTTTGGGCTTCAAAATCTCAAGCCCCATTCACTAAAGGATATTTTTTTATATATAAATAAAACTTGGATTGTTCGCCTAAAAGAAGATAGTCATATACACCTAAGATGACATGAGTAATTAATGGGATGATTTTCATTTTTGGGTGAACTATCCCTTTAATCTTAGTTAAAGGTACTCTATAACTTTTTGTTCAAAATGAACAGAATTTAATCTTAATACAGCATCTATCCTTCTTCCAAAACATGTTTTTGTCTTACCCTGATTCACTATGGTAAGCCTATTATAAGTGTTTGTATTTTAGACCTGGCGAGATGGTTTTTCATTGGAAATTGCACATATACATCACTCGTGTGTCTGTGGCGTCATATCCGTTAACATAGAAAAGTTGCTCCAGCTACTTTGAAGCTTGTATGGTGTGAGTGGAATTGCTATCACAATGAGCGAGAAAGGTTGACATGGAACACGCTAAATTTCAAACCTCTGGGGAATCACCCATTTTGAATGCCAAAGTCTGCCGTTTTGAATTCCGTTGGCAAAAAGAGAACGGGACAGCTTGGAATAAAACAAGAATCAACATTGGCTTAGCTTTTCGCAGATACTGAGGACTGAGGGATTTGAAATGTTGTAAAAGTGATTCGGAGATGACATTTTAATTACTCAACAGGTGAGTAAGATACTTTATTGAACAGTTAACAGAGTTCATTGTAAAGCTATTGTGAGGGGTCATATTAATTCACTCAATCAAGAGCTAAAGCACAACCAGAACAATGTTCTTTTGCAAAATGCATGCAGTTTTTTTTAACCACTAGAGGGCGAAAAGTTACATATATGCGTTCCTTTGGCAAAACCATGAAATTATTGAGTTTAGCCACTACTAACAATGTAGCATAATTTTAGATGCATTTAGTCCAAAAAGGAGGTCTCTTCTTTCAGAGCCTTTTGCATTGTTGAATTTTACTTTAAGCACAATTTGAGTTTAACTGCAGTACTGAGTCTTACAGCCACTGTAATAATAATCACTTCTCATAGTTATGTCTAATTGTTTATATTTTCATAAAACAAGGGAAGTAATACTACAGTCAGTTTTGTTATACAAAACGCAGAGTGGCTCATTTTGGGTTTTTTGAGTCTTCACAGAAAATATGACAGGGAAATTGTTGAGTTACATTTCTGGTTTTCTGAGACAAGGTATGACTAATTAGGGTTTTAAATTCTTCATAAGAGACAGTAATTTTGAACAGTAATTTCAGATAAGAGCACAGAGAGAATAAGAAGTGAATTAGAAAGCGGACGAGTATGAAACCAAGCTGTGAGCGGCATCAATTTACAATAACAGCCATAAATGGCTTGTCTTTGTGTGGAGCACATTGGCTCCTGCAGTGATTTAAGCATGCTCATATACAGCCGTTTCTTGCTTGTTTGTCTACATCAGCATCTATTGTGGATAATAATGCACAGGATAAAATGTGTAGTCGACGTTCACTTTCCAGACTGATTGCTTATGTTGAAAATGCATTATATACAGCCTGTTATTCATCCGGCAAAATATGGTTCTTTGAATGGCGATAAAATAAATTAATCATATTATTGCATTTTTACAGTATGCCAGTTAAATACACTTAAATGAGTAGTTCTAAATTGATCACTTGATCTTATTATATGGTTAGTTACATTGTATTATTTGCAATTAAAATTGTGCAGAAGAATGTACAACATGTGCATATCAAATACTAATTATACTATACAGAGCTAACACATAAATTTGAAAGGTATAATTGGACCCAGAAAATCAAATAAAAGTCTTTCATAACGACTAAAGAATCTCTTACCTTTTACCCATTTGTTTTACGGAAACTAGTAAATAGCAGGGGAAAGAATCTCCAGTAGTTTGGAAACGCAATTTCCATTCCTTATGTGCTCTGTTGGATGCAAATCTGGCCAGATCACTACACGCACGATGCAGAAGAGGAACTGCTTGCAATGCGGTGGCCAGTTTTGTTCCAAGTTTGATAATGGCTCCTATGAAAACCAATGATAATGTTACATTAGCAAAATTTCCTTCTATTTGGCACTGTTCCATTATTGACCACCTGTTGAACCAAAGTGTAGACAACCAGTTAAAAGTTTAGAAACACCTACTTATTGTTTATTATCATTTTTTCCAATTATCAAGTCTTAAATAAGACAAATAGAAACAATAATATACATTTTACAAGATGTTCTAAAGAAGAATGAATATACATTTAAATGTAATAAAAAAAACTTCGGAACAATTTTCACATTGCTAATAAATTTCACAAATAATTACAAGACTGGCAAGTAACACATTGAAATAAACATGAAATTGTAATGTTGTAATGCATTGTCTTTTCATAAATTGTAACCAAAGATTTAAAAAGAATTATATTTGCAGATTCCTTGTTATTTCAGAAATTGATTGTGTGTTTTATTGCATTATATCTTCTAAAGGTGTAACAATGAATATATAAGCATTAAAATTTATTATAACTGTGGTCAAAATTATTCATGATATCATACAATGCATTATAAGATCCATTACAAGGCATGATTAATGCATTAAAAATGCTTTTTAATTAAAGCCTTTATTTATAATGCATTGTGTTACCAAATTGTAAATAAACAGATCATTGAAGTTTTTTAGTGTATGCAAAATGTTCATAAATATGCATTTAAACATCAAAAGGTGTACGAATAAAAAAAAAAAGTGTATGTGTGTGTGTGTGATGGGGGGTTGGGGGTGAATACCCTATTATTAGAGATCAAGCCCAAGCATATTTAATGGCCTGGGGTTCTTCCATTGTAATGACATCCGTCATGGTAATATCATGAGTTGAACATGGAAGACATATTCTGTGATTTCCCTAAAGAAACTGACATCTCCCTTGCCTGACATCTCTTCCAGCTAACATTGTAATCCAGAAACATAATGGCTGATAAATCAGATGGCACTTAAAAACACCCATCATTTATCTGATAACCTCTCTTGAAGATACCAACACACACACTTCACAGGACGGCACACATCTCTGCCCCATGGATAATTCATTAGCACAGCATGAGAAACCAATGTCAATTAGCGGGCCGTTTTTTCTTTCTTCAGCACACAGCATGCATCCTTCAGCCCAGGCAGGTGCCGTGCATTATTCAGTATGGCTGAGTCTGCACACTCGATCAGCACAGGGACAGAGACGACTGCATCTGTCCGGCCTCCTCTGAGATCCTTTGAGAGACGGCTGAAGGTTAGATCACCATCGTCACGACACTTAGCTTAATGAGCTTCAGCTCAATTTGTTCCCACCTGCGGTGCGGCAGCGAAAGTAGCATCACGAGTTTCACTCAACCGTACCAAAGGAGGGTTAAAAACGGCAAAAAAGAGATGCAATTACAGTCATCTGGGCTTCTTTTTTTGCAGTGATTCTCAAGCAGCGCTAAACCACTGATTTCAGGCCATTCAGGTCCAGAAAGCTCAGGGACAACAAAGCAGGTCCCTTTTAGCCCAAAGGGCCATGCTCCTACACTACTTATTTTATATTATTGAGGAGAGTACACTAACCTGTGGTTCACCTTAAAATGAAGTGTAACCAAAAGTTTTATATATATATTTTAGTTAATTGCTACTTTCCAAATGAAGTTTACTTCATGTCAACTGATTCTTAAATGAACTTAATTCTATTTTATTTGATACTGACAGAATTTTGTTGAAACTTTACCTCCTCACAATCATCTTGGTTCAAATCCTGTACTGATATGTGGCTTTTTTTCACAGTAAAGCATAAAAATGTAACAGAACTTAGCAGCTGTAGTGTTCATCATGCATTTTTGTTCAATGGAAATTACTAAATTGGACTTCAATTTAGACGTGAAAGTGTGATATGATTAAAATGTGCTTAAATTGCAAAGAGCTCTGGTTACCTTAATTCTAAAGAGTTTAAAGGGGTCTTGCTGTGTTCTTTGAGCAAATCAGTTAACAATTATTATAATTAATATTTTAATGATATAATAATACATTTTAATCAGGGGTTCTCATTAAGTACATACGCAAATTATATATAGATATATATGTACAGACACCGATCAGGCAAAACATTATGACCACTGACAGGTGAAGTGAATAACAGATTATCTCTTCATCACAGCACCTGTTAGTGGGTGGGATATATTAGGCAGCAAGTGAACGTTTTGTCCTCAAAGTTGATGTGTTGGAAGCAGGAAAAATGGGCAAGCGTAAAGATTTTGAGTTTGACAAGGATCAAATTGTGATGGAATAACAAAAGAGGTCAAGGGAAGGAACAGTGGTGAACCAGCAACAGGGTCATGGGCGGCCAAGACTCATTGATGCAGGTGTGGAGCGAAGGCTGGCCCGTGTGGACTAATCCCACAGAAGAGCTACTGTAGCTCAAATTGCTCAAGAAGTTAATGCTGGTTCTGATAGAAAGGTGTCAGAATACACAGTGCATCACAGTTTGTTGCGTATGGGTCTGCATAGACCCAGACCAGTCCTCAGCCGATGCATGTGAGCATCAGAACTGGAGCAATGGAAAAAGGAGGGCTGGTCTGATGAATCACATTTACATCACGTGGATTGTGTGTGTGTGTGTGTGTGTGTGTGTGTGTGTGTGTGTGAGTGTGTGAGATTGAGATAAATATGCAGTATATAAATATGATATATAAATATAATAGTCTATCAAGAAAAAGAAAAATGGAAAGCCACAAAATGAATTAATGAATGTGAAGTGACATGACTTCATAGATTAAATGGAAATATTACAGTTACATGGCCAGTGTATGATCCAAATTACCTAAACTGCAGTATCCAAAGAATGTCAAATGGTGATGAAAAATGTATTCCTTGCCTCTGGCATATGCAGATGAATGACAGTGCAATCTCCAACCTGAGGCAAAGTCTACATCTCCATGTGCAACTGGACCACATTTAATCACACGCGCGCGCACACACACACACACACACACACACACACACACACACAGGCCTACAAAGAGCGAGTCTCTTAATCTCTGGCTTCTCACAGCAATATCTTGGGGCTGTACAGATAACCATACTAACACATTTAACAGGATGTCTTTCATTCTTTCTGAACCTAAAGAGAAATAAAGATAGGGGGAATGCACTCTCTATCTCATTAAAGAGTTTTTAGGTCACATGTACCACGGTACAGTGGGATCAGCATCAATCTAATATCATTCTAATCAATGTTACTCTGCATTTTATAATATAATATTCTGCCGACCCTCCGAGGGTTAGAAGTGACTGATTCCATTCCCTTAAAAGTACACCACTCTCCTGATGGCCTTGTGTAAGTTTCTTATACAGTAATCTCTACCCTATCAAATTTCAACATTTAATTTTCCAGGCTAAATTCAATCAAACGTTCAGCCTTGTGTGACTAGCTAATCATGACCCCTGGAAGCTCGGCATACAGCGTTCTAATCTCGGAGGTCCTCACCGAGAGGAAGCACTAAAACTCATTCATGTATAATTAAAAGTTCTCACAGCAAACGGAATATCAAGGCACATCGGAATCCTCAGAGAGGTTACGCATGGCGGGGAAAATATCACGCGCTCCTTAATGTTGTGGTAATTATGTTCGGCAGCTTTTCTCGCCTCTGTTCTCCCTCTATCGCTTTTCATTTTTGAGTGGTAATAATATGAAGAGGGTTAAGGATCCATTTTGACACTGTTGTCAGCAATGATGTACCAAGTGCCCCTCAGGGTCTGCAAGTCACTGCTCCGGCCATTATGCGACAGTTTAGTAACAGCCAGAAGCGATATAACGTTTATGTGGGCAAAAAAAGCATCTTATTTTTATGACATATAGGCCTACCTTATTCACCAGAAAAATAAGTAAGCTACACAGTATTTAGTCTTGCACAGCTTGATCATACTATAGCATATTTTTTAAACTAATAAAGTAATAGCTTCGCCCTGAGTCTGGCAACGTGAGAGACGCTTATTAGCATACTATCCTCTTGTGGGCTCTTTATAGACAAATTCTGGCTAATGTTGGGAGTTTTAGAAGGATGTATTGAAATTGGATAAGCCTATTAGGTTCAGGCTGAGATAGTTTGAGTTCAACCTGTTTTTGAGGCTGTAGACTATCCCTCACGGCCTCTAATGACAACACGCTTTTCCCCGTCCTTAGTCTTAATGGATGTAGACAGGTCTGTGAAAAAAGGATGCTATCGGTGCAGTCCTGCCATCTCCACAGAACTTAATCAGAGACGCTGACTGAAACAAATTAACCTCCAATTGCTTAAAGAACACAGCAAGACCCCTTCAAACTCTTTACAAGGTAAACACTTTGCACTTTAGACACATTTGGATCGTTTGATTCTTTGGAGAATTAACTGAAGTTGCTGTGTTACTGCTCTGTTCTCTAACTGAGAGCACATAAGAAATTAGCCTGAGGCAGATCTGGAGCAAATCTACACCTGCACTAATGATGGAACCGGAAACGCACTGCCTGTTCCCTTACATGTTCTGATGATTCATGAGTCAATCATATAGACAGTTTCATACACAAAATGATGGCAACACTTTAAAACACTTTCAATTTGTTAACTTTAAATGCATTCATTGATGCAACCAGAAATGAGCATTCAGCATTACAAACCTACATGACTTTTTATCTTCTGTGGAAAAACTTTGAACTATCTTTTCAATTTAAGAATATACTATTGTTCATTGATTCATGTTCATAGTGCATTGTCTATTATTGTTTCTACTAATGTTAATTTATACAATTTGAAACATTAAAACCATGAAGCCAACAAAAATGAACCAATATTAATAAATGCTGTAAATGTACTGTTTATTGTTATATTACATATCTTTTTGCTTTAAGTAATGTTAAATTATACAAATTTGTAAATTGTTATTGTAATGTACAAGTAGGAAAATGACCACTAAGCAATATAGTTGATTATTATTATTTGTAATAAGCCTAATATCAGGATGTTTAAGGGTGTCAAACAACATATGCATATAAAATTTAATTGATTTATTTGGTGTAAAGCTGCTTTAAATGACTGGATTTCAGCACTGAGAAGCAGTTTTATAATGAAAAAGATATTTTGCAGAATTGGAACAGCCATCATTCTCATGATCCTACACATCCTACACTAATTTAATTTGGATACTCTCTGCTTCATTTAACACATTTTACCATGTTTAAAGACATCCCACGCTACAATTCTGCAAATTTTCCCACAAAATCAGTACAGAAAAAAAAAATCAAAAACAACAAAATTGAGATTCCACTTGCTAATGGACAAACAGAAATAAAACCCGCTCCCACTACTTCATGTTTAGACTCCACACAACCTGCATTAGGCTGTTTGTTTCATCAATATATCCCACAACACGATAAAATAACTCCAGCGTGTCATCCATTTGTCATCCATTTGTGCAGATGTACAGCACGGAGCAGGTTTGATTCAACAGCTGCAAAATAGCATCAGGGTCAAAATGGGCATATTCAGCATAATGCCTTAACATGCCCTGCTGTAAATGAATGGCCATTAGCCAATATGAAATGGCTTAAATATGAACTCTATTGCTGCCACATGGGTGCCCTCTCATCTGGCTGGCATAAGGTGCCATCTGCCTGCTGGTGTTTCAAAAGCCTGTGTGTCAGATCCACGATTCCCGCTTATCTAATGAACGCAAAGATTAAATCTGTAACTGCTTAAACCGATACTCTTGACCTATAGGAATGTGCATTTAAGGAATAGTTCAACCAAAAAATAAAAATGTATCTCTACTCACCATCATGTTGATACAAACTGTTTTTTGTTTTGTTTTGTTTTTTTGTATGTAACACAAAAGGAGAAATTATAATTTCCATTTTGAGGTGAACTATCCATGTGTGATGTGTGCTACAACCTAAAAAATATATATTACTCTGGTTTCTGTCTACTGCACATATATAAACTTCCCACACTCTACATTTCTGTTTGGTTTCTTCATTTCTGCAATCTTTCTTTGTTATGAGCTGTGACATGTATCGTACTTTGCTCCCACACAATCACAGATGTGTTCGGTTTTAATTGTGGCATCAATATCTAGACCACTAGATAATGTGCAACACTCTAGTGGGCTGTTTGGTCATAATATTAGCTTTTTCCAATTAGCACAGAGTTTAAGTGATGTTTAAGTGATAAACATAATGCGCGTGCTCGGAGTAATGGCCAAGTGCTTGATATTTCTATTACTGGCAGACTAATAAAGCTGAATGAAGATCTCCCAAGAAGCTTTAAATGTTTCACTCATGAATGACATTAGTTTGAGACTAGAGCAAATTAATAAATAACATTCCATTGATTAATAGGCTGCTATAAACGTATTACCAAATCCATTTATTTATCTTGGCGATATGAACCCAATTTCTTCTCTTTGTGATTTAGATGAAACGCTTCTAATTAAAGCACAAAATAAAACCCTATGAAATGGTGCATAAATATTTTGGGGTTTTTTATTGGATACTCCATCTCACTAAACATGTTAATTATAGATGACCTGTTCTTGAAGATCTGCTCTAGCGTAAAATAACTTTCTGCAATGTTTGTTAATATTTGTTGAGGAATGAAGTCTAGATGTTTCCTCCACTCTCACTCTGGTAAGACCGGCACAAACATGGATACAATCAGAGAAATCATTTTCCTTTTTTGAAATCACACGCATATCTGCTATTGTGTGCTGAGAGCAGCAGATTCTCGTTCTTTGGAACATTGAACAGACAGTGCTGACTGTTAAGAACAGCCAGGAAGCTTTGAGTCGGTCTCAACCCACACGTGCCACCTTCAGCCCACTAGATTTTGGAGCAAGCAGTGTGGTTATGGTTAAAGACAGCTAACTTTCTTGGTCTGTTAGTTTTTACCTTAAAAATAAGATAGACCTGAATATACAGTTTCAAGAGAAGTGGACAAACACTAATAAATACTTATTGTGCCAATAACTGTAGCAGGGCTCAACAATAAGGATCGATCAGTAATGTTTTCCTGCAAAAGTGTGTGAATTTATAGTTGTCATGGAATTATTTGTTATTAAATTAAATATATTAAAGTATATACTTATTTATAGCAGGCAGCATTATGTCAGTCTTCAGTGTCAAAAAATCCACAAAAATATTTTCAACATTATTATTAATAGTAATAATAATAATAATAATAATAATAATAAATATTTAAAGCCCAAATCAACATATTAGAAATTATTTCTGAAGGAGCGTGTGATACTGAGCTGAATTTCAGCTTTGCCATCAGAGGAATAAAATTACAAAATGGGCATATTCAGCATAATGCCTTAACATGCCCTGCTGTAAATGAATGGCCATTAGCCAATATGAAATGGCTTAAATATGAACTCTATTGCTGCCACATGGGTGCCCTCTCATCTGGCTGGCATAAGGTGCCATCTGCCTGCTGGTGTTTCAAAAGCCTGGGTGCCAGATCCATGATTCCCGCTGATCTAATGAACTCAAAGATTCAATCTGTAACTGCTTAAACGGATACTCTTGAACTATAGGAATGTGCATTTAAGGAATATTTCACTCCAAAAATAAAAATGTGTGTGAGAAACACAAAAGGAGAAATTTTCAAGAATCTTTACAATTTCCATTTTGAGGTGAACTATCCATTTGTGTGACATGCTAACAATCTAAATATATATATTATATATATATATTACTCCGGATTCTGTTTGTCTACAGCACTATATAAACTATATATATATATATATATATATATATATATATATATATATATATATATATATATATATATATATATATATATATACGTGATACTGAACACTGGAAGCTGAAAATAATTCAGCTTTGTCTTCAGAGGAATAAATTACATTTTAAAATATTACTAAAACACAATATTACTGTTTTTACTGCATTTTTGATCAAATAAATCTTTCACAAACATTAAAACACCAGTGGACTGGTAGTATAATTATAATAAACTAAAAGAAATTATAGAAATATAAGAAAAGTTGGCCAGTGAAACCTGAACTACTGTCCTGACTGGCCAGCAGAAAAAGTCTTACTGTTGAGCCCTGTCTAGTTAGAGTCATGTTTGTAAAAATACTTGTAACTGTTCAAATGGCCCCCTGATGGATGGATAACACCTCCTCAGGTAATTTTTGAGTTTGATTGTCCTGTTTTAGAGGTTAGAAGTTAACAATGTAGTGGAGCTCTCTGACAGTCTGGGTTCACGTTGGCGGTAGTGGAACAGGCTGGTAGCGTCCAAGTCACTGGAATACCTAATAGCTTCAGCAAACAGCTTTACTACCTGTAGAAAAGGGAAACTGGCATGGAATATTAGAAACAAAATGATTTGTGATACTTTTAAGAGACGAGGCTGACCTGGAAGTTTGTGATAAGAGGCACTCCGTAATCCACTGCCATTCTCCGGATCTGGAAGTTGTCCTTGAGAAACTTGGTGTTGTTATTTGGTAAGTTGACCACTAGGTCAATGTGTCCTTCACTGATAAGTCTATTCAGAGCATAATGCAAAGAGTGATATATTAATCCTTTGACAAATTTCAAAAGGAATACTTAGTCATTTTTTGGTCCCCATGAGGAAAACGGTTCAATGTAAAATGAACCAGTCTTTATTATGCTCCTGATATAACTAGATTTTCTTGTAAATATGCATGATAATTTTAAATTCAATTTATTATTTTTTTAAGTGTCATTCATTATTCAGGGTATATGCCTTTATAAAAGTATCAAAAATGTTAGTTAAATATTCAAACCAGACACCAAGCCTTAAATTGTAAGTTTCAAATAATATATGTGAAGCTGTGTTAAAAGCTGCCTCTGATTAGTTATAAATGTGATTAGCTGAATCTGTGATCTGACTTTAGTAAACATCTCTTGCTAAACCAAAATGGTAGAGCTCTTTTACTGCAACCCTTGAGGGTAGACGGCAGACATACTTGAAGTATCTCAGTATGCAGTGTCTGAGGGCGTTTTGCTACGACAGAGCCGTGCACCAGAGCAGAATGCTACATAAGTGAAACAAAGATGCCTGAAGGCCTAAAAGGTGACTGGATCCTCAGTTGACAGGCTTGGCTTCTTGGGTCTCATAACAGCAGATCAGTGACTGTCACAGCTAAGTTCTTCCACACACACACACACACACACACACACATACATATATGGTGTGTGTATATATATATATATATATATATATATATATATAATAAAAAAGTTATTTTTTACTATTGCTGGAAAATTCAGCTTTGCATCATATGAATTACATTTTAAAATAAAACAAAAATATTTTATTGTTTTGTTGTATTTTAGATCAAATAAATGTAGCCTTGGTGAGCATAAATGACTTCTTCCTTTTGAACAGTAACAGAAGTAACATATTTTACAAAATATGTAAATGATATATAGTAATTTTACTATATATAGTATACGATATATAGTTTATTATATATAGTAATTTTTACTATATATTTAGTAATATTAGTCCTATATAAAAAACTGTAATATAGGACATTTATAAATATATTTTATTGAAATATTTAATCCATTTATAGTCCTAATAAAAATACAGAGAAAAAAAGTCAAAAGTACACACCTGCTTATGCTTGGTAAGGGTGTGTTATTGGTTTCATGTCTCGGCCAAGCAACGGGGATTGTTGGAACATCATTAGCATTAAGCCAAGCTGACGTACCCTCTGTGGCGTAGAGCTAAAGACAGGACAATAAAAGCAGATTTGCTCTTTAGCCACGTGAGGTGTAATTCAGCTAAGAAAAAAGACTACTGAAGCATGTCAACGGCTGTTTTATTGGTTCACGACAGTAAAACCATCTGTATATCGAACACAACAAAGGAAGCCGATGGAAATTTCTCACCTTGAAGCCCTCTTCATGAAGCTGATGAGCAGTGGACAGGAAGTTAGGCCGGAAAGAATGCTAGAGACAAAAAAAACAAAAAAAAACGTAAATAAATAAATAAGAAAGCAGGAAGAAAAAGATAGCCGGACAGAAAAAAAAGATCAAAGCCAAAAGGTCAGGCAGTCTGCGTGGATGGACACAGAGCAGGAGACTATTTCTAGAAGTCTTCCTCTAAGCACTTCCAGATCAATAGCACAGCTCTGTGTTCACGGAGACTTAACCACGGGCTGGTAATCAGGCTTTAAAAAGCACCTCAGATCTGCAGTCCCCAGGTACAGCCATCAGGCAGGTAGCGTCTAAAGAATCTGGAGGTTTGTTTCGAATGGGAATTTCATGCTCTCATTCATACCCGAGACTCCATTAGAACACAATGCTGTCTGAGCATCGTCAATGACCCTGACAAGATATTTGATTTCCACGCTGAGAGTGGGCATGAATCGTAAACATCTGAGAGAGCACAGGAGGAAATGAAAGAGGGCATGTCGATGATGATATTACATCAAAACAAAAAAAAAGACAAAAAAACAAAGCCTCTGAATTCGAATGCCATAGTCGAGTCATATAATGATGTGCGAACATCACAGTTACACCCACGGAAAAATAACCACAATAACATTTTGCCTATAGAAAACCATTTGAGGAAACAGATCAGATCGTAACTATTAAGTGCTTTGTGTTTTAAGCACTTAGGAATTTCTCTATAAAGCCTGTTTAATACATCTTGTGCCTGCAGAACGATGTTGTTTCGCACTAGTCGATTTTGGCAAGATATTTCCCTCTGATTCTCGATCAGGTGACACTCGCTGAAATTAAAATAGGAGTACTGCAAGAACATAAAACACTGTAACGGTGAATCAGGATGCATTTCATGTGAATAATGTGATTGTGTATTTGCCCATTCTGGACTGTTAAATGTCCATGTGCAGCTTCAGAGAGCTTTACATTCAATACGTTCAAACTATTCTCTACCCGCTTTCTTATTTTAGTAGTCATTTATGGATAATCAATGCTTGCGATACATGGCTTCACATTTGATGAAGGAAAAGTTTGGATGAGGTCAGAGCAGGACTTGTGCGAATATACACACAATACACTTTCAGGCTGACTGTTTATTTAGGCCTGTCATGACGACTGAGTCATCGTCTGATCATGGTTGTTTGATCTAATCGTAAAAAATTGCTATATATTTCAGACAATAATTGTACAGTTTAAATTTCAATCACATTTTGCCATCCAAAAGAGGGAAATTTAAGGGCTGGAAGAAATGCCATAAAAAGCACAATATCATGTCTCCTTTTCCGTTGTGTTATGGAGAAGCAGGGGAGTCATAATCTGGCAGTGTTAAAAGTTATTAAATAATATTAAATAATATGAAAATACTGTTGGAAAGTACTTAAAGATAGTCAGAGGTCTTCCTCTATAGGAAATGAAGGTTTGTGGGTTTAATTAGACTGCATTGCTATATTAAATTATATTAAATTTTATATTATATTATGAACAAGTCATATATACCATTTTTATGATACTTTTATTTTGTAATCTTTGTAGATTGACAAACCTAGCCCGCATTCACTTCCACTGTATAGAAGAGCAGCCAGAACAATTTTTCCATGCTAACTTTTAAGCTTATAAATGCCCTCTAAATATTTCCAGGAATTGTTTTACTATTTGAAAACCTCATATTATGGCTTTTAACATTTTATGAGTAAATACCCTGCAAATAACAACCTGCTCTGATCAAAACAAGCTAGAAATGTTTATGTACTATTGTATAAATCTGAGGGAATGTAATCCAGACAGTCTTATGAGATTCATCCCTTAAGGAAAGAAAAAAGTTTCTCCTTTACTTGTATCCCAATGAGAATCCCCTTCTGAGGAAGCTTGAATCCTGTAGAGAGCATGGCCTTCAGGAAGGCAGAATAGATGTTTGGTCCAAAGCAAGCCACCTGCAGAGAGCAAAAGAGAATGCTGAAAAACAAGAGCAAGAAAGAAATATCTTGATCTTTAAGATCATGAGCAAATCTGCAAATTTTCATTGCAGCATACAGAAACCCCTGGATAAATTATTCATTTATCTCCATTAGAACAAAATTCAAAGCCAAAGTGAGATAAATCAAACATATTGAAGATGTTGCTGAATGAAGGTAGACTGGTGTGATATTACAATTATGGAAAAAAAAAAAAAACCCCGGACAGAATGGGGCCATCATAAAATCTGGGGTGGAGATATTATACTTCCTGTTCTAAAGCTGAAAATCAGTGCTGCACGATAAAAACGCTCCTCCTGCTTCATTGTCCTCCAGGCTGGTTTCTATGGTATTCCCGTTGCCAGGGAGAGCAGGTAGAGCGGACCGCATGGAAACATAAAAATGCTCTTTGCTGAATTTGAAGGCAGGACAGAAAAAACTAGATGTAGGTGTCCACAAGCGCCTCCGAACTAATAGGGCTACAAGTGGACAATATGTAAATGTTTATCCCTGATGGAGGGGCTGTTTCCCAGATAACTGTGATGAAAACATGAGCTGGAGCCTCTTCAGATTCTCTGACAGACGTAACAGTAATCAATGTGTCTAAAGCAGCTCCATACCTCTCCAGTGGAGGCCATCTCGCAACGCAGGACAGGGTCAGCCTCTCTCAACCGAGGCCAGGAAAACATGGGAGCCTAGCAAAAAGTATAAAAATATTTAATTTCAAGTAGTCTTTCAATTTTTTGTTTTTTTTAGGCAGTATTACAGTACAGTTGTCACGGGTTGTAGGGAACAAAACCACGATGATGATGTGTCAATAGCACTTTACTATAAGATAATATAACACAGGACAAACTCCACAACGCATTAATGAGGCTGGACAATGGCGACTGAAAACACAGGAGAATATATACAGACATATAAACAGAATGACAAATCAAATTAGTTACCATGATGACAAACGAGTAACGGAAACTGAACAAAGGAAAACAGGAAGCGATGAATACTAACTTAAATCCATTAAAGTGAAACTAAGATGACAACAGTACCATTTAAAAGTTTCAAACTATTTCTGAAAGATGTCTTTAATGCACACCAAGGCTGCATTTATTCAATCAAAAATACAGTAAAAATAGTAATATAGTGAAATATTACAGTTTAAAATAAGTATTGTCTATTTGAATATATTTCGTCATAATAATGTAATTTCCGTAATTTATTATCGATACAAAGCTGTATTTTCAGCTGAATTTACTTCAGTCTGCATTGTCACATGATCTTTCAGAAAATCATTCTAATATGCTGATGTGATGCTCAAGAAACATTTAGTATTATTATCGATGTTAAAAAAAGTTAATAATTGTGGAAACTGTGATAGAAACTGAATAGAAAGTCCAAAAGAACAGCACTTCAGACTCCTGAATTGGAGTCTTTTATAACATTATAAATGTCTTTACTGTCACTTTTGATCTATTTAATGCATTACATACACATATTTATTTATATATATTTATGTACAGAGAGAGAGGGAGAGAATTATTATAATTAAAATAATTATTACCCTTATTTTACACAATTGTTACTCAAAATTAACCAAAGACATTGAAAACTGTTGGCAATAAAATTGTCTGATTATATATTATATTATATAATATTCTCTTTTACTTTTAAGCATCTAAAATGATCAGCATATAGACCTGCAAGAGACACAGTTGCAATTTAGGAGATGTACAGTAGGCATCCATTTATTAAGACAAGCCATCTGATACAAATGCTGTTTACTTCCTGACACGTATCTGCGAAGCATTATTGCTCAGTGTTTATCACGATTCCTAGGAACGAGAAAGCGAGAAAATGTATACAAGCCTAATGAAAGTCTAATGTGTCCATTTTTAATATAAGGTTAATGGTTTCAAGAGCATTTGACATGTTGAGGTGATTCTCACCAATCAAATGAGTTTATAAGAGAACTTCTTGATTGAGAGCGTATGAGAAAACAGGACTTTGCAAAACTGCTACACCACTGCCACCCACAGGCCAAAACATAAGCAGACCTGAATCATCCACATAGGCAACATTCAAAAACATTTGAGGAAGAGACATAAACTCAAAGGACACAATGAAAAGACTTCAACAGAAAGGTCAAGTTGTGATACTTCAATTTAAGCAGAACACATATCTAAAGGGAAAAAAAGGATGCTGGGTAAGTTTCAATTTTGGGTGCTACTGAGAGCTAATCCACGTTATTTTGCAATGAAGATGTAAGCTATTTTCTGTGAATGAAACATTAGATAACTAGAAGAATAACAAGTACAGTATATAGTAAAATGTTTTGTTTATAATTAAGACAATGCTTCAAAATAATCTGTTAAAAAAAAACAGTTTGCAATTATTTATTGTACAGTTTTGTACAGCTAAAAATAACTGGAAGGGGAGGTGACCAGAGGCCTCATACAATCAAGTTACAAATAGCTGCACCTGCTTTTACGTTAAAAATAAGATGGATAAAACATGATGAGACTTCTAAATCTGAATGTTTTGGACTAGACCAACAGGGGAGCGGGTTTGACTTCTATTCAAGCAGTTTTCGAGTGACGGGGCGAGTTGATTGCCTGTGAGAAGTGACATCCTTATCTCTCCAATTAAAGGCAGACAGCTCCCATTACTGGCACAGGGGACACGGGATCCAGATTAACATGCCACCTCGGCCTGCACTGCAGCGCACCACCAGGGGGAACTCATACTTGAAGCCATCTAATCAGCCCTGGATAAGCCAGCCTCACTTACGCATGTAAATGCGAGAGGAAGCCGCAACGGTGGGAATAAACAAGCAGCTTTGATTCATTCCGTTACTGATGCATTGTTGGCTTTTAATGTGGCAGGAATCCCAGTGGAGCCTCCGCCAGGCTGAATTGTGGAGGTGAAGGACACTACTACTACTACTACTACTACTACTACTACTACTCCAAACTGGGCACCGTTCCAGAGACAGTTCATCGTAATAGCATATATATTATTTACAACTGAACCCCCTGGTGAGTCACTCTACCCTGTGAGGAGAATCTCAGAACATCTTGGGTGAAGTAGCACAGAGTGGTCTTTCCTATTACCAATTTATAGAGCTTCCTTTAAAGGCCAGTGGTTGGCATGGAAACCAGGCCTTCCTGGTCCCACAGGGTCACTGCATACATAAGCCGAAAATTGCAAATATTGCACACTGACAATTGTATTACGTAACACCGGCAGAACACTGAAGAAAAATCAGTGAGCAAATTTGTATTGGAACTTTTGAGCGATACAGTAGCAGAATCATCTTGGTGAACGTACTTTTCTGAGGACCAGAGATTCTCAAACTAGAACACTTTCAGAAAATACAAAGACTTTTAAAAATCTCTTAAAGTACATGCGGACCTTCCTCTAACAGCTATCTGTGAAACATTGGGGACTTGTTTCTGCATTTCTGAGACACTACCCAGCTTCACAAAGGCAAGGAAACATGAAACATGACAATGTACCAATGTGGACAAGTAATATTAAGTCATATTACTACTGTCATCCCGTACCAGACTACTCAAACAGAATTTAACTAATTTAATTCATTTAACGTCCTTTTATCTTTACCACACTTTTTTTTTTTCTCAGGTTCCAGAAATCGGTTCATTCTCAATGTCAAACAAGAAAGAAAGAGAAAATATTATAATAATTATGCATAAACTACTGTTGAAAAGTTTGGAGTTGGTATGATTTTTAAATATTTCTTTTTTAAGAAAGTCTCTTGTGCTCACAAAGCCTGAATTTAGTTGATCAAAAATATTACTAATAAAATAAAATATTAGTACAATTTAAAATAAGTTCTATTTATCTTCTATTCTTATACTTTTATATATTTTTGTATGTGATTTATTCCTGTGATGGTAAAGCTGAATTTTCAGCATCATTGCTCAAGAAACATTTTTACGATGATAATCTTTTCCTTGATAAATAGAAAAAAACAGCATTTATTTGAAAGAGAAATCATTTGTAGGATTTTTAATGCATCCTTGCTTCTTTCATTAAAAAAAATCAAAAAAAATACTGGCCAAAACGTTTGAAAGGTAGTATTATATATAGCTGTCTAGGAGAAACAACTGAGGTATGAGCGAGATCTCCGTCAAGACATTTCTTTTCTATGGGAAACTGAAGAAAAATATCACGAGAGATGCATTTGAAAAAGAGAGAGAGAATGAATCTTTAATCTTGCAAGAGAGTGTAAATCCCCTATACGTCTCTCCCTAATGGAAACATCCAGTTAGCTGTTTAAAATTCCTCTCAGCACTAAATGAGGTATTTAAAACTTTGAGATTGGCAGGAGACGGGGATTATTCCCTTGTGATTGGCTCCTCTTTGCGGCTATTGCACTGAAACTCCTTGATCATTTCACAGTAAATGACTTTAGGAGAATCGACACCATTCAGGCGGATTCCTGAACCTGTGATACAAACCAGCACTAACGCTTTAGTAATTTAATTGTGCAATCAATCACTTTTAAAACGCATTCTAACTGGCTTGCTCAGTAAGTAGTAACATGAGAAGACAAATAGACTTTTAAACATCAGTAGAAATTATCTATGGTAGTAGTCTGAAAACAGGTAGAATATGGTATTTAATATTATGCTGGAAGTATACATTAATGTTCAAACATTTAGGGTCAGTAATAATTTAAGAAATGCTCTCATTTTGAACTCCCTTTTCGTCAAAGAATCCTGGAAAAAATATCAATCATTAAGCAGCACAACTATTTTCAACATTAATAATAGGAAGAAACGTTTCTTGATCACCAAATCAGCAAATTAGTGAAGGATCATGTGACACTGAAGACTGAAGTAATGGCTGCTGAAAATTTAGCTTTGCCATCATCGGAAAAAATTAACATTTTTCAATACGGTGAATTGGTAAAATTGCAAATTTTGTTCTTTGAACTTTTTGGGTGAAAGAGACAAAAATAATTTCATAAGGACATGACGCATACTACAACCCGCTTCTCCCACATGAGCACGAAAGCTCAATGGGCCTGAGTGTATAAAATAACAGATGGATCAGCTTACTTCCCTTACACACCTTAATGCCAACATAGTCGACAGGAATGATTGGGTTTTCTAAGGAGGGCAAATGAGACTCGTCCACTGGCTCACCCACCATGACCCTGGTGGCCACATCAATGAAGTTCACACCAATAGTTTTAGAGACGAAAGGGAAGGATCGAGAGGCACGCAGGTTACACTCTATCACCTGAGACAGAAACACATGGTCCTGATTAACCAGCAGCCATATTTTACAAATCACAAATATAAATCTGAACTCGAACTCAAAAGCATGGCATGATTTTTTTTTTTTTCATCACTATGACCTAATGATTTTCAATGAAAGCATAATTTACAGAGTAAATAAGAAAAAAAGTGGCAAATAGTTCATTCTGAATCAAAAATGTTACTAAATGTTATCGGTCCACTGGCCATGAAAAATTAAATGTTAAATTTCCTATATTTTGAACTCTTTCATGAAGAACTGAGAACAAATAACTTACCATTACATCATTGCCTTTCACCAAAAATTGAGTGTTAAATGGCCCTGAAATCTCAAACGCCTTTGCAATTTTCTGTGTAGCAGTCTTCACCTAAAATAAGGAAAAAATATATATATTATAAATATATAAATAAAAAAACTACAAGTAATAACTCACTTAAAGTCTTTGCATATGCACAAGTGAAAAACATCAATCACAGCCTGAGTTATGCATGTCCTGTCAAATATACACCAACCAAAAATACTGCACAGAAAGTTTAATATGAACTCTGATCAACCGAGGCAGCTAAAAAGAGAAGACTTTGACAACTGTCCCTCTGAGAAATTGTAACTTTGTTGGGAATAAACACGATTTGTCACATGTTTTAAGTTGTGGATTTCACAAACAAACTATTTTTGACATTCGGCTTTGATTCAGCTTGAAGGAGAATGAAAAGTCACATCTGTGTCTCATGAAAAACACAATAAAGACCACACCATTCTGGAGGGAAAGACATGACACTAGCATATTTTTTAAAGCAACGGCAAGTTATGTGTAGCCAGGTTTGAATGTTCCTGTTCAGACTTCAGTGGTTTTTGGCAGCACAAATTGATTGTCATAGTAACAACGCAAACTTTAGCAGTGGAGGTTTCAGCTTTTTCATGAAGACAGTATCCAAATCGCCACATAGAAAAATGGGAAAATGTGGCAGATACAATGTTTTTCAAGAAAACACCTGATGCTAAAACTCAAAGTACAATGAATGGAGTAAATAAAAATCAGACTGAAACAATAACTAAAAATGTTCTACACTATGAAACTAATTTGGACAAGGGTTGTGAAAAATGTTTTGGAAAGGCAAAAAAAAATCTGAAGACTGCAACTTTCTGGTGACGTGCAAACCAGCTTCACCAGAAAGGACACATCAAGCTTTGTTGAAAGGAAATGAGGCTGGGACCTTCTCCAGAGCTCCCTGGCTGATGGTCTGGGTGGGCAGTATGAGTGTGGCGTCTCCTGAGTGCACTCCTGCGTCCTCCACATGCTCTGTGATAGCATGAGCCAGCACCTGTAACAACCACCATACTTAAAACAGCTAAATAGCTATAATTTATTTCAGCTCACACAGTTTTGCTTGACCCGATTTCTCTCGACACCAGGAGATTGGCCATTTAGTTGTTCCAGTTAGCAAACACAAATTTCAACATGTTATGTAGTTATTTTCTATGGATTTATTTTTTGTTTGTGTGATTTGGATGTGATAACTAAGCACACACAGGCTTAGGACAACTTTAGTTTGAGTGTGAGCTAAGTGTGCCACACGAGTCCTGAAAAGTAAAGCCAAAGTGTCTCGATCAGCCCCAGGTGGCTGGGTGCAGTGTAGCTCATAAACCCCGCCCTCTACATGTAATGTAATGGGACGTGATACAAACTAAACAATCAAAATACACGTCATATATTTTTTTCCAAAGATGGTTTCTGTTAATTTAATCAGTTTTTATAATGCTGATATTAATTCAAGTGTTCGTTATTTAAATAAGTTTGGTTATAGTTAGTTTTTTGATGCTATAAAAACGTGGGTTTTGACGTCATGATTGACAGCTTCTTTGTGCAAAGAAGTCATTGAAGCACCTGGATCTTCAGGAGGATATTAGAGCTTTAACTTTAATTCCTACATTTCACGCCGACATAATGTGTTGTTCTGCAGTAAACTGTATTAACCGATCCTGTGGGAGTGTGGGCGGGACCTTGATATCGCGGCTCCACTTCGCGCTCACTACTCGGGCTCCAAGTTCACTATGCGCAGACTCTAGACTCAAGATGTCAGCACCATATTGGCACACTAGCGGCTTTACTTACTACAATGGAAGAGAGTGTAGGTGCATCGTCCATCTTTTTTTACAGTCTGGTGTGAGTAGTCAGATTCTTTGTTCAGAAGACTTAAATGAAATTACTGCTATAATTAACCGCCTACAATGAAGATTATACTAACTTTAATGCAAAATACACATCATCATGACAACTCTATTTTTTCTGAACACAAAAATGACATGATAAATAAAGCCAGAGCCACCTTTTAGTTTTTCAGTTTTTTTTTTTTGTTGTTTATGAGTGGGTGTGTGGGATAACAAAAGTCTTACACAGCAAATTGAATCCTCTGAACAATCAAACCACTGCAATGTATATTTTTGTTTCGGCGAGACATTTTCAATCAAAACCGAGTGTTCCACATTTGGCTTTCAGTTTTCAACAGATTTATATTTAATACCTAATACATTTATTTTACTTGTTTTCCCCATTCTCTGTTGGATAATTAAAACAACAGAATGATACTAGAATCACCCACCTTGCCCATTCTGGCCACTGCATCCACCTCCACTTCTCTGGCACCACGGACAAATTTGGTGATGACCACTGGATGATCCTGTTTCCGAGAAAATGCAGTAGATAACAACATTGCTAAAAACAGCTCTTAAAAATACTGCAAAGGACATCAAAAACACTATTGAAAATCTGATTCAAAAAGTCTTTCAAGGCTATAGCTGTACATTAACAAGGACAGTGTGTTTGTGAAGTGCTTCCCAGAATTGCTAACCGTCTCTTACAGCCACAACAACCTGAGTCTCATGCAGCAGAGGGTCATCCTGTTACTTGCATGAATAGAAGCATCATACAGTGCAGAACTTAACCCTTCCACCCAGCACCTGTCTGAAAGACCTGTCTATATTTCAGTCTTGTTATATCCATTAGTTATATGAGTGGGTTTCCAAGACACCTTGACCAACACTTTGAGAATGATCACTTGTGTGGGGAAGTGAAATAAGCTTTTAGGATGGTAGATTTTCATTGAATGTGGCTGATGTACATGTGTGTATTGATTATTTCAACCCTTCATCTTTAAGTTGACCCATGTGGTGATTGTATTTATATAAAGAAAGTAACAGGGTGACCCTTTGCTGCATATGTAGCGAAACCTGCCAAATTGTGCTGACATTTTGGCCAGATGGTCAAACTAAGAAATTATGAACATATATAAAAACAAGACAGAAACAAGGTAATATTAATAACTGATTTTGTTGTAGGAAGTGTATGTCTTTTTGCATAGAAAAATAAAACCTGTAGCTGTAGTTTGGCAGATAATTTTTTTAAATAATTTTGTCAGATAAATACCTTGACCAAGTTTTTCCCAAACATGTAGGGTCGATAAAAACAAATCCCCTCCAGACATATATATCGTCACGGGTGTGTGCGTGTACAGAAACAGCGCACTGAGAAAGGCTTGATATAAAGTAGTTTAATCAGGATCAGGATCAGGATAATGACAGGAAAGTCCACAACACCATACATGCAACGTTAACAAAGAACAAGGACTGGAGAGACACAGAGGGTATAAATACACAGGAACACATGAGGAGTGATGAGCGGGGCACAGGTGACTGAAAAACTCAAAACAAGGAACACGTGACAAATGACAGGACCGGAGAACAGATAAAAAGATAAACTGATAGACATAACCCTGACATATATACAAAGATGATTGTAAAAATAAATCTGCATTGTTTATCCTTTTGATCTTTAATTCACAAGCAAAAACTGTATATCTTTACCTGAAAGACACACTAAGGCTAATTGAGTGCTTGAGAACAATATTCATTCCTTCTAAATCCAACCATATCATTTTATCAGGGTCATAAAGAGGTTTGCAAATCTATAAATCTATCATTGATCAGCTCTGTTATAGGAATGTGAAATTAAAGACCTCATGAAATCATTGAATTCTGTGGCTTTTAGTCACATCTGTTAGCTTGGATGCCATCTATATGCCAGTCACAAATAAAGCAAGCAAAGAAAAGTTTACTAATTTAACTTTTAGCTAATATACACATTTTTACAAATGTGCCTGTGTCTCTTTTGTCAAAATGGATTACAACATTGCTAGAATTAGCAGAGGGCATTGATGAAATTTATTCATCCATAGATGTGGCCTTTATCTTTAAGATATGGGGTAATGTGCAACCTGCTATGCTTCACAATTCAGACAAAGTTAATCGTAGTTGGTCTTTGGCAGAGGTCCATCTAGATCTAAGAAAACATTGATTTTTGTGTAAATATTGCACAGAATTGCAGTACTTTGATGATTCTATCCTGCAGCTTCAAGTCTCAATAATTTACTAGTTCTTGACAAAATAAAAAAAGACTATTTTCGTCTTTTGTTAGTGAAGGAAATTTTAAAAAAAAATATGGTGAAAAAAATATATATCCTAGCTTATGCAATCAGGAATGGCTCAATGATGGTGACAGCAATGGTAAAGTGGTTTTGCTGGACTCAGGAAAACTATTGCACTCTTAAGTGAAAAACTGTAAGGGGGCGCAGGAACAGCAGATGAAAATCAATACTGGCCCTGAGGTACAGGAAAACTAGAGCTGATGGAAATGTGCTTGGTCTGCCTTTAAAAAATAAAAAAAGCTCTTCAGGGCATCTTTTTCTAAAGGGTGTGTTTAGATAGGACAAAATATAATTCCAAGAGCATCATTCATTTGTGATAATGGGTAAAAAAGGCTGCATATTACATTATTTAAAGACTGAGCCATTGCTACTTAATGTGGCAAAATCAACAAGCTTCACATGAAGTTATTTGTGCTATGACCAGGCCAAATGGTTAAATGTGCAGTCCTCACCTGTGACACCTGAGTGGCTTCCTCAAGGAAACGTTTCATCTCATCTTCACCATACACTACATTCATGGCTGAGCCACTGAAAAGAGAGAAAGATTCGTATCATTCATCACTCTGACACTTAAATGAGTCCATCAGGAAATAATATGAGACAAAAACATAAGTTGATGGTTGTAGACTCCAGCCTAACAGGAAGATATGTAGTGTTGTTTAAAAGAAGAAAGGAAAAAAGCCAACTAGAGTAATATATTTGGGTCAGCTGCTCCTTGAGGCGATCAGCACTGAATGCGTTTCATATTGGGGAAAAAAAGATTTTAATTGCATCAGCCCTGCAGCTAACATTTGTGGTGTCAGCAGACGTATAACGGTGACCACAATCCAAAGCTGAACAGATGATCATCCATATATCTGGACCCTCATGGACCCTTGTCTGTCTGTCTGTCTCTCTCTCTCTGTGTGTGTGTGTGTGTGTGTGTGTAATATTATATATACATTCAATACATACAATATCTACACTATATACCTATATTTATAATTTTTTTTAAGGAAGAATGCATTAAACCGATCATAACTGACAGTGAAAATTTACATTGATACAAAGTGCTGTTTATATTCAAAGTATCATGAAAAAAGTATTACCCACTCCTGTTTTCAACATTGATGATAATAAATGTTTGAAAACCAAATCAGCATATTAAAAGACTGTAATAAGTAATCACTGCTGAAAATTCAGCTTTGCTTATTTTAAAATGTATTATAAATAATAGAAAACAATTATAATAATGTATTAATAATGTATAATATTTTACAATGTTTTGAATTCTTGATCAAATAAATGTAGCCTGGATGATAATAAGAGACTTCTTTCAAAAACATAAAAAAAAAATCTTACTGAACCCAAACTTTCGTTTCACAACCATAAGGCTAAATCATAAACATAAGGCTTGTAAATGTTGATTAAACTGTAAAACTAAATTGACCCATTTATGGCAAGTAAATTATCTCAAATCACTCACTATTGGCAGGTATGGCAAAAAGTTACATTTGAAATCTGGATGCATCCCACAAAAATATTACAACAGGTGATGAGTGCTTACCGTCACGCTATTTAATTGACAGTCAGCAATGTGTTTCACTAACATATAAAACTACAGTCAACACAGAACGACAAGATGGAAATATACTGAGACAGCCCTAAGTGTCTCTCTTCAGTATAAACCGCTTCACGGTCCAGATGAACTGGCAGTGTTTCTGTCAGGTTCTGTGTCAGAGCTGTAGTCCCTGAGAGTTTGAGCCTGAGGCACGGGTTTAGGCAATATAATGATGCCAAACACAGTTGGCACCAAACACCCTCAGAACCACAGAGCAGGACTCAAAACACAGCTCTCAGCTGAGCAGCTAAGCAGTGATTCACATGGTGCAGTAAATATTCAAACGAATGAAAGAAGGGAAAAAAAGTATTGTATTTGGCAGTTGGATTTTCTTGAAAACTAAAAGCAAATCACTGACACTGCAAGAGACTACTGTATATGGCTGTTGGTTTATACCGTACAACAGTATAAAGATTTTATAGAGATGAATGGATGTGCTAAAGCACTTTACTTTCACTCAGCTTCAGTTTCATATGTTGTGAATCTGGTTACAAGAAAACCTGACTGAAATGTGTGCTCTGCACCTTCCACTGAAAATTATTTGCTTCACGCTTGGCACAATGTGAGTCTCTGTATTTTTGACTGCTGTGGTTCGCTGAAAAAACAAAACAAAACAACAACTCTAAATTGGTCTCAAAACAGACATATGAGGCGACATCTAAAGAGAAAAAACTGAAACTGAAAGAGTCTTTATGATTGAGACATGTTCTGAGTAATGGTAAAAAGGCAACAATACCTGCTATTTCTATGTCTTGCTGCACAGCAGACCGGATTTAAAAGGAATCAAATTTTCCATTAAGGCACTCAAAACAGATGCCTGCTGTCTGATTATTGCAAATTAGCTGTTCGAGTCCTGCTAATCTGGATTCTTAGAATGCGGGTGAATTGCATTTTACCCAATATTTTTACAGGCTGTCATTGAGAAGAGTCTGGAGTAAAACTTCTCTGTTATTGACAAATCAACAGTTTACATGTACTGTATGCTAGTAACTAAGTACATTTTATTTATAGAGCACATTTAAATTCAGCTTACACTGACCAAAGTGCTGTACAAAACAATCATGAAATACAATAAAATATAAAATGAAATAGAATAAAAATAACAAAAGATAACAATTACTAAGGAGTTCATATATGTCTTGAGTCTAGATTTAAAAACAGAAATTGAGGGAGCACTCTTATTGTCAGGCGGCAGCTGATTCCATAACTGTGTAACGGTCTCCTTTCGATTTAACATGTGACGGTGGGACATGGCTTTATTGGCAGATTCGAGGGACTTAGGAGCTGCGTTCGAATAAATAAAATCAGAGATATAGGATGGTGCTTGTCCATTAAGAGCTTTAAAAACAATCAGCAAAATTGAACATAATTCTGAAAAAGACAGGAAGCCAGTGAAGAGAAGCTAAAATTGGAGAGATATGATCACGTTTTTTTCTACTAGTTAACAGTCTTGCTGGACCATTTGGAAACGTGCAATGAAGATTGAGGAAGGCCAAGGTATAACGTATTACAATAGTCCAGCCCTGCTGTAATAAATGCATGAATAAGTTTTAAGAGGAAAGTGTTGATTTAAGTCTGGAAATGATTCTCAATTGATAGAAGCTGTTTTTAACAACTGAGCTAATTTGTTTTTCAAGACAAATCTCAGAGTCAAAGATAACACCTACTTTTCAATGGAAGATTGGACCCTTGAGGAACCCCGCAAGAAAGAGAAGCAGATGATGAGACAAACTGGCCAATAGCCACTGAGAAAGTCCTAAATTTAAGATATGACGCAAACCAGAGTAGTGCTGTATCCTTAATGCCTACACACTAGTCAAGGCATGACAGAAGGATATTATGATCTGCCATGTCAAAAGCAGCACTGAGATCTAATAAAAGCAAAACAGTATTTTTACAAGAATCAACCGCAAGTAACAAATCATTCATCACTTTTAACAAAGCTATTTCAGTACTATGTCGAGTTGTAAAACCCGACTGAAATAGTTTGAGTCGAATTTAAAAAAGGAAGTAAGTGTGATAGGACAACTTTTTCCATAACATTTGAAAGAAATGGTAACTTTACAGGGCGATAATTTAATAGGGTGATAATTATTCAAACACTTCATGTCAGCATTGGGTGTTTTAAGCAACGGCTGGACAACTGCATGCTTTAAAAATGCAGGGACAGTGCAAGAAACTAAGAAGGAATTAATTATCATTTGAATGCTAAAACCAATAGTATCAAAAGAACCTTTAATGATGTCAGAGGGAACAAAATGGTGGGGCGAAGTTGTAGATTTCATCTGCATTCCCAAGTTCCTCAGATCTGAGAAAGACACTAGCTGAAAACTGTTCAAAGTGGCTGTACTAACAGAACAGTCAAGCAGAGTAGAAAGTGAAAAAGAATGAGGGAGAATCAAATACCATCGATCTTTTCAATAAAAAAAACTCAAAAATCTCTAACAAATATCAAGAGATGTATCTACTTCATTAGAGATGCGAGGATTATTGAATTTATAGTGCTAAACAATATTTTAGGGGTATGAGAATATTTACTAATACTATCAGAGAAGTATTTAACTCTTTTTAGCTGCTTTTTGAAAAATCACCAGGTTGCTTCTAAAGATTTCGAGCGAAAATCTTTTCCACCTCCTCTCTGCTTTACGACAAATCTGTCTAAGTGAATGAGTGGAGTCATCCAACCATGTATGTGATTTAAATTTTGGGCATTTATATTTTATACATGCTATAGAGTCCAAGATATCTGAACAAAAATAATTAAAAAGAGAAATTAGATTTTCTGAGCTTGAGGAAAGCTCAGCAGCAACTGAAATTGCTGTTTGATTTTGATGCAATGAATAAAAAGTAAACTGAAATGAATGAACTGACTGAATGAATTAGAAGTAAACTCAGTGACCATAGGCTTTCCAGAATAGCAGACGTGAATATTAATATCACCCAAAATTAGTAGACGATCATATGGTGCGATGATATAAGATATGAAGTCAGAAAAGTCCTTTATAAAATCTTTATCTGTCTTTGGTGACCTATCGACCAAGGCACATAGTAACGGAGGGGTGGTAGATTCAATCAGTATCCATTGTGCTTCAAAAGTGGAAAAGTTTGCAATCTCTGTACAAAAAAATCTTTCCGAAAATGCTCTGCCAAAGAGATGTGCAAAAGCATCACATGGGAAATAAATTCCAAAACTGATCGTCCGTAATGTGCTTGTGTCCTGAATTCATTGCTACCCTTGTACTCACCTCAGAACATAGGATGGCCGCAGGAGACAAGGGTAGCCCACTCTACTGGCAAAAGAAACAGCATCTTCCTGAAAAAGAAGGAAAGTTAGATATCCCTTTGCAATCAGCTGCAATTGGAATCACCTAGTCTTTGTTTCAGATGAGGTCAAGCTTCTTCTGCTCTTTTCTCCATTTGAGTCCAAGGCTGTGGGCAAAGGGCCAGATAATTACCACTGACCACATCTATTCACCTTACTTTTAATGCTTTGTGAACTGGCTACTTCACAGTGAGAAAACTATAAGATAAAACATCCCTCTATCTGAATAAATAATTATTAGCAAGTGGAATTATCTTTTGCAGATTGCATTGGACAAGATTTTCCCAATCTAGAGCTAAAATGCACCTAGTAAAGCTTTACAACTGGATTCTTGGAAGTTAATCTTCAATAAATCAGAGGAAACCACATCTAAGTTTCCAATTGAGAGCTACAGTAGAAGGGTAGATCAAGTAAAAAATAAAAAATAAATGACTTTAATTTCAGTCTGTACATCACATAAAGCTATAGAGTACTGCAGAGACTACATGTTTTTTGGAGACATTTGGAGGTCCCAGGGAAAATTTACCTTGGAGGCTCCTGCGCCACAACCCCCTAATAAAAAGCATTTGAAACAAATATGATTCCTAACGTTTTTATTTATGCATGTTATTAAAATTTATATATTTTAATTACATGTCCATACTGATAAAAAATAAGGTCTCTTATTTGTTTGTGAAGGATTCTATCATGGCCAGAATTTTTTTTGTTGTTGTTGTTGTTTTGCAGTAATTTGTTAACTAATTTATCTGCAGTAAATGAAGTCGTGTCATTTTTTACCAGAAGTGCAAAATGCTGACTCATTTCCAGGTTGTAGGACTAACCTCTACAGCACTGTGTTGTAAAGCTTTAAAAGACTTGGTTTACAGTAAATGAGATGAATGGACTACTTTTATGATTTTGAACAAAAACTATACAGCTTTGAAATTACACAACAATGACTAAATGCTGTGCAATGACCACATTTTTATTTCCGGTGAACTACTTTAAGCCGGAAATGCTGTGTGACATTAGTAAGCAACTGTATCATCTATCCTCACATTTCCAAAGCACTGCCCTTCTAGCCAGAAACAGCACACTGAGCGAACCGGAGAATCCCAGAAGATTCTGCTGATCTCTACTGCCTTTCTAGCTTGTTTCAACAACAGGGAGACCATTAAAATGCTGGATGTACCCTCAGCAGCGAGACGAAAACCAACGGAGGGTGAGTGGGCAGCGCCGTGGGGCAGAATGCCCTCTCTCTCCCCCTTCATCATACCGACTTCAGCTCTTCGCTTCCATGGCCTGCGGCAATAAGGCTGGATGTAGCTAACGGACGAGCGAGCATGCTTCCAGTCAACATGTTTCAGCACTTCTAATGTTTGCTGTTTGAAAGCACTCTGACACCTCTGGAGTATTTTGAGTGAATGCAGAATTTGTAAAAGTGAAAAGTCTGGAAATGTAACTATATTGGGAAAATGTCTGTGTGGCTGCTCGGGTGGACGATTTCTTGAAAGCCTGGGATGAATGGAGCAATGAATGATTAATTAAACAAGAAAATGCATAAGTAAAGCGGGTGGTGTTACTATTACTGAAAAATCACATCCATATTACTCAACTGGCCCAAATCAACAGACTCCAGCAAATCCTGACTCTTTTATCCTGGAACGTGATGTGCATCATCAAGATTGTGGCACACACAATAATCAGTGGTTCAAATAAATGCATTTGAAATTAAGAACCAATCACAAGACCTCTTTCATCTTTACTGAAATAAACAACAAATGAAGTGTGTGAAGTGAAACTGGCCTTACCAACGAGCTGAGAGCCCTCCACGGGGCCTGGCCTACACCAAGATCATCCAGTATGGAAGAGAATACAGATCTCTCTTCTGCACGATCGATTTGAGGAGGACTGGTTCCAAGAATCTTCACCCCATTCAAGTGCAGAGGCATGGCCAGGTTATTGGGGATCTGCCCACCTACAGATACTATACAGCCTGTGCAGCCCTGTGGAGGAATGGAAAGTCTCTGCAGTCTTAGTCTTGCATGAAACACTTCTGACTATCTGGATAAATTCTGATCCACATTGCAGTTTATTCTGGTCAAGAACACTCCACATAGATCAGAAGAAATGCCTGGTCTGCATGTAAAGGGACCATAAAGTAAATAATAGAGAGGCAGGGGGGTAGTCGCTGTGAACGAGACTCTTTTTTTATGTTTTTGAAAGAACTCCAAAGGATGCATTTATTTGATCAAAAATAATAATAATAATAAAACAATGTTCTATATTAATAGATGTAATTTATTCCTGTGATGCAAAGCTGAATTTTCAGCAGCCATTACTCCAGTCAATGTCACATGAAATGAAACCCTGATGGTCATTTCAAGAAACATTTATTTTTATTATTGCAGGTGAAAACAGCTGTGCAGGGCAGCATAATTTTATTTTTTTCAGATTATATATAGAAAGTTCAAAAGAACAGCATTTGAAGGATTTTTTTAACAATGTAAAAGGACTTTACAGTAACTTTTGATCAATTTAATACATCTTTGCAAAAATGTTTTTACAAAAATATCTTATAAACCCCAAATATTTTTACAGCCTAATTGATGTGTTTTAACAAAAACGCAAGGCTCACATTTCCGTTTTCATTGTGTGTGTACTTTAAATGCACTTCCTGTTCTGTTCTACAAACTGAGCAACAAGTCCAAATTATTGTTTGTAAAAATCTACACCATGACAAAATTACTGGCCATAGGCATTCATTTGTAAACCCAAATGATTCAAAGTGACCCAAAATATTCTTTTTAAACCAAATTATTCCTTCCAGTAAACATACATGTGTAAAAATGACAAGCATTATGCATTTTATAATTACAGTTTTTACTCTATAATTTAATATATGACTGATTTTATCTGTCCTACTACAAATTCTGCTGCTAAGCTTGCTTCATGCCATAATATATGACAGAAAGTTTGTTTTAAGCAAAGAATGTTTTAATCAAAGCACTGCTTTGACAGAAATGACTATAATCATTGCTCATTCATTGCATGAATTCACAATGATTTTCTGTTCCACTCTTTATATGTATTACTCAATCTCGACTCCTATCTACTGATGTTTTCTCTCTCTCCCTCTTTTGTTGTTTCAGAGATGAGCTGTGGTCCCAGGAGCTGACCCCGAGACATGACATGGCATTATTTTACGCTCTGAGAGCTGTCATATACCTTCTAATCCCATTCATTGCATTCCTATGGCAACCACATGTATGCCCATTTTCACCATACACAAGCCAGCTCCGCATTTCCCTCCAGGTTTATCTGAGCACGCTGATGTGATGGTAATAAACCACTACACGGCACCTGGGAATTTATTACAACCTCTGAGCAAAACAACAAACACTTGATCAACCCATGCTTCAATCACCACTTTAACTAGCTTATAATGTGTCTGAATGGAAAAGTCAATGGCTGTTAGAGAGGTCAGACTTTGCATCATCAGTGGAGACTCGAGTGGCTCCATTTCTATGGCTCCATCTCTATAAAGGGGATAGAAATAAGCTCGCCAAGAGAGGTATTTCCTGGTTAGTCTCTTGAGATAATGGCATCTAGGACCAGAGCTGTATAAAAACAGAGTTCATTTCCAGCAATAAAATCTCAGAAGTTTTTAAGTTATGGTATATGATTCTGTAGCTACTAATCAGAGTGATTTCAACTTCCAAATTCCTGGTGAAGAACTACTCTATACATAAGACTGAAGAATGACCAATCACAGAAGTTTGTTACCATGGAAACAGAAATTACATTCCCATAAAACTTTGAAAATTATATAAACGAGTCAGTCTACAGACAGTTTACAAATCTGTATATAATAGAAACGTATAGTAGCAGGGCTGCAAGACTGAAATATCGCAAATGTACAAATCAGAATATGTATAATAGCAACAGAATCATTTTAATACTTTTAAAAGATTAGAAAAGTTTTAGGTCAATGCTGACAGCAGAGAATAGATTTTGTGACACTCTCACATCAGCCATTAAAATCATTGAAAGTCAATAGTTGTGTATTGAATTATTAATGTTAATAACACTCATCTATCGTACTGTATTTCTGAATCATACTAGTATTACTAGCAGAAATTCTATTGTGGTATGCTATTCTGAACATAGCTTGTATATTTTACAGTTTTTTTAAAAACATTTTTAGCTTAGAATCAAATGCTGTTGTGATTCTTTATGAAGTGCCTATCTAGAAAATGAATGGGAAAACAATTAAGACATGGGCCAACACTGTTGTGTTCGAATATCTCTTTCAAAATGTAATGAAATTTTAAAATACCAGCCCAGGCATTAAAGAATCCATATGCACTGGAAACACATGATCTTGTTTGTACAGCACACTGCTGCATAAACAGTCAAGCGCTGGTGGCAATAGCTGTGGAGTTAGTCTTGCTGTGATATTCATATTAAGACCAGTGGACCAGTTGGTTCTTGTCTACAGTCACACATTGCTGAACATCAAAGAAGAAAATGAGGAATTGCTCACACTCTACAGACAAGTCTGTTGCCGTTTTTTAAAGAAGGCACTGCTACGTTTTCCACTGGGAGCATTAGGGTAAAAAAGCATAACACATTTACTCTCATATACTTTCAGAAACAAGATAACAGAGGACTTTGGAACATAGTAATAGGCAAGTTATTTCTTATAAAGGCAGTGAACAAAGTGGAAGAAAATCTATTACCGCAGTTTGAAGACGGTAGCATACAAACTGATAACAAGATATCAGGCTTCTTTTTGGGATATAAGGATGGTGAACAAAAACAGGTACAGTATAAGATTGTATTTGCTTCATATTAAACTTAAAATTGCACGCACTATTATTTGAATGTACCATTCTCCCTACAATAATGTCAAGATGTCCAATAGCTACGCCCACAAAACCAGTGTTGTTATTGTTAAATAAACCTTAAATTATATTGAAAAAAATTGCTTTCGGAAATCATATAAAAATACATTTGTCACAGTCCTTCAGTCCGTTCTGACTTCTTTATGATTTCCCATAGCATACAATCAAATATATCCCAAAAATCCAACAAAATCCAACCAATCCATCTAGTATCCCTTTATAAATTTTATTTATTATTTTACAGATTTTAAAGTACTCAAACAACACAATAGAGATTTAACTGTGAACGTTTCTTTTGTAGAGCTTTGTCAAGTACTGCAAGCTAGTACAAATGTAGAAAAGTAAACTTTGTCAACTGCCAGTAACCACAATGATGAAAAGCACATGTTAAATTAATTACATGTATTAGTAATAATAATCAAAAACACTGACTTAGTCCATATATACGCTTTTCTTAACACGGCTCATTCAAACAGATTTTAGATCAAGACCTATCAACTTTATAATATACATTTTTGTATGTTATTTTCAGAAATCGGACCACATCATAACAATGCCCTTGTCAAACGTGAAAGTGAATAATACCTTTCAGTTACTCAAATGCACCAGATGCACGGGCTGAACTTTGACCTCTCACCTCCTGCTGTGTGATATCCAGGATGCGCTCCAGGGTTAACTCCTCAAAGTACAGACGGTCACACTCATCAAAGTCCGTACTGACCGTCTCCGGGTTATGATTCACCACCACTGTACGCTTACCCATCTGTCGGAGGGCACGAATGCTTGACACAGCACACCAGTCAAACTCCACACTGCTGCCTATGGGGGAGTAGAGCGAAACACTGCCCTGACCCACTCTTGCACTAATTGCTCATTAGAAGTTATGAAGACAATATATGAATGGGTTGGTATAAATAAAAAAAAAAAAAAAAAAAAGATGATTAGGTAAAAAAGATTTGAGCTCACCAATGTGATATGGACCACAACCCACAATCATGATACCATGATCCTTAAAATCCAAGTCATGCTCCTGTTGAAAATGACAAAAAGAAAATTTTGGTTCATCCTCACACATGTCACAAGCTCAAATTTCCATGATTAATTATATTGTATATTTATTATTTTTATTTCAAAATTATTATTATTATTATTGTTATTATTATTATTATTATATTAAATTATATTAGATTAATTTAAAAAAATATCTATGTGCCTTTTTAGTTTCCTTTTCCATTCCAGGGCATTTAGTATCTTCAATTTACATATTTCTTTATTTTACATTTATTTCTTTATTTACATATTTCTCTAAATTTTGTATATGGTTTGGCAATATTGTAAAGGTTAGCAATCATGCTGCTAAAATTTTCCCTTTGGGCACTAAAATCATTGAGAAAAACTATTGAGTGCTACTATGGAGAAGTCTAGACAAAAAATTGCCCCGCACTTCAATCTTCAAAGACCATACATAAAGGTTGGACAGACCGGTTTACCTGACCATGGTAAGTGCAATATAAATAGTTGGTGGCCGCGGGGTATTCAGCAGCAAGTGTATCAATCTGAAAGTGAGCACAAAGGCCATTTATCACCAAGCAAGTGTTACCACTGCATCTCAATAATAAAAGGATACATCTGGCAAAAGGCTCAAACCTGTTTGACCCAAGGTCGGATGTTCTGCTTGAGCCTCAGTGCCCGAGCTTCTCCCTCCGAGATGTCCAGAGCCTGACCAACCTGTCGGTCTGAGAAACCATCCTTCTTGGCCTTCAGAAGTATATCTCTCGGCACTGTGGCACTGAGGGTGCAAACAGCATTAAGAAACTCAACATGATAGAAATGCGCTGACACAAAGTTTGCAAAATGTTAACTATTTAATGTTGTTCTCTACAGCTGGTTTTTAAATATTTTTTGGTATCTGCATGCAAAATCATTAGAGGGAAAAGGATTTTAGGATAAATAGCAAACCGTAGACCTTTGATCATCATCAGAGAGTTCAGTGTATATGGAAGGAAAGAAAATCTCAAAAAAAAAAAAATCTTGCTAAAGATGCTTAATACTCATTTTAAAATCAATACAACATTTGAACAAAGATCAAAGGGAAATGGAATCAAAACATGTAGATTTTATTCCTTAACATTCATTTTTTATAAGCTCTACATAGGCATAAAACAATTCAGGTGATCAAAACATCTGTTAAACTTTTTGGTGTATATTAATGTGAAAAAAGCAGCTCTAAGGAAACTTTTAGCAATGTATACAGCAAGCTTTTAGTACATAAACGGGTACTGGTTGAAATCTTTGTTAATTAACAAAACACAGAGCATTAAAACAGCACAGGACAGCAGGAGTGTGAGACGGCAGAGTGTCAGTCGCAATGGACAGAGACAACCAATCCTCACTATCCCACGCACCAAATGTGAGACTTTACTTCATACTGCATTTAAAG
Source organism: Zacco platypus (assembly GCA_038088235.1). NCBI lineage: Eukaryota > Metazoa > Chordata > Actinopteri > Cypriniformes > Xenocyprididae > Zacco > Zacco platypus. The sequence continues at coordinate 28,773,051 of CM076081.1, read as the reverse complement.
AGGACAGTGCTCACCTGAAAGTAGCCTAGTGGTTAAAGATCAGGGGTTGTAACTGAAAAGATGGTTCAAACTTTGATCAGAGTGCTTAAATAAAGGTCATGCTCAAGGAAAGGTGGCGATAACTCAAGATGCTGCTGTTCTATAGCGCCGTACTGTGCAATAAATGGCCAGATAGTGCGAGCTGATAGACCTTTTGTACTGCAAAACACTTTTGCTGCTATTGAGGTGTGATACAGGTAAGGTTAGGGACAGGTTTGGTGGTATGGGTAGGTGGGTTAAGGTGTAAGGGATAGGTCAACAGTGTTTCCAGCACCGTGCTGAATCTATACCACACTGAATTAAGGCAGTTCTGAAGGCAAAAGGGGGTCCAATCCAGTACTAGCGAATTGTACCTAATAAGTGTATGAAGTGGGTGTATAACTGCAGCAATTAATACAGCATTGAGAATGACTTTTTTTTTAATTACAGCAGTGAGAATTTGTTGTGCGATCAGTTATTTTTTTAGCTGATATATAATGTCACAAAGTTAAATAAATAAATAAATACAAGGTGCTAAATATTCCATTGTCTTCATTTTCAATGTGCATATTATTTATTTATATATTTATATAGATTGGTGTGAAATGACCAGGACATGGTCTTGACAAGTTATATGACATCCTATTGTACTTTAACACTTATATGCTCTCTCTGACTACCACTAATGTGATGATTAACTTTCATAAGCAATACATTTGTTTAGTTTATAAGTGTGCTTAGTTTTTTTCTGCTTGTTAATATCATTTATGAGTGTCCGAATGTGACTGTTAAACTCTCTCACCTGATATACTGACCCAGGTGCTGCTCCATCTCAGTGATATGCCTCAGTTTGTGCAGGAACCATTTGTCTATGGCAGTGAGGTCATGGATCTGATCAACGGTCACACCACTGTGCAAGGCCTTGAGCAACAAAATCAACATAATGCCTAAATCAGCAGATGACACTATAAATGTCATGAACATAAACAGGCTTTTCTGATGATTGCGATCTACAAGAAATTGTTGGGTCATTGTTAAATGAGAAATAATGGCTCTTGATTGTTGGCTGTTAGCCTGCAGTGTCCCTTGAATACAGAGCAGAGCCCAATGAGCTGTAACTCGGTGCTGCCGTAGTGCTGTGAGGGGGACGGGGATCCTGGCCAATCAGGACGCAGCACTTAATAGCCTGTCTGCTTAATAGGAGGCATAACCTGCTTTGAATGAAATTATGTGCCTGGAGACTAACATCAAACTGTAGTGCCACAAAAGCGAGACCAACCTTGAGAGTTATTGATGTCTCATGTCTTGACAGGATTTGGCCTATTATTTCTTGATAAATCTGCCAGCATCAATGCATTCATTTGACACTCACATGACATGTTTTTTGATGAGAAGTAGGTTATTTTCTCTTACACAATACAGCTGAATCTACATCATTTTAGATGATATAGGACAGAATTTTAATTCTATTCTATTAATTCTAATTCTATTAATTCTAAATATTAAATCATATAGACTACTATTCAAAAGTTTGGGGTTGGTAAGATTTTGTAATGTTTTTGAAAGAAGTCTCACCAATTTCATTTGGTTTTATCAAAAAAAAAAAGTGAAAAAAAAAACTATTGTGAAATATTACAATTTAAACTAACATTTTTATATTTGATTATATTTAAAAACGTAATTTATGCTGAACTTTCAGCATCATCACTCCAGTGTTTGGTGTCACGTGATCCTTCAGAAATCATTCTCAAGAAATATTTTGTATTATTATCAATGTTGAAAACAGTTGTGCTGTTTAATACTTTTGCGGAAACCGTAATACATTTTTTTTTTACCAGGTCTTCGTACTTAATAGAAAGTTCAAAAGAATAGTATTTATTTGACATAAATCTTTTACAACATTATAAATGTATTAAATTGTATAAACATAAATAAATGTATAAACAGTATTCTTTGTTGAATAAAGCTATTCATTTCTTTCAAAAAATAAATAAATAAACTTGATGGCCCCAAACTTTTGAATAGTAAAAGCTGTTGTCTCATAAATCATGAGTCTAAATTAAATATATTGAGTTGAGCCCAACCAGAATCTATCATCTAGACTGTAATGCTCTGAGTCACATACCTGAGCGAGGGAGAAGATACGAGTACTTGAAGGCATGGAAATCTCTCGCTGCAAGTCAAGCTGCTTTGCCCAGGCTCTTTTCAGAGGCAGACGTGGCACAAAGCCGTCCACTGATGGGTGGCACATTCGCAAAGCCTTCTGGATGCTCTCCTCAAAGGTTCGGCCAACTGCCATGACCTGTGAGGGAAGGAAATTAGAGGAAAAAATAGAGACGGAAGCTTTTTTTGCATATAATCGTAAATCAACAGAACTGGATTAACTGTGATTCAGACTTAAACGAAACTGCCAATAAAGAATCAAAATCCTAATTCAGTCCTGAATTAGTTTTAATCTGTGCAAGAAAGCAGCAGTGTTTGATTGCCATGGCAACTGCCGCACCTCTCCAACACTCTTCATGGCACTGCCGATCTCCTGAGACATCCCTTGGAAACGGTCCAGATCCCAGCGAGGTATTTTGGTAACAATGTAATCCAAACTGGGCTCAAAACAGGCTGTGGTCTGTTCCGACACAGCGTTCTTTATGGCCGGCAGAGGAATGCCCAGTGCTAGTTTAGCAGCTACAAATGCTAGTGGGTACCTAATGAGAAAGGGTCAGAAAGCAGCAATGTCATATTAATGGATAACGTTAACTTACTAAGGGTATAAGGGTACATGTATTCGTCCTGAACCGTACGGTAAAACACAAAAGACACGTTCGGAGGATTAAGTGCATCTAGTGGATTTTATTTTCCAGCACTCAAGTCACTCGCACTTGTACTGTTTTATGCGGACCGTCCACATGCGGTCTCAAAAACTGGGCTGCACGCAGACGGGGTGTATGGACATCTGCAGACCAGCTTGATGATGAAAATGATGTCATGTGGACGGTGTGCAGACACGGACGGCCCTACTTTGGGCTTGAGACTCCAGTAATTTCACGTGTTTCCTATAATTTCAAAAAAGATCTAAACAGTGTTCCAAACCATGTTCAAATTTGTCAAGATAGCAAAGTCTGCAAAACTGCAGCTTTATAAGCTGTGATATCCATATTTAACATTGGTTCTCTTACTGTATTGTCAACCATTATCTCATTTGTGCATATTTGTACTTCTCCTAATGAATTTAAGGAGAAACATCTGAAAAAGCTGATACTTAAATTAACAAATAAAATTACTTAATTTTTCCTATTGGAATTTAGAAAATAATAATAAACCTAGCCCTTAGCACAACTTAAATAACAATGCTTTCCAAAAATCCCTCCATAATGGTTTTTCAGAAAAAAAAAATAATAATAATTACCCCACAAGGTATTAAAACTATTTTTGACTCTTCACACTAATCTTTTTATAAGGAAACAAAATCTGTTCTGTTTATCCACACAATTTGTTTGTCTTGATATGGAGCGTGTGGCATCGATGCTTTCAAAGGATATAGATTCATTTCACACTGAACAGACAGAGTGGTGGGTGGGTGTTTTTTTTAGAGTCTGGCTCTCAACATACACGGAACTTTGGCTGCAGTCAATTCTCAATATTTTGGTGACAAAAAACTCTAAATCAAAGACAGTGTGAAACTGACACCTTCAGATGATCACCAGGAAACGTCTGTTTCGCAGGTAAAACTTGAACCAAGCCAAAGCAATTTACACTCTTAAATCTGTACCATACAGCATTAAATGAACTCAAAAACAATACGCTGAGGAACCTAAAGCCCTACTTACACCTGACATTAAGATGCATTTTGATCAATCGAATCACAAGTAAACGAGGGAGACACATACCCGTTAACATCTGGTGTTTTAATCCATCTATTTTTGTTCACTTTCATCCACGTCCTGATTTCTTCAAGGGGAGGGTCTATAGTTGGGTAAATCTATGGGCTTTTTCAGATCTTTTGAACCAATGGACGAAATAAACTTGTGCAATTTACATTTGAACGCACTGGTGACGATGGAAAAACACACAGATGGCAGCAGCTTTCGTTTCTGCTCTGATAGCTGCAAGACCAAACTGAACGCAGTGAGTGCATGTTAGAAATCAGCAATGGTGAGAGAACATTGTGCTTGGTATGTTTTTCATCTTCAAACCAAACTTGGTTCTTCAGCCAACAAAATTTAAATCCCGTCTGGCTAGTGTGCTTCCCATAATGTTTACACTTCAAGTCAGTAGGTGGAGAGAAGGCGACTTTTATGGTTATTCGAACTCATTCGACCATGTGAGCATCTACACTACAAAAACAATCCAGTCGAACGCATTTCTGACTACCTCTGGAAGTAGAGTTGTCAAAAGTAGACTTTGGTACCAAGTTGGTATTGAAATTTTAAAATTATGACGTTACCAACATTTCCCCCAAGAATTTTGAGCGCTGTTGAGCGGATTCTTAAAAACCTCTGATTGGCCACCATGTTCTCGTACCTATCAGAATTGTCTGTGATTGGCTACAATGATTAACACTTCAAAAACATGTTGTAAACTGACATCCTTAATGCTCTTCACAAGCGCTTACACAGATCCCTAAAATATCCGTTGATAGACGCCTGCTTTCAAATGCTTCCATGTTTGTGAAGTGTTGATCATTGTAGCCAATCACAGACATATCTGTATATGAGCACACGAAGTCGATACTTTTGACAACACTATCTGGAAGTGGTTGAAAGTGGTCAAGCTCAAAACGTTTTAGACCCTGTTTGCACCTGTATTTAGCGTTGTCCACTTGTGAGCTGATTGACCAAAACGCATCTTTATGCAAGTATAAACAGGGCCTAACTGTGGCTACTCAAAATGCTTGCATTTGTGCTTATATGATTTAAAAATATGAATATATTTTTACAGATCTCACCCTGTAGCTTTAGACGCCAGTGCTGAGCTTCTGGAGAGGCGGGCATTCACCTCAATGATACAGTACTCCAGAGAGGACGGATGCAGGGCATACTGGATATTACACTCTCCCACAATGCCCAGATGACGCACCACCTTAATAGCGGTCTCTCTCAGCATGTGGTACTCTTCATTGGACAGAGTCTGGCTGGGTGCAACCACAATGGAGTCACCTTTGAGATGACCAGAAAGGGCTATTAACTTAAGCACTTGAGGATTTACAATGCATATGATGTGACTGGTGTTTAAATTCACATGGGTTTATGGGTTATGAATATGGATGTGTGTATGCAGGGGTCAATGACAATCAAGAATTTGCAATACTATGAAGAGAAAAAATCTTGTTTAACACGCATGTTTTTGACTTAATGACTCTAAACACGTCAAGTAGCGCAACCATTGAGGTAATAAGTATAAAATAAAATTTCTTACACCCAGAATATGTGCAAGAACAATGTGTTTGAAAACATTTTGAAAAAAAAACTGATCAAGAAAAAAATGTATATACATATTTCATTAATTTTATTAATTACCAATTTTTACAGCCTAAACTAACCTATATCATCCCATTAACACATACATATGTGTGTGTGTGTGTATATATATATATATATATATATATGTATATATATACACACACACATACACATATATATAAAATAGGCATCCTCCAGTCTCAAAAGACCATGGATTTTTTATTATTTCACATATATATATATATATATATATATATATATATATATATGTGAAATAATAAATGATTATGCAAAATTGCTTTATTAAATACTTTTTTTTCTGACACGCATGCACGATTTTGTTCTACATATGGTACCTGTGTGGATTCCCAGAGGATCAAAGTTCTCCATATTGCAGACAGTGACACAGTTATCAGCAACATCTCTCACTACCTCATATTCCACTTCCTTCCAGCCCAGCAGGGACATTTCCACCAGGATCTGCTTGCTCATGGCCAGGGCCTGTAAAAGAACAGAGTAAGAGTGAACGGACTAAACCCACTTTCATCATGCCAAACCATCTAGAAAGCAGCCATATCAAGAGGAATCAAAATGCCCTTGATCTTCCTGAGATAAAAGAGTGTACTATGAACACATAACTTTCAAAACTCAACTTCATACTCAGTGAAAAAAAGACCATTTATTTTACCATTTATTATATATTGCAAAATAGGTTTATTAATGGATGAAGTATTTCAAAATATTCGGCCAAACATTAAACATGTTTAGTTAAACATGCAGTCATGTTTAGTAACCCCTGCAGTTAAACATATTTAAGTAGGAGTCAGCATCAAAAAATAACCAACAAAATATATTTGACACAAAAAAAAACTAAGCTTATTAGTGGACACTGGGGGAAAATAAACTCTTAAATCAGCTATTTTACATTATAATTGATCACAAAGCAGAAAATATTTGGATTTGGTGCATCAGCATTAATTAACAAATAATTAACATCGATGTTTTACGGTGCTTACTTTGCGAGCAGTGTCCTCTAGCTTCTCTCTATTTGCACACAGGCCTGAACCAAGGCCACCCAGAGCATAAGCTGATCTCAGCATGACAGGGTAGCCAATCTCCTCTGCTGCCTTCAAGGCATCTGCCACCTTCCCGAGAAGAAGAATCATCAGTTCATAATCACAGACAAATATGTATTCAAACAGTGTCCAAATGTGTGTACCACATTTTGCAACTCACTGTTTTAACTGCAATACTGGGAGCAATCTTTTCATTGATCTCCATTAGTTTATCTGAAAAGAGTTGCCGGTCCTCAGTGGCCATGATGGACTCCACAGGTGTGCCCAAAACCTGCACTCCATACTTCTGCAGGACACCACTCTGAAAGAGCTCCACCCCTGGGACCATGTACAGGAACATAATGTACCATCAATCAATACTTTCAGTTCTGTTAAATTTGGTGAAGTGTGATGCTGAATGCTCACCGCAGTTGAGAGCTGTTTGTCCTCCCATGGAGAGCAGGATGCCATCAGGTCGCTCTATTCTGATCACCTCCGTCACAAACTCAGGAGTGACGGGCAGGAAGTACACAGAGTCTGCCTGCTTGGTGCCAACCTCGTTAGTTTGTACAGAGGCAATGTTGGGGTTAATCAGCACTGTTTGCAGGTTTTCCTCCTGTGGACAAAAACAACAAACACTGAGGTGAGTAAGAACACCTGTACTCTTGTTTCAACTAGGTCACTGGTTCTCAAACTGTAGTACACAAAATGATTCTGGAAATGTACAACTCTTAAAAAAAACAGTACAGAATTAAAGTGATTATTATTATTATTATTATTATTTACAATCCTATACACACACATGTTAAAATTAATTTATTAAAAATCAATTTCGGTAAATGAAATGAAATAATAATTAAAATCTAAACACTTTAAAAAATATATTTTAAGTTGATGTTTTAAAATACTAAAACAAATAAAAATAAATTGAAGCTACTGTAAATAGGACTATCTATAAAAAAAATCTAATAAAAATGACAAAAGTACATTACTCAAACTAAAACTAAAAAACACAAAATCACTCAAACTAAAAATTGAAAATATAAAAATAAAAATCAATTAAAAATATTACTAAATACTAGAATAGTATAAAAATTATAATAAAATAACACCAACAAATACAAAATAGATAAGCAAAAATTTTTAATTCAAAACATGGCATTATCCGTTATTAACAGCCATTAAGATTACCGTTTTGGATGATGGCGTGCTAATGTCCCAACTAGCTTTAATTAGTAAGACTTCCTTGGTCAACCAGATTTCCTACAAATAATTGATTTGTTGCTGGTGAACAACACATCTATGTCTAGTCCACTGGCAACAAGGCCTGAACATTTTTTATCAACAAGATATGCTCAAAAACACTCTTTTTGCTTTTATAAATGCTTAAAGAAATTAGGGGCAGGATGACTGTGAAAAGTTAGTGCTTGGATAGTCTGATTTGGTACTTGGCCTGAAAGGTTTGAGAAGGACTGAACTAGGTCACTGCAAAAAGGTACAACCTGCAGAAATAAACAAAACAGCTCACCTTCATTGCTTTAACAGCCTGGGATCCTGAGTAGTCAAATTCTCCAGCCTGACCAATAGACAGGCCTCCAGACCCCAGCACCAGCACTTTGGATACCTGAGTAAAACAAGGACATCAAAGTGCTTGTGTCTGAACTCAACACAACATGCCAGCGGATAGAACTTCCAACTTCTGTAGTTTGTCTCCCCCACCTGGATTCTCGGAGGAACAGCAGGTTTCTTTGGCATCACAGATGCGATGCTCCCCTCCTTCCCCTTCCTTATCAGAGAGATGAAAGCATCAAACAGGAACTATAAAAGATAATTGAAGAAAGTGCTCAAGTACACTGGCTGGTTTTTAATGAAATAATCAGCACCCCGCTGTGTAGGGAAGTCATGTATGAATCCCTATGGAGGATTCCACACAACATGATCAAGAGAGGACATTCAGCCATGAAATAACAAAAAGATCAGACTCTTCACAATCCTCTGACAGTGCTGCGGTACCTCTGTGTCTGTGGGTCCTCCCTTGGCCTCAGGGTGAAACTGCGCTGTGAACACTGGTTTGGTTTTATGCATAATGCCCTGGAACAGCAGAAGAGAAAACAGGAGTTAACCTAGATTCCTCTAAAAGCAAAACAAAAGGTTTTTACAAATATGAATCTTTTCTAAGCAGCCTAAAAGTGAATTATCAATTGGTGGCCATAGTATGTCGGAGGCAATAGCAGTCAAACCAATGTGGAGGTGTTACTTTAAAGGAGATGCATTACAGAAGCGAAATGCATTACTAAAAAAAAAAATTCTGGGCACTTTTAATTAATTTTTCAACAGTCAGCCGCAGTTAAAGTGATAGTTCACCCAACAATGACAAAGCTTTTGAGTCTGACAGAGAGACTCCCTACTACTTTCTTTGTATTGAAAAATTCCATGGAAGAGAGGAGGTTGAACAGGTTTGAAATGACATAAGGGTGATTCAATGACAGAATTTAAATTTTTTTAGGTGACGCATCCCTTTTAGGTTAAATCCAGCGACACAGACCTCATTGGTTCCATCATTTGCATTGATGAAGAGAGGACTCCAGCCTGGAGGAAGAGACTCGCTGTCTATGCCATACCCATGATTCTGAGCTGTAATGAAAGCTTGGCCCGTCATCACGTTCACAACTGGCTGGTTTTGGCCTCTTTAAAAAAGGAACAAAGTCTTTTTAATTAGTCTAAGGGTACAAACGAAAAAAAAGTTACTGTATGTTTTCTCTTCTTCTGCCATAGTATTTTGTCCTTGTATTTCCTTCCCAGACCCGCATGAAATCAAATTTGACATATAATCAGTAAATTAGGGTCTATGATGATAATAATAATAATGATTAGTACCGGTTTCCCATTGGTAGTTTATAAGACTGTGCACCAGCTGCCAGAGCTGTGATTTGATTCCCCATACAAATACCAAACAGTGGCTGAGGACGGTCACTTTCCAGGACCTAATGTAACATATTTTCAAGAAAAGCAGCACATTAAATGAACAAATATGAATGGTTGCCTAATTGATGTCAGCAGAAAATGAAAGTTGTCTGAGATGAATGATTCCAAATGAATTGTTCAAAACAATGAGAATATTATCTGTTGTACCTTGCGAACATTTTGAACCAAAGTCTCTGCCAGTGAAGGATCTCCTGGGCCGTTGGAAATGAAGAGACCGTCATATTCCAAACTCATCAGGTCTTGGTCCCACGGCACTAAATGCACCTCTGCTCCACGCTAGGATATAAAAAAAGATTTGAAATATGATTTGAAAATATAATGTCTATTGCTTCCACAGAAGAAGACCACAGACAAAATCCCCTACCTTGACCAGTAGTCTTATAATGTTGTGCTTGATTCCACAGTCAACAGCAACCACTTTGATTGGGTTACCTTTCCCAAACACTTTAACATCCTTAAAGCATAAAGAGATTTGGTGAACACTCACTGAAAATACAGTGACAGCAATTTAATCAAGTATGCTGGTTACCTTGGTCGAGACCTCAGCCACTAGATTTTTTTGGTTAGGGTCTGTGATTTCCATTGGCTGACCATCAAATTCAATCTTCCCCAAAACGGTACCCTTATTAGAAGAAAAAAATAGGAACCTTCAGTATTTATTTAGGACAAACTGTGCATATTTCAAAGTTGCGTGAATGCTGACCTTGTCTCTAATGATCTTTGTCAGCATCCTGGTATCTATTCCAAAAAGTGCCGGCACCTGTAAGTAAAAGAATGCATTAAATTCTCCATAAGTAAGTAGAAATAGGAATATTCGTAAGTAGAAGTATGTATGGAAACACACTTTCTCCTCTTGAAGCCACTGTGCCAGTGATTTTACAGAGTTCCAGTGACTGTACTCTGCACTGTAGTCCTGAACCAGCAATCCTGACACCTTCCAACAACAAATACATGGAAACAAACAATCATGACTGCAAATAAGCGTTGAATATATATTTACATTTATGTATTTGCCAGACAATTGTATCCAAAAGTGACATACTTCATTCAAGGTATATATTTTAAAGGTTTGTGCACATGATCTTAGCATTGCCAGGACTGCCCGCTCACCTGAATGCGATCAGACTCCACATTTTTCTTCAATCCCAGCTCATCCAGTTCATGTGTGTTGGGAACACCATAGTTTCCCACGATGGGGTAGGTGAGTGTCAGGATCTGCCCTCTGTAACTGGGGTCTGTCAGAGCTTCTGGATAGCTGGAGATAATAGATAAACTTTAAAAAAATGCTTAAAGTCAGCATCAAACTACAGTTGCTATAGACTTTTCTTCCCTAATAGGGCTTTTCACACTTGAAATAGTTAACCCAAGCTCATACTAAACCCAGGGTAAACGGAACCCGTTGCTTCACATTTCACAATGCTCATAATTTACCCCGGGGTTAAAAACGGCGTTTATAACGGCAATAACCTGGGGTTAAGCGCAGTGTGAAAACCCCTATTGTAACATATATCTAAGTGAAATAACTTCTGAAACAAGAAAAAAAAGTAAGGCGGGACATTTTGTCCATTAGCAATTGATTGGATCTTTGTGATTGTTTTGTTTTGCTAGTTCGGTAACACTTTACAATAAGGTTCATTAGTTTAACATTATTTAACAACATTAGTTAACATGAACTAATAATGAACTACATTTATTAATCTTTGTTCATGTTAATTTCAACATTTACTAATACATTATTAAAATCTTGTTAACTTTAGTTAATGCTCTGTGAAATAACATGAACAAATAATAAACAACTGTATTTTCATTAACTAACGGTAACGAAGATTAGTAAATACAGTAACAAATGTATTGCTCATGTTCGTTAATTAATTAACTAAAGTTTAACTAACTACCTTATTGTAAAGTATTTCTGTGATCTTCCGCCTAAAAACCATCAGAGAAGAGATATTGTTGCAAGAGGGACGGAACGTTCTTTTGATTATAGGGGCACATATGTGCATAAATAAATCATATATAACAACATATAAATACTGCAATATACTATATTGTCCATTTTGATGTCATGGTGACTTTAAAGCTAATATGACTAACTTCAAAACTAGAAAGAATAAAGCATTTAGGTCTTATGTTTGAAAACTGTGGTTACAATAGTGTTCTGAATGGCTGGTAAACTGATTCTAGTCTAAAGTTCTCGAAGGTTTAGGTTTATTTACATCTTGGGTCTTGTGTTAGAAAATGGTTGACACTGGTTGGTCATCTGAAAAGTGTCTTTTGCACTTTCCACAACTGCCAGAACATTATATTAATGCATGACCCTATTCAGAGAGTCCCTTCTCACCCAACTAGTCCTGTGTTGAAGACCAGCTCTCCAGCTGCAGAGTGATCATGGCCAAAGGAGAAGCCCTTCATCTTGGTCCCATCTTGAAGCACCAAGTGTGCAGTCTGAGCCTGGACATTAGACTAAATATAAGGGCAACAAATGTGTCTGTGGCAAGAAAATTCATGATGTGCAACGTGAAGCAAAATGTGAGGCAGATTTCCAGGATTTTTGAGCGTTATGTCACTTTTCAATTTTCACCACAGGTTTCTTACCTCATATCATGTAAATTAACTCAAAGTTAACACACCTTAAAGCTGAGCAACCTCGTTGATGTTCTCCAGCTGCGCCATCCCAGCCTCAGTGATTTGGCAACTCCACTGACTGTTAAGATTTTTGACATATTCTTTTCAGAAGTGTTGTTTTCTCCTTTACAAAATGCGCTGTTTTCAAACTATATGTGAATATCAGCTTGAAGAGGGTTTAAAATATTTCCATGCACCGGTGAACACCGCGCGCGCCGTTCACCTGCTGCCGCTGTGTAAAGATGGAGATGCAGCGCACGAGATCCTAACTCTCTCATCGCTTACTCAACGCTCTGTGCTCTGATTGGTCCATTTGACTTCGATGACTAAAGACGCGGGTGATTACTGAATAACTGTTGCCATCAGCGTTTCAAAATTGTAAATCACATTGACCATACGTCTCTATTTTGATGCTATATTTTTGTAATATATTACAATAAAAATTACAATGTTTTATTATATTTTAATGGTATTAAAATAATTTAAAAACACTTTTCCGTAATTGAAATAAAACTCAAATTAAAAATAAATATATTATATGAGGAAAAAATACATTGAAGCAGTAAAATTATTAAAGCAAAGTGATAAAAAAAAAAATCTCATAATATTTAAAAAACGAACAATAGATAACGGATTACTAAAACTTAAAAGAAAGTTAAAATATAAACCTGAAAATATAAATGTTAAAAAAGCTAATTCAAAATAAAGCTATTATAGTTTATAAATAATACTAAAATAACACAGATAGGCTAATTACAATGATGAAAAGCATTAATGCAGTTTCATTGTAGCAACATCCACATTACCCAGATTTATAGTAAAACTATAACATCCATTAAATTTTAAATATCACTAAAAATTCTTATAGAGAAGAAAAATGTATGTAATGTGGCATAAAAACAGCATTACTGAAAATGTAAAAAAAAAAAAAAAACTGTCCATAATATTCTAACAATGCAAAGCTTTGCATCAGTCCACATGCCACAACAGACCAAATGTTATGTTGTATTTAGGATTTTTAAAAGGAAACTCTAATATGCCTTCTAAAGGAAAATCACACAGACTTCTGATGAAACTACAGCACTTCCTAGCCATGCATTCACATTCGTAACCCTGATCCACAGTTAGCTACATTGAGCAAATCCCTGCTCTTTTCCTCTCCTTCTGACAATAGAGAGAGCCCCTGTCAGGGGATTAATGCTGGTGCAGGACTTTGCTGAGCATGCTGGGAGGGCTCATTGCCAAGGCCGCCACTCTGGTGGATTCAGCAGTCTGTCAGAAACTGCACATAATGTGCGGCACCATTCAGCAAAGACAAAGTCGAACAGGAACAATATACATCAGGTTATAAGCAGTGTCAACTTGACCACAAACTATACTATGGTATTCACTAACAGATGTGTAGCACACTGCACACTCAAATGCATGAGTCAAAGTTGTCTCATCAACATTTGATTTGTGGTGACACTTCACATTTAGGTTCGTTAGTAAATTTTAGTTATTAGTTAACATGAACTAATAATGAACTGCACTTCTACAGCATTTATTAATCTTTGTTAATGTTAATTTCAACATTTGTATACACATAACTAACTTTAATAAAGATACTGTAAAAAATGTATTCCTCATGGTTAGTTCATGTTAGTTAATACATTAACTAATGTTTAACTAATGAACATTATTGTAAAGTGTTACCTGATTTGTTTTATAATAGTTTATGTATATAATTTATCTCTATTATAAGCTCTTTAAAATTAGCCTAAAATTTTACAACTTTTATTAGGAATATCAGGGTGAATTCAGGATGATTGGGACATTTTTTTCCAGCCATCTCAATGGAAAAAAGTGTCCCAATCTCCCTGAATTCACAGATATCATATACTGAGTACTGCACGTGTATATAGTGCTTGCTAGGTGATTTACCTGTTCAAACGCTCGAGTCCGACTCTGAACTAAAGGAGAATTAATTTCCTGGTAAAATCTTTTTTTTTTTTTTTTTTTTTTTTTAATTGATGCTCAGAACAGTACACAAGAAAAAGAAAAGAAAAAAACAACAAGTGGGGGACATTTCCTGGTAAAATCACAAAAAGTGTTGGCTCCAATCAATCCAACACCGCCAGAAAATTGAACCATACAATTTCAGTCAAAAAAGAAGGTCCCTCATTCAACCTTTCACTTGTTTTTGCCATTATAATTTGTGTATTAGCTTAGTTCTTGTTACATTTTTGTATGCTTTGTATAGGAAAGCTACTTTTAATTGCCATCAGTGCCCAAAAGTCTTTTTGCCACCATTGTGGTGTAGTGACGCCCTCTACCAGCAGGGGCATACTGTAGAAAACAACCAGCCAAACCCATTGTTTAACAGTGCACTGCCCTCTAGTCGTCGTCCTATGAAAACTCATCTACAGTTGAGATTCTATGAGATAGGTAAGACTAATGCGATGATTAAAGTCAGTTTTAACATTATTATAATGATAGGAAACCCCTCACAAGCAAGAATATGGTATCCACTGATGTATTAAGTTCCTCTTAATTTAAATACATAAATCTAGAATCAAGCTAAATCTAGCACTGTACTTTAGTATCAGTATTCCTCATCTTAAATATGTTATGGGATGAAATCATGTGTTTACATGAACCGATTCTCCTGCAATGTGATCCCTGTGTCTACATGAGAAATTGAATGGAGAGAACATCCCTGACTTAACATAGCCTCCAAATCTTCTGTGCTCCTTTTCTATTCTAAGAGCCTGCTGGCATAATAAGACGGAAAATTGTTAAGTGATTAGGGGGTATGTGGTGTTTCAGAAATGCATAGCTTTCTATTACAGCTCAGCACTGGATCCTCACACTACACAAATACGGTTAGTTTCTCCTTCTGGAGCCTATCCTTTTTGGCTGGGATCCCATTTGCTGTTTTCAAAGATCCCCAGCCATATACAAAGGTCTGAAAATAACCAAGGCCATGCTGGTCTCTTTCCTCCTTGCAGGACAACAGAATAAAATGAGTGATTTTTCAACATAATACAACAACTTAAATGATGGATGTAAAGTTAAAGCCATTTTGTTTCAGAGTTTTATAAACTTGAGCAAACAATCTTTTCAAATTCTTGTTATTTATATATATATATATAATTATGCGTGAGATTTGGTGCCTGACACTGTAATAGCTTTTTTTTCCATCCTGAAGAGTTTATCTCAGCATATCTAATGCAGCTCTAGAACATTCTAGCAGCCTCTAGTACGTGCAGATGATTGCTTTGTATTTTATTCCATCTCAGCACTTGAACCAGAAGTGATGGGCGGGTCTCTCTGATGACGTGTGTTCGTGACTTCCAAGGAACTATAATTGGTATTCTTTTAGAGTAAGGGGCTGCCGTTCAGATGGCTTGGAGACCCTCAGTGGGGGTTGCGGCCGCTTTTCAAGGCTGTGTGCTGCTTTGTTTAGCTTTACCCTTTATAATCTGTCTGAGGCAGTTTAAGGGATAGGCAGGTGACGCTGAATCAACCCCCTTAAGGAGCTGTGGGCCCCCCCTCAGAGAGATCCCAAGAAAACTTCGCACCTCTTCAGGAAGGGCTATAAATAAGGCCCATCTGTCCGGGGGCTAAGTTACAATCTCATTCCTTATGGAATTAGTAAGAAGTCCGGTAGGGTGAGCGGCACTGTTAGTTATGGTGACTCACATCAGAACCACTGCGGTCCGAACTATGTAGTGACCTCTATGAGTCAGAATGCTTCTGTTTCACCTTAAGGTTATCTGAAAATAACGCCAGTTACTTCCTGCTCTATTCTTAAGACAGCAGCACCACGGTTCATTCACTCAGTGCAGTTTGTCCTTCATTATCTCTTGAACTCTTGAATCATATACTGAGGTGAATACATTATTCACACTATTTATATTTGCGAAGTACAAAAGTGTTCAAGGCCCATACTCAACTTTAAAGGTGTTAGAGAAATTTATGATGGGGTTACACTTAATTTTGTGTCACTTTGAGTCACATTCACTGTGTAAATTAGACTTTCTCAGTAACAATAAAAGAGACAGCATCACCTCTGAATCTAGTTTCGTTATGTTGCTAGTTGATACTGTAAGCCGGGAAGAGCCACATTCAGTTAATATTCAGACAAAATTTAAAAAAAAAATTGCTTTGAGATAAATGTGTAGTTGTGTTTATTTGCAAATAGTTGTAGGTATATGTAATATGATCTCTTAATGTTATAAGACACCCCTGACTAATGCCTCAAATAGTTTTTTTTGTTATTTCTAGACATAGGAAAGACACTGTACAAATCAGTTTGACTGTGTCTCTTTAGTCACTGATACTTAATGTTTCATTGTCCAGTTATTGTCAAAAATAATACAAACCGTGTTATGTCAAAGCATGTTTTTCAGGTGGAAAATGTTTGCTATCGAAGAAAATCAACGTCATTTCCTTTGCCACACATGGTGAAGTGTTTCTCCATGAGACCTTTTCACCTTTCCTTGGAGTGGTTGTCTCCTCCCTCACGGTTGGCACGTCCTCCCTGTTGCGCTCTCGAAAAGATACTAAATTAATCCAGAGATGTGCGTCACCTCATGACACCCTGCAAGCTTTTACTGTGTGATGATGGGCATGCTTACCTCATTAGTATAGCTTATGTAGTTTGATGGTGGTGTTTTCATATCAGAGTTGGAGTAGCATGTTTATGATGCAGGGGTTTTATATTGAGGCTTCACTGATGTTTTGAAAGCTGAGTCTCGAGTTGCTGTGGAAAACAGGATATTCTTGTGCAGATCACATGATACACTGAAAACATATGACTGAATGACGTAAAATAAGTCACAGGTCTTTATACTGTATCGTCTTAATATGATTCAGATCATGTTTTAATTTAAAGAATGAATTTTGTGATAAATTTAAATATTCTTAAAGAGATAGTCGATAATAAAAATTAAATTCTGTCATCATTCATGGAACAGAAAAGAGGGCATTTTAAAGAATGTTGGTAACCAAGCAGTTTCAACATGAGGGTGAATACATAATGACATAATGATTTTATTTCTGGGTGAACGATCCTTTTAAAGCACCTTTATTTACCACCAACTCTGGTTCCACCAAATACGACACATACTAAGTTGGGACATCTTGGGTTCCATCAAACTTGATGACTCCTCCCCATCCCCAACAACCATACCAAATAACCAAGCAGGCTAAAAGGGAGGTAGCTGCTAAAATCATTAAGAGTTGAGGGGGTTGTTGGTTCTGGTGGGCAGGTGGATGGGACGGGAGGGGGCAGGTTCGTAGAGAAGGTGCTTCTAGATGGCAGGGGTGAGCCCTGATGACAGCTGGGGGGCTACAACTGAAGCGAGTCCAACTGAAAGAAGGGGGGTTAAAAAGGGTGAATGAATATCTTGAGTCTCTACATTAATGGTCCTCCTCTGGGGGTGGGGAAAGGGTCACCAAGACATATTTAGATGGGAGAGTGATGAGATCTGGTGCGCTTTGTGAGGTAACGGGCATCAGCAGCTGAGGTCTCCTTAAAATTTCCAGACTCCACTAGCTCCTTTTCCCAAGAGTCAAGGCTGAGATGAACGAAGACGGTTTAACCTCTCATTTTCACTCTCAGCTTTCATTCCCTTCACAGTTTGATTTCTCTCTGATCTCATCATTTCTCATACTGTCTGCACTTTGCTCACACACATGATGACAGACACTGACTGGTAGATGCTGGTAGAGTCACTCTTCGACAAACATCTCTCCCTATACTCAGATGACCCACAACTTAGAAAACCCCTGAGCTTCTAGCACATAGAGAATCAGTCTGAAACACAATTTGTGAATAATGCATGAGATTTTTTTTATTTACATTTTCATTTCATACCTTTTATTTAATTTGAAATTAATTCAAATACAATCAGACATCATAGATTGAAATATGTGAGAAGGACACACCCATGCAATGGATTTACCTCACCAGTTAAAATTTGAACCTGCAGAGAAAAACAGATAAAAAAAAGTGCCACAATAGAATAGAACAATGCTATAGGGGAATATGGTTTATTAGAATTATGTAGCAACCGAAAAAAAGTTAAATAAACAAAAATGATATGTTTGTATATCTCATATAGGCCTATCTCTTTTTCTTCAATAAAAGTAGCAACCTTATATTCACTCTCATCAGTTTTCACTCTCATTTACAGTCACTCATCAAAATTTTACATCATTTACATAAGTTGAGCATTGGTGCTTTGCACATAACTTCCATTCGTGTGTGTGTGTGTGTGTGTGTGGGTATTCCCTACGTTATGGGGACCAAATGTCCCCACAGGTATAGCAATACTAGTAAATTTTGATCTTGGGGGGACATTTTTTTGGTCCCCATGAGGAAACAAGCTTATAAATCATGCAGAATTATCTTTTTTGAAAATCTAAAATAGTAGAACATTTTCTGTGATGGGTAGGTTTAGGGGTAGGGGTAGTGTAGGGGGACAGAATATACAGTTTGTACAGTATAAAAACCATTACGCGTATGGAATGTCCCCATAAAAAATGAAAACACAACATGTGTGTGTGTGTGTATGTGTATGTGTACTTGTATTCCTTACATTGTGGGGACCAAATGTCCCCACAACGTAAGTAAAACCAGTAAATGTTGACATTGTGGGGACCTTTTGTTGGTCCCCAAGAGGAAACAAGCTTATAAATCACACAGAATTATCTTTTTTGAATATCTAAAATAGCAGAACTTTTTCTGTGATGGGTAGGTTTAGGGGTAGGGGTAGTGTAGGGGGACAGAATGTACAGTTTGTAGAGTATAAAAATAATTTCGCCTATGGAAAGTCCCCATAAAACATGAAAACACAACGTGTGTGTGTGTGGTTTGTCTTGTCACTTTCACTGAAGTAACATGATACCAGCAGACTTTCATTTATTTTGGAGAAAGTGGCCACATTCTTGCCACCTGTCCTGGTATTTTTAGCCATCAGCTGGTGCCATTAACCATCCTTTGAATCATTATTGTGAGGATGTAAGCATTTAGTCAAAAACATTGATGTTGCCATTATTAATCAGGCGTAGGCCTTGACCAAGTATGAAGCGACACTACAAAAAGATTTATTTCTGTATATATATTTGTAACATTTAAATGTGGTATATGGATATGGATTTACATAAGGATATGTAAATAATACATAATTTATAATAAAGTTAACAATGACAGTGTTTTGTTAGTAAATTAGTGTCTCGCGGTATGGTTGCGATTATATTTACTCTTTCTACAGTGTCATCTTTACCTCCATATAGGTAGACTACTACAGTGTTTGTTTTTTGAAAGCAAGCAGTAATTCAGGAACACTTCTCAAATAGCCTATCTAATAAAAGTTACCAAGGAAACGGCGGTCGCGGTGCATATTTAGACCTCCTGATTTTTCTCAAGTAACTTCGCGGGTTGTTGTCTCCCCCTGAAGTTGAAATGAGATTTACGACTCTTTGCAGTCACCGCGCTTCGCCCCCTTCTCCATTTGGGGCGCGCGCGCCCTCCCCTCTGTTCCCAACCACCCAATCCGCTCGTGCATCAGTCTGACATCAACTCTGAAGTAAATTATACGCGTATATAAACATCTATACTTACCTTGAGAATGCTGAGTATCCTCCAAGCTGTGGTCCACTCCCTTTGTCGACTTCCTTCCCGGCGGACAAATAGACTAAAAAATGGCACCTAAGAAGGACGCTAAGAAGCCCGAGCCCCCCAAGAAGGCAGAGCCCGCACCTGCTCCCGCGCCCGCGCCCGAGCCCGAGGCCCCACCTAAACCCGCCGCAGTAGATCTGGCCGCTGTGAAGGTAACAACCATTCCTGTCATGTCAAACAGACAGATTTTTAAAGTGATATTTGAAGTCATAGCTGATATTGAAGTTTGCAGTTTGTTATAGCTGGTTTTCTTTAACTAAATTAACATTTTTTTTTTAAATTGATTGGCCAATGCATATAATACTATTATTATTTGCATGCCAATAAATATTAAATGCATTTGCTTTTAATGAAGCAATAAGTCCGTAATATCTGTATTCTAGCCTCCAGAATCGTTTTGCTTATTTATGTTTAGGTTGCGTTACACTTTTATTATGTATTTTACACAACTACACATTCATGAAAGTTTGATCCATATATTTGAATATACATTAACCCATGGTGTGTGAATCATATTAAACTGTTTCCTGATAGCTTAAGTCATTATAAGCAGTTGCTGTGTTGACTGCTGGAAATATGTATTTTTAGTGGATTCAGCACCACGGATAGTTCCGGTTAAGTTGTTTTTTCGTGCATATAACTACAATCAAACGTCACAGCCCTTTTCTGATTGGCCCAATAATAGAGAAGGTTCACATGGCCAAACATGGAGCTCCTTAATGTTCTGTAAGCAGCTGAGCGACTAAATTAAGCATGCCAAGATCTTGCGCTCTCACTCTTCAGTTTTCTATTAAAGCAGCTGTTTGGGAATGACTCACCTGTCATAACGGTGTTAGTGATGTGATGCATTCGCTCAGGTCTTGAAAATCATTCCACGTCTTCAGGCCATGCACATCGTCTCCTTGATTTATGCAGTGGACATTTGCGTCGCTGATTATTCTTTTACAAATGCGTTTTGCTTCAACCATTACACTGACTGCCCTGATATTTACCATTCATGATCTATATATTTTTCCTTTGATATTCGGACTCATTTATATGATTATATTGAAATTAAAACATGAAATTAAAACAGAGCTAAACTTAAGTCTATTACTGTGTTTAAACTGGTTTTGTTTCATAATGACACACAGATCTGTGCTTCTTGATTTCATTCAGTCAATATATTAATTATGCAAATATTCTTGAATAAAATGTACGTCTAATTTGGTTATGTAAGAAAATGTCTCATTTATAAAAGCATTAATAATACATTTATTTTACATAACTACACTATGCAATGTAAAATCGATTCAAATGCACCCGTCATAAAAGTTTGATCCATATATGTGAATGTACATAATCTACTGATATGTATATTATATTATGTATGTTCATATCTTATGGCATAGAGTAAAATGTACCTCTGTTTTCCTGCAGCTTGATTTCAGCCAGGACCAGTTGGAAGGTGAGATCCTTTTTTTTTTTTTTTTTAAATAGATTTCATGACTATTGCTCACACATATGAATGAGTTTACATGGAGTGTGGTGCTTAAAATAATAAAAAATATAATAGAGAAAAGTCCTGCACAAGGATAATTAGATATCACATATCCTATTTCAATTCAACTAATTATAATCTGCCTTTAGGCAGGAATTTAATGGCACCAGAAATATTAATTCAAAAGCTAAGTGGTTTGAAGCAAGCGACTCATGGAAAATTCCCAAAGTGTTCTGGGATTTACTTCTATTGTGCCATAAAAGTCAAGCAATTCAATGCAACTTCACAGTTAATTTGCACCATTGTCCAGTGCTGCGTTTTACGTGGAAGAATGTGGCCGTTGCACGGTGAGGGGCAGCTTTCAGCAGCCTGGGTGTGAGTTACACTGCAGTCAGCATTCTGGCCTCACATGGTACTGCCTTTATATGGAGGGAGTTATATTCTTGGGAGAGCATATCAATTCCAAGTCGACTCTTTGAATGTCTCCCCCTGCTCCTATCACGTCGTAGGTGGCAGCTGGCTTTGTGCGGAAATCACATGAAGCTATTAATCTTTCAGATGATCATATTCCAGAGAGCCAATAGCCATGATGACCATAGAAATTCTGAGCACTGATTATTACTCAGTCTGCTCAACTTTAGTTTAAATTAGCATATCCCACAAATGTAAAGGTAGCGAACCTGATGTTTTGTGAACACCTGTTTGTTTGAGAGATCCAAATAAAGCGCGTCATTTAGATGATCATCCTCACTGTAGATGCCTATTACAAAACACAACTATACATTTTGTTTAAAAAAATGGTTATAAGCAAAACTGACTCTCTTAGAATATAATCAGACCTATGGTCGACAACTTTGTCTTAATATGCACAGATTTAGAGATTAATGAGTGTCAAAACTGATGTCAAATCAATCAAAAAGCCATTTCTCTCACTTCCATTGTTAAATTTAATCGGTTTTGCTTTTGTTGGGGAAGAATAGCAAGAAATCCTTCTTAAAAATAGGCAAAAGTTACATAAAATGTAACATTCTACCCCCGGTTTCACAGACAATTAAGGCTTAAGCCTTGTCCCAAAGTACATTTATTCACATTTACATTTACATTTATTCATTTGGCAGACACTTTTATCCAAAGCGACATAAAAGGGGAGCAATGAGGGGTTAGGTGCCTTGCTCAAGGGCACCTTAGTCATGGTATTGAAGGTGGAGAGAGTGCTGTTCATTCACAATCCCCACCTTCAATTCCTGCCAGCGTGGGAATCGAACCAGCAACCTTCAGGTTACAAGCCCAACTCCCTCAGCATTAGGCCACGACTACTAAAATATGCATGTTTGAGCCGTTTTAACTGAAAGCAACTTAACTGACTTGTTAATACCATTGTGTTGTCTCAAGATGCATACCTGTAATATTATTCATAAGGTATGTTTATAAAAGCTACTTAAACATCCTAATTCAGGTAAAGCCTAATCCTGGCTTAATCTAAGCCTTGTTTGTGAAACCAACAGTGCCTCATTAAAAGTTTCTCCTGTCCCAGTTTTCTTGTGATATTTCATACATATTGCATGTAAAAGACGTCCTACTCATTAACACTATAGATAAAAACTAGAAGAATAACAAAACACAGTGAACAGACAAAGTGCAGCTATTTGCGCTACTATGCATGTGCTTATGATTACAATAATAAATTCAAATAATATAATAATTACATGCGTTACAGCATGTAAATACTGCATTACAGCGTAACTGCCTCAACCAATGGCGTGAGTTGTGGGCGGGTTTAATCAACCAATGGGAGATAGGGATGTGTTCAGGAAACCTGTTTGAAATTAGTATGCGCAGAACACGCTTCACCTAACAACTAAAATAATCTCCCCACAAATTCCAGATTACAAGGAGGCCTTCGGACTTTTCGACAGAGTTGGTGACAGCAAAGTAGCCTACAACCAGATTGCAGATATCATGCGTGCACTGGGACAGAACCCAACCAACAAAGAGGTTTCAAAGATCCTGGGCAACCCCACCGCTGATGGTAAGTGGATTTTTTTCCCTTTTCCCTTTCCCTTTAGCTATTCTGAAAGTACCTCTAGTCAACATTAGCACTGTCAAGAGCTTTCACCGTGACATATTTCAGATGCCTGTCTGTTTAACTGCAATTAGCAGAAGGCTGGTGTCGTGACAGGTGCTTGCATTATGTTTCACTACATCTGCCCTCTATGACCTCTCCATTCACTTTTGATCCTGTTTACAGACATGGTAAACAAGAGAGTCGACTTTGAGGGTTTCCTGCCCATGCTGCAGTTTGTGATCAACAGCCCAAACAAGGCAACATACGATGACTACGTTGAGGGTCTGCGTGTATTCGATAAGGAAGGCAACGGAACAGTAATGGGTGCTGAGCTGCGTATCGTCTTGTCAACACTGGGTAAGTTGATGGGATTACTAGCGCAAGACCATATTCACATCAATCATGAGAGTGGATTCTTTTGAAACAAATGTGATGACCTGCTCTATCATTTTGAGTCTTTTTTTATTTTACGTAGAAACATTACATTACATAGAACTGAATGTAAAAGCAAAGTCTCTGCTTGTTATATATATATATATATATATATATATATATACACACACATACACATACACATACACACACACGTTGTGTTTTCATGTTTTATGGGGACATTCCATAGGCGTAATGGTTTTTATACTGTACATTCTGTCCCCCTACACTACCCCTACCCCTAAACCTACCCATCATAGAAAATATTCTGGTATTTTAGATTTTCAAAAAAGATAATTCTGTGTGATTTATAAGCTTGTTTCCTTGTGGAGACCAACAAAAGGTCTCCACAATGTCAAGATTTACTGGTTTTACTTACGTTGTGGGGACATTTGGTTCCCACAATGTAAGGAAAACAAGTACACACACACACACACACACATTTCCTCTATATCTGCTTTAAATTTAAAAGCAATGACCCGTTTTGTTCTTCCATTAAACTCATCCTGTTGTCAACTTGGCGATCTGCCTAGTCAAAAGCACTGATATATCTCATATTAATGTTTCTACTAATCAAACCTGTTGTCAAGATATAATCGAAATGGTGTCCGTCACAAAAACATTTCAGGAAAATTGCCTTTAAAGAATTCCAACAATTTTTAGACATTTCTTAGAAAGAATTAGATGATTTATTAAAACATAGCCTGCATTAAGTTATTAAAAGAAGATAAAAGAAACAAAGAATATACCCTAACCCTAACCCAATCTATAATATATAAATTCATATATTAATAATATGTTTATGAGTTTAGTAATATGCACTTCCCTAAGCTTATTTTTTTCTAGCTAACTAATGCGCAATGAACTTGAAATGACTTTTTCTGAGGTAATTGTTATGTGACGTTGTTCACAAGTTTTCTTGATATTTTTCCGTGTTTGAAACACTGATTGACCGATTATTGGAGATATGATACATTTCAGCAAGTTGTACTGTATCTTTTAGCATACCTCATTTTTTCATGCTAAACTAGAAGAGGAAAACGATAATCGACCATTTGAATTAAGACGGCTACACATTAAAGAGCATCAAATGGACATTTATTGAGTTCTGTAATAAAGTTGACTTGTTTTATCAAAATATCATACAGTAAAATACAGCTCATTGCTACTTTAGACTGAAAACATAGCCTATATTTAAGTTTAAATCTGTCTTTCAGTCTGTTTAATGACTTGACCGACCTATTCTCCTCCCTTTCTCTTCAGGTGAGAAAATGACTGAAGCAGAGATCGATGCTCTTATGCAAGGCCAGGAGGATGAAAATGGCTGTGTGAACTATGAGGGTCAGTTCAAACTCTTTCATTCTTTCATTGCACATTCATCACAGTTAAAATGAAATAATGACTAACCGATTTATAGAGATGATCGTTGTTTGTTGTCCTGTAATTCTAAGCTCACATCACATGGACATTTTTTCAATCTCTCCATTCTGAACAGCTTTCGTCAAACACATCATGTCTGTGTAAGAAGTTGTGAGGAAACTGAAGCATTTCTCCAGATTCCATGATGTCAGGACATCCAAACAATGTTTCCAAAAACCAACTCAGAAACGGATAAAAGGGACATGGGATGTTAGTCATAAACAATTGTTTTGTAATTTGTGTTTCCTATTTTTTTCCACTTGACTCCTATTTCTTTTGTCCTTGCTTGGAATCCATTCATATTTTTTCCAGCTAATATTCTTGGCGATGTTCGTGTTGGGACAAGCCTCTCCGTAGCGGAACGGTTGTGAGGGGTGGGGTGTGTGTGGGGGGTTAAACAAAAATATAAAGCACACCCTTGACCCCTCACTGTCTGGATCGCAAAGTCAAAGGTGCTAAATATACTGCCATTAATGGACTGGCTGCAAAACCTCCTTCTCCCTTTCCCCAGAGTCTTAATTTATTTTTCGCCTCTGTCAATTCTAATAATAAACTTTTCACAAAGTATCAGCCTTGTTGTGATTAATATTCTCATGTTCAGAGCACAAGACAGAAAGGCAAGTGATAGGTAAGTGGAACAGGTAGGTAAACATGACTGATTATAGTAAATATAATTATATAAAGTCAACATGAAACTGTATTCACAACCTATTTTACTTCCATAATCTGTTATAAGTCAGAATGAAAGAAGATATTCATCAAGAAAAACTGAAACTTGGTAGATTGTATGCATTTGGAATGAATTGGACCAGGGAAAATGGGAAGGTCGTTCACAATAAGAATATCAAGAAAGTAAATGGGCTCAATTTTGATATCATGGTGACTTGATAAACATTAAGATAACTGGGAAATAAATATCCAGTGAAAGACTAGATTGAGTCTAGACTGTTTTCATTCATCTAGGTCAGTGTTTCTCAAACTTTTTCAGCCCAAGGACCACTTTATCTTCCAATTTTTTTCTGAGGACCACCTAACAGCATCCCTCTCTAACACGCCCCCCAAAAACAACAAAATAGGAAGGATAAACTAAATTTAAGTTTAAGTCAAAAACTAATTATTCAAACACAAATGCAATGATATGATCCATTTTTTCGTTATTAAAACACACTGACGTCAACCCCCCCGCCCACGATCCGGTGCGGGTTAAGAGCTTGCCTAGTTTAGGTCATCTTTTCGCGGACCACTAGGGGGCGATGGCGGACCACTATTTAAGAATTACTGATCTAGGTTAAGGTACAATGTCTGGTAAAATTCAAAAACAACTGGGATGCACACTTGTCACATTTTGGCCATGTGACCTGCTTTTGACAATGAAACGTGCCAACCTTCACCCGCTTATAAATCCGTTGTCAACAAACAAGAAGCTTTTGGTTTCCCCGCAGGATTCCACTAAAATAAAAGCCCTGGTTTAACTTTGATGAAAGCAAGTTAAGTAAGACAGCTATAAATATTAATAAGGTAATTTTACTGTCAATTTTATTGTTTTACAGTACAATAGTACTATTATTACAGCAATATATTTCCTTATTGATTTAAATTTAAAATACAAAACATATGTGTTTCAATATGACTAGATAAAAATAATAATATAGTCATATTGAATGGGTTCCATTAAAACAAGTGGGAACGTGTTCTGAGACAACTGGAGAGATTTTTTTTTAAACTGTATCTATTTTTAATTGTTTTTAAAATCGGCTGTAATTTTACCAGAGATACTAAGAAAAAGTATCTGTAAACACTCAGTTCAAATCATGAGGCCTGCAAAACAAATTATTCATAATGAAAAGTTTTGACTCTAAATTCTGCTATGGTATACCCCACTTAATATACCCCACATGAACAATTTTGTCCTGGATCCTTGAATTCAAACAATACATTTCCGCGTACCCTTCCACTTACAGCCTCTCGTCACTTCTTGCTTCTTTTTTTAAAACCTGTAAAGAGGCAATAATACCACAGTCATAAGTCATTACACATTTCACAAACACAAAGTCAGATCACACCAATGTTTTGTTCATTTTCTGTATTTTTATTGTCATAACTGTTAAGGGCATTTATAATCCGTGTCATACCAACAGGAGAAAAACTGCGTACATCTATGTGACCTTTTAAATACATTTACAGCAGCTGAGGGAATCAAGGAAAGGGTCGGTAAAGCTCAGGGGGACCGAGAAAACACAGAAGCCTACAAATGACAGCTGTTCTAGAGGAAAAGGGGCAGAGGACAACCACAAATGACGAGAAAAAATATACTGGTGTACTGTGCTCAAACAAATGCAAGCGGAGTGAGTATCCTTTTTAAAGTTTTGATTTGTGTGTTTCTTTTTCCACGTCCTAAGAAAGAAAACTAAGCATCCAAGCAGGAATCAGCAGACGCACACAGGGCCTAAATCACAGACAGATCCCGAGGAGCTGCTCCCTACGTTTAAGAATAAAATGAGAGCCATCCATATCTTGCTCAGATGGATCCGTTCCCATCTCGAAAGATGGCGTATGTGGCTAACACTTAGAGACAGCAGACTGAGCAGATCTTACATGATTCATGTATAACCGGAGCCGTCGATTGTATCTGCGTAATGTAATACTGTAATATAACTGTTTGTGTAAAGGTGCAGTCACATTTAATGTTACTCTGCAAAATTTCGCAGGCGACATTTCACTAGCATTCTGCATGTTCGGGAGTTTCGCATGAGGGCGAAAAAGTTCCCCAAGCCGATTTTGCTCAAGTCGGTCACGGTGAATTCACCGTGCTGACAGTGACTTGTGAAAGAAATCTGAAAGTGACTTCTTCAATATCGCTAATGTGACCACACCGTAAGTTAAATCTGCTTAAACTGTCCACGGAAGCAACGGTTTCGTAACGGCAGCGAAGGTCATCTGAAACAATGTACAAACTAAACATCGTCGCTAGTATCTACAAAACATGATGTGTTCATTTTATTCAATGTTTCAGCAAATAACTTACTAAAATCCCTTGAAATAGAAAATAGCCTCTTTTGTGTACTAGAATACATGCTCGTAATACTATCTAGTTTTTTTTTTTTAATGCAATTGTACAGGAATAAGTTAGTTATCGAAGGAGTAATTGTTTCTTTTTTCAATTGAGCATGAGATGTCGAGACAAAGAGCTGGTATATTTATAAATATATTCCCTTATAGTGTATATTGTGTTTGATCGTACGTGACTCGCTGTTGAGAAGTTTTAGAGTCCATGCACTGAATGGGCAAAATAACACGTGCAGCATGGGATCGTCGCGCCACATTCCCGTGTATAAAAATTCCATTCGACCAACTTTTACGCAACACACCTGCCACTGACCCTAAACCAGCAGTTGAGGCCACTATCTGTACACAATCATAAAAAGTCACATGTAACATGGGTAATAAAAAGCACTGGTACCTCTCTAGCTCTAACAAGTCGTTATTCATTAAAATTGACAAAAAAAACAAACAAAAAAAAAATAAAATGCCGATAAAATGCTTTTTTTTTTTTCAGATGGGAAGTGAAATTTGTAGTCTTCCATAAATACCAGAGGGAGGAAGGGTCAAACTGTGACACCACTGAAGGGGACTACTGTAGATTGGGTGGAGGGAAGTTGAACGGAGATATTTCGGATTCACAAGCCTTGTTTGGCCAGGGCGGCGGTCACATCATCGGCCAGTGTGGCCAGCTGTGGCGACTCCAGCATGTTGATGCTTCCGGACGAGGACATGTGGCTGTGCCGGTGAGGGGAGGTCCCGCCTGACAGCCCGAGCGCCTCGATCACAATCTCCGCCCCGTGATCCACGCGTGCTTTGGCTGTGTCGCGGAACAACAGCTTATGGCTTTCAATCTTAGAAAGCAGGAAATAGGAAGTCAGTGATGGTCACTTAGCTCATCCTGATGTGCGATGTGGGATTGGTAAGTAAAAACAGTTGCATTTGTGCTCTCACCTGTACATGGCCTCCTCCAGGCGTATGGTGGGCATTGTCCAGAGAGCCTACCTTTGCATGGGCTTTTTCTCTGAAGTCCAGCTTCACACTCTCAATGCGCACATGACCACCTCCTGAGAGACAGAGTCACAAAAAAAGATTGCAATTAATTTCACAATTCTCTGCTGGAGCAATCTTAAAAGAACAGTTCATTCATTTTTTTTCACAGAACTAAAAAGAAAAAAGAAGAGAAAAAAAAAACAGGATTTTTTTAGAATAAAAAAATTATTCTGCTGTTCAAAAGTTTTGGGGTGGTAAGTTTTTTTTCCCTTTTTTTTTTTAAAAAATGTTTATTTTTAAGTGTCTTATGCTCACCAAAGCTGCATTTATTTGATTAAAAATACAGTAAAAACTATAATATTGTGAAACATTACAATTTTAAAAAGATGCGTTTTCTATTTGAACACGTTTTAAAATGCAATTCATTCCTGTGATGGCAAAGCTGAATTTTCAGCAGTCATTATTCCAGTCTTCAGTGTCACATGATCCTTCAGAAATCATTCTAATTGGCTGAATTTGTGGTCAAGAAACATTTCTTAATATATTTCCAATTGTGCTGCCTGATATTTTTTGTGGTTTCTCACAACATTATAAACATCTTATGTCACTTTTGATCAATTTTATGCATTGTTGTTGAATAAAAGAATTAATTAAAAAAACAACACTGACCCCAAACTTTTCAACAGCTTTTCATATAAAATATGGATGTTTATAAAATCTCTCTTCTTTAAAATACAGATGTGATCACTTTGAACTGTTCATTATTGGAATTCTTATCAAATAAAATATTCCCCTTTGTATAAAATGTATCATTTGAAATGGCAAAATCCTTTTAAATGGGTTTGGAGATTAAAACATAACCACAAGATGGCACTGTTATACCAGCCTAGCTCCGGCATTGCACGCTTTAAACCCAATCTGTATCATGACATTGCAAATTTCCAATCTGTGGCTAAAACATCCAGAACTCCTTAGCATGCTCACCTGGCCTGTGGCGGATGTTGTCCAATGATCCACACTTGGAGGTCACATGACTAAGATCAATCTTCTTTGATTGAATGTGAACCTGTAAGAAACACCAGATGTTGAGTGCAAAAAAATAAAACACAAATAGGATAATAAAGGCAAGGATTCACCCCAGTTCTTCACCTATGAATCTGCGACGTTAAAAAACAAAGCTTTGCCTAAAAAAATAGCAGTAATAGAAGAGTTCAACTATCTTCACAAACTAAACACATGTTAGCTGAGCTGCAAATCAAGTAGAACTGATCGATATGCTGAAGATGTCACAAAATTAAGAAATCCAGCAACTGCAATGAATATCACAAATACACCATCAGATCACTAAATCAGATGACAGACTATCAGATGTTTAGAAATTCATGGCAAAGTCAATATTGGGCTGGGTAGATTCTGGTGTACTGAATCATCATATACTTTAAAGGAGATTTTGGCCTTGTGTCCTATATAAGCAAGAGAAATGTAGCTAGTTCAGAGAAGTATGTCAGAATACATATGCTCATTTCTGCATTAATGTTCCAAAAATAAATATTCCAACCTTAACTAAACAGACAGAATAAGTCATATTTTGTGTGAATCAAAGCCATGACCTTAGCGTTGCTAGTGCCATGCTCTACACAGTGTGGTCATTATAGCTGTGTTGTAATAGTCACTCACAATGACTGACCGCTGCTGCTGCAAGGGGCAGAAAAAGCAAATCTGATTGATTGAAGTACAGACATGACTCAGCACATACCAGCTCTGACATTAAGAAAACACTGGTCAAGACATTTTAGTAGGCAATATGCACAATCAGAAAGAACAGACCAAAACCTAGTGAGCTGACTATGTAGGCAGGTTTTCTAGGGATAATTATGCTGCCTTTAAGGTAATTTCTTTTGATCAAATTGTGAGGCAGCGTTGCATTTATTCTCTGCAGCGAAAGAAATGCTATAAATGTATTGCAACAAGCTTGGTAAAAATTCAGGATGGCAGACAAAGTGAGAGAAATGTCAATTATTAAAATAAATCATTCAATATTTAAAATTATTACTAAAAATACTCAAAATATGAAAAATGAATATTTTACTTAATATTTCTGTATGTTGGGTATTTATATTATTTATCAAATATTAAGCGTAGCAATAAGTTAACAGCAGACTACTAAAATAAATTGAGACAGTAAGTTTTACTGTGCCGACCACATTTTACACTTCATTTCAAACATTTGTGGTTGGTAATATATATATATTTTTTTAATCATGTTGGCTTGACAAACACGGAACTAACATTTCAAAGTAAAACAACTGGCTGCAGCTTTGTTTTTGAGAGAAATGAGTATGTGAACTTGGCATGTTTCCTAAATATCTGCAAACATATTATGGCATTTTAATGCTTTAGTAAAGTCAAAAAAGTACATTCAGCACAGCTTATTATTCTTCTGAGACAAAATTTAAACAGTGTCTCCTAGGGCTTACAAGCTACAACCACCAAACTCGGGGCAGACCTTTAGAGTAATCTGACTCTATGAAACCAACTTACGATTTTTGTTACACGGACAATCAAATCTACGAAAAGTCCCATAGACTTTTACTTACAGACTTATACTCTGCATCTGAAATCACATACTGAGTAGGTACATTTGAATTTGAATTTACTTTCCATAACGTTATAAAAGTGAGCTCTATATAGCAAGCATATGGATTGTGAGTGAAATTCGGATGTACTACATCTGCCATGATGTCACTGTCACATGACCAACCAGCGTCAGTTGCATCGCTTCACTTCATGAAGTAGTAGGTCATCAGAAGAATTACTACTGTTTTTCGAAGGCTATATATTTGGACATACTACCCTTTCGGGATACTGGTTTTTCACATACTACATAATAGGGAAGTATTCAATTTTGGATGCAATGATATAGTATTTAAGCCATCTATCACTAGCTAACCTTGACTATCTTAGGGCAACATGCTAATTCATGCTAGCAATGTGCTAATAATGCTAGTAACATGCTTAAAAATGTTAGCAATATGTTAAATCTTATTAGTATGGTGTTAAATCATGTTAAGAACATGCTAATTATGTTAACAACATGCTAACAACAAGCTGGGAACGTGTTAATTCATGCTAGCAAATGTCAAAACATGAGAGCAAGTGTTAAAACACGCTAACATGTTAACGGCATTAAACCATGTTAACGGCATTAAACCATTTTAACAACGTGATAGTAACATGCTAACAACCTGCTAAATCATGTTAGCAACATATTGGCAACATGTTAGCAAACATGCTATCATTATGATAGTAACATATTAAATCATGCTAACAACAAGTTAAAACATGCTGTCAAAATGTTAAGTCATGTTAGAAACATTTTAAAAATATACTAATCATGCTAACAACAAGGTAATGATGTTAGCAACATGTTAAAACATGCTAGCAATGTGTTATATCATGGTATAAATATGCTAGCAACACGATAATCATGCTAGCAGCATGTTAAACATGCTAAATCATGCTAACAACATGTTAAAACATGCTAACAATGTGTTAAATAATGCTTTTTCCCCATTTTATTCAACATTTTATTCAACCTTCAAACGTCAAGCTTTTAAAAGTTATTTTAAACTTTCAGACCTGGATTTGACAAGCCAACATCAAAGTTTGTCATCAAAATTTACTCATCTAGTTATTGGTTTTATTTAGCAAGGATGCATTAAATTGATTAAAGTAAAACATTTATAATATTTCAAAAGATTTCAATTTCAAATAGATTCAGTAACTTTATATTCATGAAAGAATCCTGAAAAAAGTATCACAATGTCCACAAAAATAGTAAGCAGCACAACTGTTTTCAACATTAATAATAAGAAATATTTCTTGAGCACAAAATCAGCATATCATATGCTGATAATATGCTGATTTGGTGCACAAGAAATATTTCTCATGTGACACTGAAGGTTGGAGTAATGGCTGCTGAAAAAAAATTACATTTTAAAATATTAAAATAGAAAAGTTATTTTAAATTGTAACAAGATTTAACAAGATTACAATATTTACTGTATTTTTTAATCAAATAATTGTAGACTAGGTGAACATTAGAGACATCTTTCAAAAAATTTTAGTCCAAACTTAAAAAGTACTGTATATAACACACTAAGCCACTGCCTTTGTGGAGCATTCCAAATAAGTCACTTATGAGGTTCCATTTTACCAGACAGCAAGGCAGCTCACTAGGTTTTGGAACAGAACCTAAAAAGTAAGTATAATAGAGGAAATCTTGAAATCTAAAAAAAGAGAAGAATGAAAAGGTTCACAGCAACTACTCCGTGATACAGACTGTAGATCAAAACTGCATGAAAATAATCATAAATTTCCGTACCACCATTCTTCTCAAACAGAGAAACTGAAGATATTGAAAAGGAGCGTGATACGTTGTCTTATTTTGATATGACTTACAGTAGACACACAAGTGTTGATGGGTCAACATCAAACACCTGCATTACAGATTACAAATATATACATATAGGGTGTATATATTTTCACAAGATGAACAACAAGAAGGGACTTCAGTTTTGCATTTTAGCCCACGTATGAAAATAAATCTGATGCGTGTGCATTCGAGGTTGCATGGTAGGCATTTTGTCCTACTGAGCATCCAGTGCAGCAGAAATGTATCCAGAACTGAAGTTGGAATTCTAGGAGCCTCAGATCCAAAAGGGAAGCAAAATGTTCAGATTTAATCTAAACGGACAGAGTAAATGGTCAAAAACCGTGGAGGTCTGTTGGCTTTGGAAGAGAAGGAGAGAGAGACAGGGAGAGATGGAGCAGTACATACATTGCCTCCACGGGGCGAATGCTTCAGATTATCCTTGGATCCGCACTTTGACTGTACGTGACTGAAGTCCAGCTTCTTGTTTAAAATTTGAATCTAGAAAAATACAAAGATATGTGGCTCTTTTAATGAGGATGGAAACACACACACATACTGTACATGCACACGCACATACAGACAACTGGTAGCCGTGCATTGGTGAGACAGATCAGCAAGAGAGGTTAAATAACAACCCATTAAGATGAACTTGACCCGTCTCAATGTGCTCACAGCACCTGCAGCCAAGAATCAACCGAGCAATAACCACCAGTGAAGCATTGACAAAGCAACAAAGTTGAGAAGAGGTCAACTTTATGCAAATGGGCAGAAAGTAACACAATGTGGCCAGTGGAGAGCAATGCCCGTCTACAAGCAACCATCAGTGCAGAAACGTGTTGATTTAATCACTGCCAGCGTGAACACCCCTTAAGGGTTAAACTGCAACTGTACACATCGTTGACACTGTTTCCAACAGACACTTATTTTATGCTAATTAATGCCGAGTCTCTCCATTAAGTGAAGCCATCACACTGAAGGGCTGAATAAATGAACATGGAAGTAGTTCCAGACAAACATTACAAATTTAATTAGCTGTAACATGTAAAACTCTTGCTCTCATGCTAACGCCTGCAAATGTCAGCCTCGCTTCCTAGGGTCCTGATTAGGAAAATTTTCAAGAATACCCAAGAGATCGCCCTTTTATACATGGATTTTGTGAGTCACTCTGCAGGACTCACTAACTGGTCACAAAATAGTATAATAATACAAAATAGTAGAATAATATTATTTATTTTTTCCTTTACATTTTAACATAATACAGTGTGGAAATTCATGACCAATCATATAAAATAATTAATAATTAAAAAAGTAAAATAAAAAAGAAATCATTTTAAACAAGATGATAATGTAATAAATATATTATAATATGTAATTATTTAAATATGTAATATATAAAAGATTTTGTGTTCATGTTTCATGTCTATTTCGTTGTCATTGTCATGTTTCATGTTTGTTTACCATGTGCTCCCTGATGTATGTCATGTGACTCCCCTGTTTGTCATGTGATCCTGCCATGTGCCTCCCTTGTTTCTATTGGTTCATGTCTTGTTTCTATTGGTTCACTGGTGTAATCATTGTTCACAGGTGTTCATTGTTTGTAATTTAGTCAGTGTATTTAAGCCCTTATGTTTGCCATGTTCATTGTTGATGATGTTCCCTGTACCACTGTGGTGAGTGTTCTTGTGTGTTCATGTGGACTTAAATAAACTGCACTTGGGTTCTCACTCCAACACGCCTCCACTGGGTTCAATTACACATTAACACAAACTAACAAACAATAACATTTGTAAAATTTTAAAATCGTATTCTTAAAGGGTAACATTTAAATATACTTACTGAGTTAGAACTCTATTATTATTAAAATTATAATAAGCTCAGGTATAACCAGAACAAGGCACCTCACTACCATGGTAAAAGGTAACAATATGGTTTCTATGGTATCTAGAATGAATTGTATTTGGTATTTAGTCTATCAACACATTTAGTATAAATAAAAATGCACAAAATTAGCTTATAACAAAAGTTTCTGTAATTTTCCCTATATTTCAATACTAATATTTAATACATGTCTACATTAATAATATAATAAAACTATGAAAATCCCACATTTCTGCCACAATACCATGTTTACAGTTAGTGTTACTACAGTAAATACATCGTAAATGTTTGTGATTTGTGGATGGAAAAGTATTCAAACTGGATTATTGTAGCACAATGTTTCTTCTGTTTTCTGTGTCCGTGTTGTTGAGAATGTTTTTAAACTAGTTTAAAACACAAGACATTTGTTTTATATAGACCTCTGCGCAAAACCTGAACGCTTCTCAGTGGGTTTCACTGCGGTTTAGTGGTCGTTTAATCGAGTCCAGTCAGCGAGTACACGCATTTATTTATTAGTCTTTGTTTGTTCTAAGCATAGACATATTTATTATGTCTATGGTTCTAAGCTCACGCTCTGCTGTCTTTTGAGCCGAGCTAATAAATGGTCCGAGCGCCGTTTCGTTCTGCTTTTGGCACGTTTACTGTTTCTCATTAGCAAGAGAAATGTCAGCGCTTATCAGTTATCAAATTTCATTTCACTCACGGTTTACTGCTACACCTGGCCAAAAATCTAGTGCTGTCACCTAGTGTTGACTTTCTGAAACTGCATTATTTGTGAATTACACGTGGCGGGTCTCATATAATGTACTTTAATAGACAAGCTGCGGGTTGCAGTGGAACAGAGACTTCAACAGTGCACTCACCACCAGGCTGTTGTAGTGGCATGCTTTTAACTGGCCTCAGCTGTTTTCTAAGACAGTGCTAATTTATTAGGGACTAGGGATTTAGACCTGGGCTGGTTCAGAAATCAGGTCAAAGTGAACAACTTTAGCCAATGTTGCAGAAATCTCTTGAACACACACTCTAACACACATACCAGAGTCTACCGAAATACTGCAAACTGAATGAAGTGCACATAATACCGACGCAGAGGGTCTGATGGAGAACAATGCACAGATGATGACCCTTCAGGGAAAGAGACAGCTGCACTGGAGCCAGAGCGAGAGTCTGTGTTTGGTCTCGAGAGATACGAGTCATGAAAGTTCTTAACTTTACATGCACTCTTCAAGCTATGACACAGTCAAATGTGGTAAGGTCAACTCTGAGTGATGAAAAGTGCCATGAAAGATACACAAACGCACACAGAGAGAGAAAGAGAATGTTAAAATGGGTCATACAAGTAGTCACATTTTTGCGCAATCTTTTGAGATGATTTGAGAAAATTTTACATTAAAAACATACTGTAACTTTCAGAACTCAAAATTTCCATCAAAGTTCAGGGCAGAAAGAGGGTGAAATACCATGAAGAACTAAATTATGACTTAAGACGTAGGATTTAAGAAATTAGGAATGATACTGTTTTCTGCAGTGCTGCTATACCTAAATTAACTAGACTAATAACTATTGATATTTGCAACGGAATGAATCAATAATATATAGAATAAGCTGGACAATGACAATGGGAACTGCTGTGCAGCCAAAATTATTTGCCAATTATTAATGTAAAGCTGCTTTGCCACAATTTGCATTGTAAAAAGCGCTATATAAATAAAGATGACTTGACTTGACTTGACACAACCTGGAAATTTATCAAAATTGTATATACTGTATAAAATATCATCATTAATTACATTAAAAATAAAATATTCAATGTTGTCTGTTTTGAAGGGGGAAAAAAAAAATCACTGGCTTCGTGGGGGGAAAGAAAAATGAAAAAAAAAAAAGAAAAACCTCAGTGGGGATGTTATCAAAACTATTCTGAAAATTATAAATTAAATTATAAAGGTAAACATCATTAATTATATTTGTAAAGTAAAAACGATTTAGATTTCAACAGATCGCTCCATAGCAGATGTAGATTTGCAGCTTTTAGATGAATATTAATCCAATGAAATGTTCTGACATTATTAAACATGCCCATGCTTTCTGAGTTTTCCAGGGTTCCGGGTTTTCAGACTGTTCCTATCTGCTTCAGTGGCCCTCAGTAGACATATTATGTCATTAAGGCACAGACAGTTGCAGCACTCTTACCCAGTTTTACCCTTGGGCAAACACAGACTGGCAGTGGCCGCCACATGCCCGCTCACTCAACCTTGAGATATTGTGGCTCATGTCGCCGTCTCTTAGACCTGTTCTGTGAGTGACTATGTTGGGGAGACACCCGCTGTCATCCAGGGGTGAGGGAGCATTTGGGCCCAGACAGATTCAG
Organism: Zacco platypus; assembly: GCA_038088235.1. Taxonomy (NCBI): domain Eukaryota; kingdom Metazoa; phylum Chordata; class Actinopteri; order Cypriniformes; family Xenocyprididae; genus Zacco; species Zacco platypus. Next base: position 28,735,134 of record CM076081.1, on the reverse strand, counting down.
GCCGTGGCATAGGTTATACAACACTCCCTCCTTAGGGTGTCCTGAGTGCCCTAAAATGAACTCCAATGCCTTTTTCAAGTTCAGTAGATGATTCATCACTGTAAAGTCTACAGGACTCACAAAGACTAGATAAAGAAGTGACAAACTTAAAAAGTGATGACGATTTAATTGCTACATTTTAGTGTTATCAGTCATTGCTTAAGTTATTCATTGCTTCATTATTAAGTTATTATGCAAGTCAAGATTTCATCAAAAACAGTAAAGAAATACGTTTTACATGATTTATCTATTTGATAAATGCAAAATTTAGTTTTATCTATCCACTCTCTGACCTTAAGAATTGATTCATTTGGGAAAAAAAATACTTTTTTGCTACTGTACTTTTAACAATATGAAATATGAAATCAAATCTTATATGCTGTATTTAGTAAATATCATTGTTTTCATTAGGAGAAAAGATTTTACATTAAAATTAAAAAAAATCATACAACCTTAATAGCAATGTTATCAAAATAACTCTTAAAATTATTTAAAAAAAAAAGTATGTAACAACCCCTTTTTCCAATCCAATCATTTCCCGATCAAGCCCCATCCAACAGTTTTGTCAATGTTTTCACTTCAAAAGTGAGAAAAACTGATCTTGTCCTCATTAGAAAAACTTCTAAATTGTGTTTCACACATAAAACAGACATGAACTCAATTACTCCAATGTCCTTACAGTTTATCACTGCAGTGTCTCTAACCTCGTAGTCTCCCACTCCTCTGGCTGACAAGATCCTTTTCTCTGCACTGCTGCACTCTGCCACAAGCCAGACATAAACATGTCACTCCAGCACGTAGCCTACACCCTGCTCATTACAGCAAGCTTGCATGAAATGACCTAAAAACACAAGGGGTGTTTACATCAAGAGTATGTCCCCATCGTCCCGAGTGAACTCTACTCATCCTGGAAAACAAACCTCCTACAAGACCAGTATGTCCTAGATATAAGAGGAAAACAACCTTGGTGCATGGGTGTATATGCATTCATGTGTGTATTCTTGATGTTTATATAATCCCAGAATGCAACCCATTGGCATACAATCCAATAATTCCGATCTCTCTGGCATTTCTATATGAGATGTTGAAAAAGAGAGGTAGAAATAACAGATAGTCAGACATCTATTCACACTTATTCTTTGGTACTAGGGCAAAGCCTGATGGTATATGACGGTGTTAAAATGTAATATTTTTAAATTTAAATGTAAAAAATAACATGAAATAAAATAAATTTACATTATTGTTTCTTTATAAAAAGACTTCAACACCGAAGACAGGTAATGTGAGTCATATTATAATGTCATAATTCTTCTGACAAAATAAAAGAATGTCAAACGAAATGTTTTGTGTTAAGAGAATTCTTGTGATCATCTCAAAGTGCAAATGTTGCCATATGAGGTAAAGTTTTGGAACATGATTTGCTCCATGTCATAAGAAAAAGTGCTATATTACCTCCCAGTCAGGCAAAGAACCGTTTGATACAAGACGAGTGAAATGGCCTAACAGCTATTATGTGCAGCCATTAGCATGCACACAGTGAATTGATACATGCGGATGAGTGCGAGACACAGTAAAGCACACTTGAAAGGACAGTGTGCCCACGAGACAGAATTGACCCTGAAGGAGCATAACAACAGCAAAAAAGACAGATGGGGAAGGGGAAAAAAGTGGATATTTGGCTAATAGCCTCAGCTGAGGTGGAATCAGGACAAATCGTGAGCATTTGGACTTGCCTGGCCCCCCTTGGGCTGGTACTTGATGTTGTCAGTGGAACCGATCTTGGATCTGACGTTCTTGAGGTCAGGCAGAGGCTGGTTAATGACGCGCAGCTGTTTGGGTGTAGTTGCCGGGGATTTTGGAGGTGTGCGAATGATGGCCACTTTCTTCTCCTGTGACAGCAGGCTGAGGGATTTGGGGGTGCCTGGAGTGCGTGGGGTTCCCGGAGTACGGCAGGAGTAGCTGGGAGGGGTTCCAGGGGTGATGGCAGTGGACCCGGGGGTGCGGGGTGTGGAGGTGCCGCTGCGGGCTGAGCGAGACCGAGCGGACTCTGTGCCTTCAGTTGAAACAGAACTTAATTAGCAGCTTAAAGGCTAGGATTTAAGAAGTGCAACATCAACAAATGTATGCAGAGATGACTTTGTGATTTTCTCACATAAAACATACAGTGGAGTCTAAAGTCCACTAGTGAAAATGTTCCTATTTAGCTTATTCCTAATTTAATATAACAGATATGATACTAAAACCTGTTTTCAGAGAATGTATGTTTAATATACACTAATATACAATATGATTTTTTTTAAATGAATTTTATTCAGGAAGGATGCATTAAACTAATTAAAAGTAATAGGACAGACATTTATAAAGTTACTAAAAAAAAATCTATTTCATATAAATGCTGTGCTTTTTAACTTTCATCAAATATCCTGAAAAAAATGTTTCATGGTTTCCACAAAAATATTAAGCAGCACAACTGGGGTGCGTTCAGCCCAGACAAAACATTCCAAAACGTTTTTTTTTACATGGAAACGGTGTTGTGTTGAACATTCTGTTCTGATTACACATGAGTTGCAACTATAGCAGGTGAGCAGACCATTCTTAGTATTCTTTTTGAAGAATTTTTGGAGCCTGCAGACCATTTCCAGGAAACATTCAACCCAGAAACCGTAGAAAAACGTTGCACACCGGTTTGAGCTTGAACGTGCCCCTCTTTTCAACATTGATAAAATAATATTTCTTGAACACCAAAACAACAAATTAAAATGATTTCTGAAGGATCATGTGATACTAAATGTGGTTTTCACTTGATTAGTATAAATAAGTTAAAAATATGCTGAGTTTATGAAAACAGGTCTCAATATTTTATGTAATGTTGCTTCAAGTATATTTTTAGAATTTTTTTAATGGAAAAGTAAAAGAATATTAGAAGTCATTTCTTTGCATAGTGGACTTCAGACGTTTGATGATGATGGTAATGATGATGATAATGATAGATGTAAAATTATATTATTGATTTGTAAAAGCCATAAATGTATAAAAAATATTTAATGGACTTTAAATGCCACAAACACTTAAGGAAAAGTGTTTATGCTCACATGCATAACTGAAAAAAGGTATACACAACAATCCCTATGTAAAATAGTGCCTATGAAAATGATTCACCTTTTTGAATTAGCGTAAGAGTACATACATAGATGGGTGGGTTGAATAACTTTTAATGGCACTGTATTTATATGGTGACTGAATCCTTGCACAGGACAGCAGGTATGAAAAACTTGACAATAAACAGGGTGAAACAGTAGGGATGATACTTTATACCTGTCATACTATGAGACCTGCCTGTCCTGTGCTCTGCTCTGACTTCAGTACGGAATGCTACAGGAGCAGGGGAAGAAAGGGTGTGAGTGGATAGAGATTATAAGTTAAAGAAAGTCTGTAGATACTGAAGCAGAAGATGTGTCCAAAAATAGTCTTAAAAACCATGCAATACTAATAAAATGTCTTGTATTCATTTTGAATGAAGTAAGTAATGTATGTAATAAAAATAAGTGATAATTAAGTCTGATCAATGTCAAATATGATTACATATGTGGTTGTACTTGTATTAAATAAATAAAGATGCATATTGCTCATCTACATTTTTACTTTTATATGCCACATTACTCTGGCTTTAGAAGTGTTGTGTTATAGACAATGTGCATTAAGCAACTGGTTTTGCTGAAACAAAAAATGTGTATATCACTATAAAACACTGTCATCACTTTATTAAATAATTAATTTAATTATTGTAACAGTATTGCTTAACAGATCATTGAAACCGCAGAACTGCCCAATATCCTCACTAAACTCTGAAGTGTAAAGAACCTGGAAGAGCAGTTGCTTGTTGTGCATTATCATGGTAATTTGTCTCATATCTCTGATTCAAGCAAAAGGGGAAAAAGGGAAGGAAACTGAGAGGAAAATATAGAGATAGAGACAATAAAAACGGCAATCTCTACATGTACAAGAGAATGCTTCCTACATGTGGGCCTGCGTGGTGCTGTGGACCCAGAACTGGTAATGGAAGTGGAACTCTCCTCATGCTCAGCCATGTGTGAGCGACGGGTTAGTATGGATGCTGGCCGTGGAAGGGACGACCTCTTCTCTGGGCTCCGAGAACCACCATCCTGAGGACAGAATCATGAATCATGTTGGAATCATGGTGAACTTAAAGCAATTGTTCATCCAAAAAAAAAAAAAAATTCTAACGTCATAAATTTTTATTAGTAAAAACACTTAATTCTTTATACTGTTTTCCTTTTGTGTTCCACAGAAGAAAGTCATATAGGTTTGGAACAACATGAGGTGGGAAAATCATTCGTTTTCACTTTTACGTTAAATTCTGGGATGCCGTTTTCTCTGGAAAGTTACAAGTTTGTAATATTGTGCAGAAGCAAATAGTCATTCGAACCATCTCGCTCCCTGCTTACCTTTACAACATATATATTTAGAGATACTTGTGGGCCCGCTGAAGAAGGACGGGGCTCATAAAGATCTGCCTCGACCAACGGGCACCTTTTATTGGAGGAGCTGGCGGAGTTCGGCCGGGCCGGCAACAAAGCCTCTGCCCGAATTTTAGAGGTAGGGATCTTTGTTAGTGTTGTGGGATTGGAGGTCTATGATGAGAGGAACACGGACAGATGAGTGATTCATGCACAGTGAAAATGAAACCAAAAACATGAGCAGAAAATGAAATAAAATTCAATGTTTACAAAAATTAAATGAGCAACATTTGACCACACGTTTGGGGATACAGGGGCATTTATCAGAATGTATAACTACTCAGGCATTAAAAATGAAAAAAATGAGCAAGCACAATAAAATAAAAAAGCATGGTCTAGTTTTTCTGAATGTAGTGTTAGTACATGGGCCATTAAGGTTAAAGGAAGTAAGGGGAAAGGCCATACAAACTTGTAAAACAAACACAATGCAGAAATGAGATGTGATAGAGACAATACAAAGAGTGTAACGAATGGAAACCAAGGAACTGCGTACAGAGGCCTTAAAATGCAGCTCTGTCACATTCTATTTGTTCTGTTTACAAGCAATGTGCACTATTCACAACTGAATTCAGAATGCATATTAAATTCCATGTGCAAACTACAAAATTACAATCAAACTTCAAAATTAAAAACAGGACTTTTGGACGTTTGTGTAAAAGCCAAACTATGATTCATTTTTCATAATTAATAATTTATTAATTAATTTATATTATATTTATGAGTACTTGAGCTGATCCCCAGTATACAAACTCGACTATCTATTGATAAGTTAAGCAAATTTTACACTTATATTTGGAACAATATATTTGTATAAAATTGAAATCCTTACAGACACCCGATCTCTGGAGTGCCTGGCCACACTGAAGGGCAGTCGACCATCTGCAGACACTGCAGAGAGAAGAGAGAAAAATAGAGACAGAGAATGATGAGGAAAAATGCATACTGTGACAATGACCACTGATAAATATCCTCTCTAATGAACATATAGGATACTGAGCATTACACACAAGCAAACACACTGCGACATGTAATCTTGTATTCAAAAGCAGCCACATGTACTTGAAAAATTGAGTCATATTTTTAGAAAAGCATATCAAATCCATCATATCATATATCATATCATCATAAAGCTGAAGTGTGTGATGTCACAGGTTCAGATAGTGCAGCCCTAAACTTAATGTTGTGGTGTGTGCTGATCAACTAGAGAAAAGAGATATATCCTGAAAGTGCCACAAAACCAAAGTGTTAAACTTTTCAAGCAAATCAACCAACAAATTCCTGACTTAATAATAACTGAGATTAAAGTTTTAGATGCTCAAGTCATGGTATTTCTAACTGGGCTATTTAGGGTCAAATATAAAATGGACTGTTACTCACAACTGAATATTTTTTATCTACTGGGAAACTGTGCTCTCAAATAACTCGGCACAGCATAACAGAGAATTTGAAAATGAACTGTATTACATAAGAGGCTTTTCAGTAAAGTCTAATTGGGCCATTGAAGCAATGTATCAGTTGTCTACCAGAAATTCGAGCACAATCCCAGAAAGCTAACAGTGGAACTTCATTACAGCACAGTAAGTTCCTTTTCTCCAGACAGATGGAGGCCATTTCTTTTAACCAAGAGCCCAGAACTTACTCAAACCACCAGTTGCCAGGCAACCAATGCAACTGGTCCCTGAATGTCTATACAACAGAATAGCAACATTAGAAAAGGAGAGGAACTAGTGATTACTGTATGCTTCACCTCATAAATTGTCTAACACATTTAAGTCAGAAGCACATCCTTTAAAATGAACCCACAGACAAACATGCACAAGATTCAATAAGCAGTGCCGCTTTGAAAAGAAAACAAAGTGTGAGAAAATACATGCAGTCAACAAAATGAAAGATCACACTGTAAGAAAATGAAAACGGAAACAAAACATTTGAATAAAACACCAGTGAGCCTCATTACAAACACTGCATTAACACAAAACTTAATTAACTAATACAATCTGATATGTAAAATACATAAAAAGAAAAACAAATAAAACAATAGACAAGCATCACTCTTAAAACAACATGCCAATGCCCATGTTTGCCAGCCACATTGCAAAACAGCTCCTTGTGACAGAGATCACCTGTGGGTTTCCGTTTAACACACGCGTGATGTTGGGTAGGTCTAGGGTGCCTTACGGTAGTCTTTAAAGCACTCTTCCGGGAGGGAGAGCACGTCTGAATATCAGATTTTTTTGTGAGCTCAGCCTTCTTAATCACAGCTACAAGAGGGAGACACAGAATCAAGGACAGTCACGGACAGCAGCAGTACAATTCAGGACAATAAGAGATACAGTCACTCCCCTTAAAAGATCAATTAATCTTTTATTAAAAGAATAATTTAACATAGATGTCATGGAGGAGGGGGGTTAAAGAAAAAGTTAAAGAAAATGTGATTGGTTGAAACATGAAATTTAAAAAAAAAAAAATTGTAATGTAATTCATGAAAATATAACAAACAAAATGCATGTACTTTTTAGGTTTAGTTTAATCTCACCCTCTGTTGTCTCTACATACTATAATAATAAAAGACAAAATAATCTTAATACAATGTTTTACATTTGATACATGATATATATTCAAAGTGGAAATAAACTTTAAGATTTAAACATTAAATTTGTTGAAAAACACATGGAGGGCTATAGGAAACACAATAGGAAAAAATAAATACAGAATAAATGGGGGGGTTCAAAGAAAAAAAAAAAATGTCACTCCAGGAAACAAAAACCTTTTTTCTTCTTCATCTCATCCTTCTGGATGGGTACCGGCTCCTTGCGGACAGGTTTACGTTCAGGGGTGGTGATTCGTCCTTTTGCCCTGCCACCTTTAGCCCTCAGTTTGACTGGTTTCTCTGCGGGTGGTTTCTTGACAGGGCTCATCACTCTGGGAAGAGGCTCAATTTTCTCCGTAGCCATGCTCTTATCATCATCTATAGAGTACATGAGGCGAAACAGGCAAGCTACTCTTATACCAGGCTGTAAACATGCATTTACTTGAAATCCAACATGTCCTCACAGAAATAATAAAATAACAAATTTTATTGCTGTATACTGGCAAGCCAGCTAATTTACCTAAAAAGATAGACAAGTTAACAATTCTGAAAGTTTTTGTCATTTGCTGAGCAAATTTCATGCAAAACGGATATTTATAAAAAAAAAAAAAAAAAAAAAAAAAAAAAAAAAAAAATCACACCTTGAGTGTCCACCCAAGAGCTGTCCAAGATGGAGTCATCAATGGTAGTTTCATCTTTGTAGTCGTCATAGCTTTGAGTTGGGGCCTCACTTTCTGGCACTTCTATCTCTTTAGCTGGACATACAGAAGGCTCAACAGGCTCTGGAGCATCTACAACTTCCAAACTGGGAGCCTCCATCTCTACTTCGTGTGCCATTTCCACAGACTCCTCCTCCTCTTCCCCCTCTTGGGGGAGCTGTGGATGTTCCTCTTCAGAGGGAGCTGAGAAACGTACACTGTGTCCAGAGACTTCGCTCTCATCGATGGTCTGCACCACCGTGATAAAATCATCTTCCACTGTCACTACTGACTCAATTGCAGCTCGAGGCTCAACAGTGTCTTCTGCAGCTTTGGCCCCTTCCAAGACTTCGTCATCTTCCACTTCTTCTTTCTCAACCACTTTAACCTCCTCTTTTTCAACCTCAACCTCAACTGGCTCAGTTTTATCTACCACTGGTTTTTCATCCAAGTTTAGAGTCGGCTTTGGTTCTGGCATAACCTCTTCAGGCTCCTTAGCAAGCTCTACCTCTTCCTCTACTTCTTGTGTCTTTATGGCATCAACAGCACCCTCATCTGTCTTTGAAGGAGCTGGCTGAGGTTTCTCCTCGGCAAATTTCTCTTTGAGGGGCTCCACTGAGTCTTTCTGCTTGACCTCGTGCTCAGAAGGTCTTTCCTCTCTAAAATATTTCTCAAAAGACCCAACTGGAGATAATCTATTAGGATCTGTTTTGAGAGCCTCTTTCTTACCTGGTGATCTAGGTTTTTCAGTCTCACCAACATGCATTTTCTCGTCATCGGTGGCACTTTCTACAGAAGATGCTGGAGATGGTCTGATGGGCCTAGCAATTCTGTCCTTTGCAGCTCCAGTGAGTTGGTATGCATCCTCTGCATCCACCTCCTCATAAGCTTCCTGGTGCACAAGGTCTGGTTTATTCTTTACCTTCTCCCTGAGTTCCTGGAGCTCTCGTTCCTCCTCTACACTCAGAGGCCGGTCTTCCATCTCCAATTTGCGAATTTGTCTCTCATAGTCAGCTATTTCAGCTTCGGTTTCAGCAGCAAATGTAGTATCTGCATCAAAATCAGGCTTTGTTTCCTCAAGAGTAACCATCACCTTTGGTGTGATAAATGTTTCAGCTTGTTTCTCTAACTGTACTTTCTCATTATCAGGTAAAGTTGGACTCTTGATTTCTCCCAAAGGTTCAGTCTTCAAAAGACCAGACTCATCTTTCTTAGGATCTGTAGAAGGTTTTTCAGAAGGTGCACTTTCATTTTCAAAGGAATCTTCATTCCTTGACTCTTCTTTTGCTGGTTCTACCTGTGGTGTAACAACCTCTGTTGCTTTCAGATCTTCAGTCGATAGACACTCCTGTCTTTCAAATGCAGCAAGACCAGTTTCCTTCTCCTCTGATATCACAGTGTTGAAGATTTGAGGAGAACACTCCATTGGACTGTGCACATCTGCAGGAGATGGCATGGGACCAGAGTATTCACTAAAGACACAATATCCTTGCTCCTCCAGCTGCATTTCTCTCTTTGTAGTCATCTGGCCCTGGTCACTTTTGAACAAATGTGCAAAAGAATCACTCACCAGAGAAGACATGTCCATTGGGACAGACTTTCTCCTCATAATCTCTTGTTCCGTGTTGTCAGATGTCAACCTTGATCGGGTACCTGCCAGGTCCAGCATTTCAGGCAAGTCTGGGGCCATGATGGTGCCGTTTTTGTAACAGCACTTAGCTTGGACAGGTGATTCTGGAGACTCCGTCTGTGGACTTGTCTTTACATCAGTAATTGTTGCTTGGGGAGGTGAAGATGATGGAGTTGTGACAGAGGCAGTTGTCTCCAAGATCAGTGGCGGAAACTGAGGGATATTCTCCACTGAGGGAGTTGTGACAGGAAGGTAATCTGCAGATTCATCAAGGCTCCCGCTAGTATGAGACATGATGTCAGTGGCCAATGGAGAGAAGTTTCTGGGACGCCCTTGGGCATCTCCATGATCCACTGCCCCAATGGTGATATTCAAAGAGTAACTTCGTTGCTCTAGAGCCAGTTTCCCAGGAGACAGTCTGCAGTCATCTCTTCTGTCCGCTGGTGAAGTGGTGTGTAGTGTGTCTGCGCTACTTTTTGGGAGATCTGGCTGGACTTCCAAAGAGTGCGTTTGAGCCAAAGTGCTGTAGCTGATTTCAGGAAGTGGGAGGTCACCAACAGAGTCCTTTTGTTCTTCTGATGTAGTACTCAGCTCATAATACCCTTCTCCTTGAGACCCACCGGCATCCGTCTTAATTGTAGTGGTCTCAAAATAAGCAGACATGCCAGATTTGTCTTTCATGTCCCCCTCTGTTGCTGTTTTTTCCATTTGTTTGTCTTGAATCTGCCCTGGTTTGACCTCATGGATATTGCTGGAGTCACACGTTTCAGTTGAAGGCTGTTTCACAGCATCACTTTGTACAACAGGCTTTTCAGTTGGTTCTTTGGCATGACCCTGGTAACTTGGAGGCATTTCAAAATCCTCCATGGGGCATGTTCGAGAAAAGGGGCTTTCTGCCATACCTGCATCTCTGGCAAGGCTCTGGTAAGATGGAAGTTCATCATCTAGATGCATTGCAGTATCAGTGAAGTCCATGCCAATGGGATCTGTCCTCTCAGTATCTGGCCGCTCTGCTTCCATCTTCACAGCTGAAAGCAAATCTCAAGTAGTCTGCATTGTATTGCATTATTAATAATTCAAAGTACAATATGTTTGCCAGGCCAACCACCACACAGACAGCCAAAGCCCTTGGTAAAACGAACTTCCATTTTCAAATAGCAGCAGCCGATGAGACACACATACCAATTCAGTGATGGTGTGATGGCATGGATATGACAGGACCAGCATGCAGACCCAGAACATTTAATGTTGCGTGGATGATGTCCAGAAAATGAGAATGAAATATCCAACGAGGTGGTCCGAACACGATACTGACGTCAGTACACCAGCAGCAAGATGGAATAGCTGATCTAAAAACTTCTGCCAAATACATATTCAGACATTATGGAAAATGCACTGTGGGTCTTATTTTCATAAGATCAAATATTGGTGAAATCTAAAAGACAATAACGTGCAAGGTACTGTTTAATGAGGCTAATTTTAAGCATTAAGTGGGGATAAATTACACTTATACATGCGTCTGACTGAAATTGACTTAAAATGCCACTCATGAAATAGTACATTGTTTTTAATTATTCAAAATTGTTCTGCATTTCTTATTGTATATGTAAACCATGTGAAAATGACAATGCTTTGAAGAAAAAAACAAAATGAAAATTAATAAATAAAATTTAAATCAACAAGCTTGGCTTTTCAATGCCTTTGAAAATGAAGCATAACATAATATCACAATATCACAAAAACATCGGATTCTCATAGAATCCCACATGTAAAAACAGGTGTTTTGTTGGCACATGCAGCAAAAATCACCCACAAACTGGCAATGTAGCTGGCAAATAAAAATTATCGAAGCAATGGAAAACAAAATGTGAAAGAGGTCGACCTGGCAGCAGTAGCATCAATAGAGAAATAAGCAGTAAGTTCAGAAAAAGCTTCATCAGATAGCTAGCAGATGGTAGCTGCTCTGGAAAAAGCATTTTAATAGAAAGACAATGACAAACAGACAAACAGCTCTGGCCACAGAAGCTGGTCACCATCAAGCCTGTGTTGCCTTGCAGCATCAGCAGATAGAGGAGATATTCGAGCCATCCACCCACATTCCCTTAGAAAGCTCTCACGATGCTTTCGCTTTGCTTTTTTGTGAAGGGAGAGAGAAACATGCAGGTTGTGAGAAGGATGGACACACCTTCTGCAGGGCTTTCTTGCCCCCCTGCCTCCTCAGATCTCCCATTAGGAGCCTCGTCAGCAGCAGTAGCTGCCTGTGTGTGAACCTCAGCCTCAGCCTGCAGGCCGGGCAGAGCCTGGGCCTCGCCTATGACCTCTGCCCGCTCTAGGAGCTCAGATGGGGATTCCTGTTCAGGCTCCTCCCCACTCCACTGCTCCTCCTCCTCCTCCTCCTCCTCCTCCTCCTCCTCTTCCTCTAGAGCTGCTGCTGTTGCTGCGGCTTCTGAAGTCTCTTCCTCTTCCTCCTCCGCAGCTGAGAGACACTCTATGGTCTCCTCTTCTTCATAAAGAAGGAGACAAGTGGAAACATCAAGACTATAGACAACACAGACTTGGGTTACTTAAAAGGTGGGACACTTTCAGCTCTATCAGTTATGCCATTTAAGAATTTTGCAGTATGTATAGGTGTTTTCTCTGACCTTGAGTGTATTAAGTGGTAATAGATAAAGGTGAATAAAGAAGATGTCCATACACTCTTTCAAACAAGATTATTACTAAAGCGAGATTTTCTTCCTTACCTGCTTCAACATTTCCTGCTTTAACAAACTTGTTTACAGAAGTACTACTGACAGCCAACAATATCATGATGATATTTAATAGAAAATCAATCTCGTGATATCGTTTTAATCAGCTTTTAGTCAATAAGCCAATAACCCCTACAGGCCGAAAAAATTAAACCAACTAAACCACCAGACTTTTCATTTCCAAATATGTACCTCTCAGTTACATTATCAATGCTCATTTCAAAAGTCTGAAAAATATTCAATATCAGCTCCTTCATTTGTTCAATTTTATTCTTGGACATGAAAAATGACTTGCACACAACACACTAGCACACAACGCTGTGTGCATCTGCATTGTCTCTCACAACTCAGACACAATGCAATGCACAGCACCATAATAATGCCAGTCAGGGAGTTATTGAGATGTCAGAACGGAGATGCAGAATTCTTGCTCAGAACAAAGCTTAAGATCTACTTCATTTTCAGACAGAGAGAGAGAGAGAGAGAAAGATAAGGACTGCAACAGTCTCTGCTGGGAGCCAGGCTAGATATGGCGACGCAGACCACACCAGGTCATATCTCAGCAGGATGCTGCAGTGGAAGGAGAGAGAGAAGAGAGAGTATAGGAAAGAGAGAGAAAAAGGGAGAGGAGGACAAATTGGCAGCAAACTCAATGTCAAATACAGAAAGTTCTAAGGGTTTTAATGATTCTAATTCCACTTAATGATGCCGTTAATGCATTATTTTAGTACTTTTGAGAAGAAACACAACCAGGCCCAGGATCAAGGGGGGCTTGGGGGCGATGATCTGAATGATTATTATTATTATTATTAGGCTTCTTTTATTATTAAATTAATATTATAATTAATTTGCCCTGCAATAATTTCATAATGCTTTACCGTATAACCAAGGCGCTGATATGATAATAAAAGACATTAGATTAGCTTACTCCTTATTTAAAAAAAACAACTTGTTTAACACGAAATACTTCTCCCCTTATTTTTTTCACTACGTATGGGCCAAAAGAGAAAATTAAGAAAATAAATTAAGACAGTTATATAACGTTATCAGAACATGTTTTCATCGTCTCAAAATGTGCTGTTAATGCAGCACCAGATGTCAAAAGCTCGGCCAGTTTTTACTTTTACTTTCTGTAGTGAATAATTAACTGGTGTTAGAAACTTCTACACTGGCATAACTCTAGCGCAAAGTTTGCACATTGCCTGTGTGATATCCACTGGCTCATGATTTAAAACGGAAATATTTCCAATTTTGCAATGTGACATTTTTCTATATCAACAATTGCCTGCAAAATGATGGACGGCAACTCACGGTTTGATTAATAAAATCAAGAAAATTATTAAATAAATGAGTAAATAAACCAAATTGCCTAAATTGAAAGACACACACCCTCCCCCGACCGCAAGACCCCCTGAGAATTATAAAAGCCCCCCCAAGTCATGTGTCCTGGTGCCGGGACTGAATAAAACTTTTAACTCAGTGTTGTTATTGTCAACTAAAGCTAAACATATTAATACAAATAAAAATAAAATTAAATATATTTATATAAAAATATGCATATTAAATTATAAGATTAATTTTTTTAACTTAAAAAAAAAAAACTAGAAATTTTAGAAATGTTGCCTTCACAACTAACTGAAATAAATTTAAGTATAAAAGTTAGTACCAAAGTTACTAGATATAAACTAAAATTAAATAGAAATAGAAATTATAATAAAAATGTCTAAAGCACATAAAAAACTAATTATTAAAATGAACAAATAAAAAATAAAAGCTAATTAAAAATTGGTAGTTTATTCATTTGAATTCTTTTTCAAAATATAAAAGTTCATTCAAATGAATAAATACTATAAATAATATTAAAACAACACTGCTTTAACTGCATGTTGTCATACGAGTCACAAACAATAATTACATATTACTCATGAACAGTTCTCTAATTTCGAATTGGACATGAATGACATGAATGATCTTTAGATCAATGAATTAAAAAGATTTGCTTTGTGAGAGTCACACATTGGTGAATTGGACTGCACTGGTTGCAATAGAGAGTGTGTTATCAGTTTATTGTCTAGTGTTATACTGCACAAGTTTTCTCATCACATTTGATTCAGATTGCTAGCTCACAGCACAATGGTTTCTGTTTAGAAACCATTAAAAACAGATGAAAAACATTTAGCTGCACTATTATCTAAGTTCTTGATTCCAAAATCTAGTTAAATTGTAAACACAACCCACAGCGAGTCATTTTGGCGCTGAAAGCAATTAACCCTTCTTCACTGATGCAATAAGGTCAGAGATGCTTGTGTGTGTGGACCACCATGTGAAGAGCTGAAAGTCATCCTGTGATCTACAGCATGTGTACATCAGCAGGTTGGAGAAATGTGAGGGGCCTGTTGAGACGCATGGGTATGTTTTTGGGCCTGATGAGGGACAATCAAAAATACAAATGGACAGACAGGCTAACTTACGGCGGACAGATGCGGAGACAAGAAGACGGCAAACAGGCAAAGGAGAAAATGTGCACAGCATGCACAAATGTCCTGCTGATGCTGCAAGTCATTTGGATTTCATTTTCAGAGTCAGTGATTTTCCTCCTTTAACTGTGCACTACAGCAGCAGGGATTTTGCCTAAAAACACAAGCGCTCATGCCTTTTTACTGCACGGCACAAAAGTTGCACCACATCCAAATGACTTGCAATGAACAACGTACAAAAACAGATACCACCCCCACAAGACACGCTTCGGTCAGAGTGAGCACGACACAACGGAGACAAAAGACAGGAAGAGGCGGACCAGAGAGAGAGAGCGAAAGCAAAAGAGAGAGGGGTGTTGATGCGGAGTAGAAGAAAGAAGTGGAACGAAAGAGAGAGGAAAAGGAGGAAGAGGGGAGGAGAGAATGGCAGAGAGGAACCATGCGAAGGTTCACCTTCGATCTGTCTAAACGCGGCGGCCTGCCCTGGGGGGCGAGAGCCAGAGCGCGTCCACTCTGGGCTGAATAAAGGGTGCTCATAGTATTCCTCGTCAGAGTGGTAGGGGTCATCCTCAGGCACAGACACTGAGATGGAGGGGGCGAGGAACTTGCACCTCTCGCGAGAATTTTGGAAGCGGCGGAGAGGACCTGCTTCCTCCTCATCCCCTACATCTACAAATAGACACAAGGAAAAGAACTGCAGGGAAATCTGGACAAAGAGACAGACAAAGAGACAGAGAGGAAAAGAAAGGAAGCTAGAAAAGGTGTAGCAAGTAAGGGAGGAAAAAAGGAACAAGTGAAAGAGAGAAAGTAAAAGGGCAGATCAAGAAAGAGAGAGAGAGAGAATAAAGGAAAAGAGAAAAGCTAAAAAAAAAAGTGAGAAATAAAACAAGAAAGGAGTATGTGTAATGTGTACGGAAAACATAAAGACACACACACACACACAACACAAACACAAACACACAGTGTCGAGAAACACAAAGTGTGACCGTAGTGGCGCTATGCCATAACCAGAGTCTGAACTTCTTGGATGACATTTCATACGTTTGTCTAAACAGAGGAAAGTCAAAAGATGATGAAACTGTATCATTCTTTAGAGTCTGCTTAAAGTCAACATGAAACAACCGATTTTATTTTTGTAATGTGAAATATTTATGAGTGAAACATTAGTAAATAAAAAAAAGGCCTGGTATAGGGTCAACGAGTGATTGGTTAATATTAGGTATGCCCAGATATTCAAATTTTGGCTGATACCGATATTATCTTTTAGCCAATAACTGATAAACGGCTGATATTAAAGTTCTATAACATATTGCATAAATATATAATAAAACACATAAGAAATAAAATAGTATTGATTTTAAATAATTAAAAAAATAAATAAATTTAATGTTGTTGTATTTAGGTTTATCAGCTTCACAGCACAATAAAATGAATAAAAATTCAACCTAAAGAAAAAAAAGATTAAACAATTTTGGATATAAATAACTATAAAATATTCTTTAACTGTACTTGTGATCGAAATTGTAAATACATTTAATAAAATGTAATGTTACAATTGAATTTAATTTTAACGTTAAATGAGCATTAAATGACAAAAAAGCATACGTAAAAATAGGTGGAAATGAGCGTGCACAAATAAATATTCATTACAGTCATTAAGTATCCAATATGGACCTATACCTATAAATTAAATTAAATATCAGTAATATTAGGCAATATAGCCTGATGATGAGGATATATCATAGAAAGTAACAATTTAATTATTTAGAATTACGTGCACCGATGATTTGTACACAATAATAAAAGGAACATGCACTAAAATTTCATGTTAACTTTAAGTATGCGCTTAATGACTGCGTTTGGTGTAGCTTCTCCTTAAGGTTGTTAGTGATTGTGTTAATGACATTAACGTTTAATTCAGTAGCTTCAGAGAGCGATCTGAGCATGGCATCGGCCAACCACAGGCAGTAGAGACAGACACAGTCAAAACGACAAACGAGCACAAGCCAACAACATCAACAGCACCTACAATACAACATGCAAATCCAAAGACAGGGACGCACAGAGGAACTGAGAGAGGTTTGGAGCAATCAACATATCTCTAAAGGGCGGCTTTGGAGAGAGGATGAGCAGGCAATCTGAATGCCACATGGTTTCAGCAACAGCCTGGAAACATCAGCTGCAGGTGAGACAGTGCAGCATTCAGTTCAAGGTTTAAGGCTTTCATGCAGGGCAGAGTCAAGATCCATGGTTCGGCGGGGTGTAAAGAGGGGTTGGGTTTGATTGGTTAAGAGGACTAGAAAGGGGTGGGGTCACTTTTGTGTGGGGTTTTGATCAAGATAAACTCCCGGAGTTAACAATTATGAAGATGAGGCCATGTTTAAGAGCTGAAGATGCTGGATGAGGAAGAGGAGATCGACTTGAATGATGTCAACAAAGGAGGCAAAGTTGTTCCTGCAAACACATCTTTGGACCAGCCCCACAGATCAGCGGAGCGTGGGCATCTGTAGGGCACTGTGAGAGGGTTGAAATCAGTCTGGAAGGGGTGGGACTAGCAGGCGTCCCCAAATAGAACACCCTCATTCAAGCCAGGGTCAGAGGGTGACTAGAATACTCATGGGAAAAAAAGGTGTTTCAAGTTCTTTCATTGTGTTTCTCACCTCACCTCTCTCCATACACACATGAAGCATGACCCTACCTTGATCCAAAGGCCCAAAATGTTCTGCTGCTGGGGATGGAGGAGGTGAAGGCGGCAGGTTTGCAGAGTCCTCCACTGTAAATAACAGAAGAAGAAGAGATCAAGACAATGTTCAAGATCTGATCAACACATTTACAGTTTGGGAGTCCCATTTTGGCTCTATTCCAAAACCTAGTCACCGAAACCTAAACCTTGTAAAACCTGGTAACAAGGGTAGAATTTTAAGGCAATCTCAGTGAAAAAAATCCATCTAAGATGGTGGGCAAAGCAAGAGAAATATTGATTACAAATATAATGTATAATATTTACATACATAAAATTAGATAAATAATAATACTGAGAAGCATGGGAAAAAAATTATTTAATTAAAAACTTTTGCCAATTTGACCCAATATGTATAATTTCCATGTATTTTTATTCTTACAAGAGTATCATATTAGTACATTAATGTCAACAAACTCTAAAAATCAAATAGTGAACAGATATCCAGCATTTTAGAAAGATTTCAAAAGGATCATGTGACGCTGAAGACAGGAGTAATGATGCTGAAAATTCAACTTTACATCACAGGAATAAATTACATTTTATAATATATTAAAATAGAAAATAAGAGACTTCTTTCAGATACATTAAAAAATCTAAATCAACCACAAACTTTTGAATAGGTATAGCAGAAAGGCAACTCACTAGGTTTTGGAACAGAGCCAACAAAATTGAGAATTTTTCACATATTTATTTATTTATTGCCTTTTAATGGTAAATGATAAAGAGCAACAAGAAACGATCCAATGGATAAAGAATACATAGAGGGAACAAGATCAGGAAATGCAAGCCAGCTCTCGTGTGACATTTTTTAATCTTAAGGAAGCAAAATTTCTTTAAATATCCAAACAAGAAAAATAAACCCTGTGAAACCCAGTGAGCATTTTTTAACAAGGAAAAATAGAGCCATGAAGGGATAAAAATGTAATTACATTTACATTCAGTCATTTAGCAGACGCTTTTCTCCAAAGCGACTTAGCTTATATTAGCTTATATCGGGACACCAAGGAGCAAAGAGTCTACAACATTATATTTGATTGTAAAATTTACCCCCAAAAATATAAAAGCAGGGTCATGTGTATGTGCATGTGCGAGTTTCTAAGGATATGCTAAGAAGAGAGAAGTCGGTGCTCAGGATTGGTATGCCGAATGCTTTGCTGTCACTAATCTTTTGAGCTCTTCTGACAGACCGACTCAACATCAAGCGTGTTAGTGCAGAAATTATCTAATTTTGCTGACTAATTCTGCACAGCAAGTGCAAACTTGGAGCTTTAGATTTTATTATTTTTTTCCCTTTTTCTTTTGAAGTTTGACAATGAAGCATCTGAAGACTTGGACTGCATTTGTAATAGGAAAAAAAAGGATGACCACAAACCTGTAAATGATCTAAGTTCATGTGTGCAATTTATATGTTATGTCAATTTTTATGCAATACATTTTAACTATTTCAGCTTACTGGAGAAGTGATTATCACTTCTTCCTTACTCACATACATATCAAACAACAACTTTAATTTACATACATTCACAACCTTTAATTTCACTATCATACAGCACAGTCCTCATAAAGTCACTGTCAAAGACAACAGAAGCAACACACACTAAAGAATGAACTTTCAAAACCAAGAAAGCTCAGAAAAAAAACACGTCACAAAAGACATGCAGCACGACCACAGAAACCAGGAGAAAAAAATGTCCACCACTTTTACAATGATCTTAGCAAGCTATAGGAGACAGAGAGGGCTCAAGGCTCACCCTCACACTGACCCTCTCTGCCCTGTGTTGGTACGCACACACACACACACACACAGATAGCCAGGGGCGGATGGGTAGAGAAACCAAGCAGAAAGGAGCTGGGATAGGCCAGCTGTCAGGGTAAACATGCCATTATGAGGGAAAAGAAAGTGCCCTGGTGATGCTTTCCACAGGTTTGATCAGACACAGTTACGGACAGACATAACAACAATGATTATCACATACCACAGAGATAGGAAAGTGAAAATAAAATCATAAATTAAACTATTTTGAGTATTGTCTCTCCATGTTGTGTTTGACAAACATGAAAATATGTCAACGTTTAATGGAACAGTTCACCCGAGAATGAAAATCTTGATAAGCAGCTCTCCTAGTCAGTAGTAATGTCTGATTCGTAGAGATTTCAATCATTCATTAACTAATCCGACTGATCCATTTCTCAAGTTCAACTCACTAACAATGGTTAATGACTTATATTTTCTTCGATGATTCGAAACAAAAGATCCGTAAAGCTTCGAAGCAGTGTTTTGAAATCGCCCATCACTAGATATTGTTGAAAAGTCGTTATTTAGTTTTTTTTGGTGCACAAAAAGTATTCTCGTCACTTTATAATATTAAGGTTGAACCACTGTACTCAGATGAAGGTCTTGCGGGTGTAGAACGACATGAGGGTGAGTGATGACAGAATTTTCATTTTTGGGTGAACTAACCCTTTAAGGAATATTTTAGTTTTACCTATGTAAAATCTTCAGTAAATTACCTCAGCATTCAAAATAAATCACAAAGACTCATAAATGGTAAAATTACTTCCTCAGTGTGACCACTGTCTGTACACAGCCTTCTAAAAAGACCCTTCGAGAAGGACCAAAAAAAACCTTACTTTTGCCATTGCGTTCCATTTTTTTCCATGTCTCACCAACGCAATAAAGTCCTTTAAGAGCAGACCTGAGTGTGGGCAACCTCCAGTATCCCAGGATGCTCTCCTGTAGGCCTACCTGATGGCAGCCTGACGGCAGTATCTGGATGCAGCTCCTGCTCTCCCTTCAGTACCGCTACCGCTTCAGCCGTAACCTCCTGCACGATCCGCGCCGACACTTGTTCTGTGCGACACATACACATATGCATCAACACATGCCCACGTGTGCAAATACACGGGAAAATATTCACACATACTTCCTGAATTAATCCGGACTGGATTGTTTCACTTCTTTTGTCATACTTTAACCACTCAATAAATCAAAGCAGTCCTCACAAAGAGCTACAATTGTCACATGTAGTGGCTGTAGCAATCACACGACGAAGAAGGCATCAGAAAGAACAGTCTTTAATCACAATACTCAGGAAATATATCAGCAACCATGCAAACTGAAACGAGAACCGACCAGGGACTAAACATAACAGGGAGTGTAAATTCAAGGCGAACAATAATGAGCAGAAATGAAGGAAATGGAAATTGAACAAATCAAAAATAAAGGAAATAAGGGAAACAAAACAGATTATCAAAATAAGAGTTCATAATCATGACAACAATGAGCGCTGAGCCAAAGAGAATAATATTGTTTTACATTGGGAGGTATTTGATGCAATTTAATGCACCCTTGCTGAATAAAAGTATTAATTTCTTTAAAAAAAAAAATTAATGGTAGTGTTTGTGGCTGAATAAAGCAAAGAAATCTTTACCAAAACAAACCGTTCATTTAACTTACTTAACTTAACTTATAATAATTTGATTCAACATATTAAGAAAGTATGGCACTAATAATACAATGTCTTATCAATGAGTTTTTTTATTTTCCAAAGCAGAGGCAGAGAAATTTACAGTGACATTTATCTGTCTACACTGAAGCTAAATTACAGTAACGATGCAGTAATAGAAACCAAGCGGACGATAGAACGCCCCATCACTCATTGCTTCCGGCAATCACAGCTTGTTAAGACAAGAACTCAATTTTAAAAGAATCACTTTTTATCACTTGTCGCTTTGGTCAGGAAACCGTGTTATACAATACAAATGAAAGATCCAATTAACAGCAGCAAGACAAACTTAAGGCATAACTGCACATTATTAAAGACGCAGTCAGTCTACAGAACTATTCTTTTCTATAATTGCTTAAACACAATTTCACACTAAATAAAATGAACTTCCAATGTGTAATTTAGTCTTATCTCTCTCCTTTCAGACAATATTAATTTATACCTCTAACTTAAGATGGCCTAAAACTGAGGAAAACATTCAAAAAATGAAAAGGAAAAAGCTCAAAATGGCAAGAAAATTGGCAGCACTTTGAGAGAGTAAATTGTCATGGTAACAGCAGATTGGGGAGCTATAAGAAGAGACTGCAACCGATTAAGCAGCGGGCGGAATACAGCCCACGGATTGGCTGGCAACACACGTCCGGGGATAGACTCTGCTTTAAAACAGCGCTATTAAAAGTATCCCTCGGCGCTTTAAGACACTAACACACTTGCTGAATTCTTGCAAACAAATCAGAGATGAAGAGATTCATTTCAGTGGCACCGATAGTGATTTCAACCTCAAGATGGATCTAGTTAGACTTGTAATGTCCACCCATAGCTGATCACTGCCAAAGACAACACCTACAAATCAACTGTGTAGGCAGTGTGTAGGAGTATGAATTTAAATCTGTCCCAAAAGCACATCTAGTGCAATGACAACCTCAGCATAATGTTGTAAACAGCCATGAATCTTTACAGTGTTTGCAATATTAATCATTTAACAGGCAAGCGCAAGGCGATTTCTATTTAATCGAAGTTGATGCTGCAATGATCAGCTAACATGTGCTCAGACACAAACCGACACATTAGCACTGACGCAGAACAACATTGCAGCAGGGCTTACGTCAAAGCTTTCTGAAGAGATGCGAAGTGATTAAGGACCATTTGCTACTCCTACTCTCTCTCCAGTGCAAACAGACTGTATGATGGGAGTCAGCAATGCTTCGCTTTTGTTTCTTGTGCACTTTTCAGGCACAATTTCTGCCCACATTACAGCCCCAGCTTCCGCCCTCCCACTCACAGACACACATACACACACGCACAGAAAGAGAAAACAGTTTTGTTCAGATGCCATTAGAATGATATTCACCCACGCAGACTCAGGTTCGAGATACGCCATCAACCCGCGGTCAGACCGAGTCCAGCTTCACATTAAATAATTCATTTAATAATTAATATTCTGTTGTTTAGTCGCACTCGTGTTGTTCCAAACATGTATGTTGTTCTTTTCCCACAAAAGGTGAATTTCTGAATAATGTCCTTGGTTTAAAGTTTAAAAGCACAAAAATTAGAAGACAAGTAATTTGCACATTATACAACACCTTAATATGAACATTATGCAGACATTAAAATCATGATTTTCTGTGTGTATTGTGAAAAGTGTTATATAATATTTGAGTTGACTTCATATGATGAACGAATCAAAATTTAAGTTATTATTCACTGAATTTCTTCACTTTCATTGAGCAGTGGAACACTGAATCAGTGAGTTGAATCATTCAGGTTTTGAACACTGGATCAACCCGATTTGTTAAAAAGATCCAATTCAGAATTTTAAATACAGCTATTATCTACAGAATGAGAATGAGATATGAGTGCTGCAATAATAGCAGTTTTGACTACTTTCTTAAATTTCATGTTTAAATTGCACAAAACCATCATATGACTACCAAAGACATGGACTATAATGCATGGACTATGAGGATTAAATGGATTAAATGGCCATTTCTGGAGCATGGTATTCATGGCCACTTTGAATTTTCAAGTTACATAAAAAATTAATTAAAACTTTACTTTGGGGTCAAATTCTCACAATTAACTAGTTGCTTATTTGCATGCATATTACTTGGACATTGGCTGTTTATTAGTACTTATAAAGCACCTTGCACAAAGCACTCGCTGTTATAATTAATGCCTTATTCTGCATGACCATATTCAACATCCCTTAATCCCACTCAATTCCTACCCAATACCTAAACTTAACAACTACCTCACTAACTATTAATAAGCAGTAATTAGAATTTTGAGGCAAAAGTTATAGTTAATAATTAGCTAATAGTGAAAATTGGACCCTAATCTACAGTGTGACCAAATTTCAATTTATAAGCTTTGTAGAAAAAGGTTTTTGCAGGTTTGGCACAACATCAGGGTGAGTACATGATGACAGTATTTCTGAGTGAACTATCCTTCACTCAAGTGTTTTTTATCTCTAACAGCTGCGGAAAATGTAACAAATTGCATTATTTCTTGGAAAAAATATGTTTACTATGTAATAATGAAAATGAAATAACAAATTACATAAGCTGATCTTCACAGCCAATTACTGCATGACTCAACAGGAGGGCAGAGAATATGAACATGGCCAGAGACCGAGTGAATTGATTCATTAATATATATTTAGCTCTCTCTGGTCTCATGCTTACTCCTGACAAAACAGAAATAACTATATTGTCTGTGATCTTTCT
Source organism: Zacco platypus (assembly GCA_038088235.1). Taxonomy (NCBI): domain Eukaryota; kingdom Metazoa; phylum Chordata; class Actinopteri; order Cypriniformes; family Xenocyprididae; genus Zacco; species Zacco platypus. The sequence continues at coordinate 28,711,440 of CM076081.1, read as the reverse complement.
ACTCTTTATTTTTCAGTATAAAGCTCTCTCTCTCTCCTCAGCCGCCTACATCATAGTTAGACCATGTCTATAAAGCTGTGTTACTATAGATTCACTTTCAGGGCAAACCTGGCCAGTCTATCACAGTCTTTGTGTCTGACAGATGTGCTGGTGTGTCTACCCAGCATCCCCCTCTCCCCCCCTTGCGCCTGTCCACACCCGTCTGCAAGAGATGTGCTCGGATTGCTGATCAGATGGGTTTGCCTCAGCAAACAATAGCTCACATCTCTGAGACATCAGCAACCACAATAAGTAAATACTCCAAAAAGCAGCACAAACAAAACTGCACACCTAAGAAGATGAGGAATGTTGTATTGTACATATCGGTTATTCACATGGATAGTCACAGACCGGTGGTAGGAATCAAATTCAAATATATTTGCAGGCACTTTCAGCAAACATGCAATATACACACACAATCTGCACTACTCAAAAAGTGCAACTATACTTACAACCTGTTATTCTAGGGCAGGGATCCCACTTAAACCTAGAGAGAACCTTTAATAAACCCATTAGAAAAATCAAAGCTCTTACCAAAAAGTGCAGTGCCGGTTATCTGGCTGTCTGGAGGCAAATGCTTCCCTGTGCACTCTTAGTCATGTCTGCTGCCAAAAGCAAGCCGGGAGAAGGAGGGGGAAGGCTGGTACTCCATGCCAGGACTCCCCCGCCAAAGAGCAGAGCTGTTGCCACAGCAACACACAGCCTGGGCCCAATCTGACTGGTCTCCCAGCATGCCTAGGCTGTAGGTTTTGCCGCCCTCGGTGTGTGAGTGACACAGCCATATTACTGACTGCATCTGTGCTGCTATCTCATGGTTTCTCTACATCAGTGGATCTCAAACTGCAGGTGGATTGTGAATTATCCCAACTTAACACTTTACAGTAAGGTTTAATTAGTTAATGCACCCGGTATCTTGAACTAACAATGAACAACATTTTATATAGCATTGATTTATCTAGGTTAATATTCATTTGCATAATTATACTACTGTTCATTGTTGAATCATGTTTGTTCAACTTGAAATTATAAATATGTTTTAGCACATGTAAAGATTCACATTGATTACTATTAATTACTCGATTAAAGCAGTAAAAGTATTGTTTGTTAATGGTTAACAAATTAAATCTTAATGTTAAGTGTAACCAATTCTGGTGAGCTAAGACATAGAATAGAACAGAACAGAACAGAACAGAATAGAATAGAATAGAATAGAATAGAATAAGCCACAATATTCAAGGTATAATTCAAGTCTATACTACAAATAATGCTAGACAAGATATGCGCCAAAGTTTCATATCTTGAATGAATGAATGAAATGAAGATGATGGAAAACATATGCCAACATGTAGGCTTAAATGAAGCGCTCTTTATGTTGTTCCGCCCATCCTGTGAACTGTTCCAGGACGGCACACTTTTCAGTACAGCCCCTATAATTCAAGCCAGCAGCTGCCTCAGCAAGAAATCTCTCTCTCTCTCTCTCTCTGCTTCTCAAGTGTCCCATTCTTTATGCAAAGCAATGTCATATGTCGCGCTGTCAGTCTCTCGGTCTAGCGCCTCTTGTGTGTCTGAAGGGCCCTTGTACGTGTTGGCCTTGCCAATGCCCCTTGGCTCAAAAATCTCACCATCACACAGTCACAGAGGCAGAGAAACTATTTTCAGGGAAGGTCTTTCTCTCCACAGAGACACATCATCATCATCATCATCATCAGACCCTCTCTTTAGAATCAAGCATGTCGATAGCAAACTAAAATATGAAAACACAACCTGAATTATTAATTAAACACATAGATGCAAGCAAAAGAAACAAGCTGTTCTCTTGGCTCACGGTGATTTATAACGGCAAGTTTGTTAATGAGAAACGCATGAGTGATGTTAACTCACAACCCTGGCTGAAGAATCGTTAGCATTAGAGATGGGAAGTCCATATCCATCACTCACTGTCAGGGATCGGTGTGGTGATGCTTTCTGCCCGGCTTTATGCTGTATTAAGTATTTATGGAGGTGACAAGGGAACTGCGATGATTTATACAGAGGACAGAGATTACTGGAAAGCAGGGGGATTTGATAAACACATAAAACTGCTAAGAAAAACATTTGACACATTGCCTACAGGACACTTAACTATCAGCGGTGACGTATAGTAAACTATTTATGAAAAGTGCAGTATCTGGAAAACGTGAACATAAAACAAACAGATGCCTAACAATATTCTTAAAATATCAAGCTTTCCTTGATCTTTTAAGATAAAAGAGCCCAATGTACTATGAAAACAAACTAACTTTTAGAACAAAAATGACTCGTTCTGCAAATCTGTGACATCACACAAACAAATGGATCAAAATATTTTTAATGACATCTCTTTGATCATCAGAAACTTGGCCAATCCAGTTATGGTAAGGTTATAAGATCAAAGTAGAATAGATTATTTATTGCTATGGGTGGAAAAGTTATAAAAACTTTAAAATAACAATATACAGTATAAACACAAAATAAATATATAATGCATGAAAAATGTATGTGCGGTTTTTAGGTGAGCTGTCATGTGTGATTGAGATCTATGTAGATGTCAGAGCATTTCTCTCAGTGAGTGCAGAAGGGGCACGCTTAGAATGACCTGTTATGCATCTGTCTCTTCATCTGTCCATCTAACTCTTTACACTACCCTTCATGTACACTTTTCCATATCAAAATTTCTGCTGATGTGTCTGTTCTAGCCCTGTCTGGACTCCCAGAATGCCTCTGCTTGACCCTTCCCACTCAGTATGAATTCTAACACCAGTGCAACCCATATGACAGAAAAATCCCAAATTAATCCCATTAATATCTCAATTGTTTCTCTTAGGCAGCAATGTGATTAAATGTGATTTAATGGAGAGCGTAAGACATTGCACAAGTTTCCTCAAAAAATATTTCACCCTGAAGTCAAAAGAAATTATAAGAATCTATATTTTGTATAAACAAAATAAAGCATATTTTTAAGATGAAAAATGCTTTAATTTCATGACAATTAAACACACTGGTATTGTCTTCCTCCAACTATCAATATCATTCTGTAATATGAAAAAAAATCTTTAAATTGTAAAGTACAAAAGTAAGCATGATGGCAATGATTAATCAATGCTGAAAAAAAAAAGTGTCTGGACAGGATGATTTTCAGGACTGCACTACAATTAAAATGATATTGTGACGAGCAGGGCGGGCGAGAGCCGTGAGGGAACGGCGCGAGGCCGGTGACGCGAGTGTTAACGAGCTTCAGGTGCTCGGCGCACCGGTCTCGTATCTCTCACGGAGGAGCTCCGGAAGCATAAAGGAGGAGCGACGACAGTGAAGGACGAGAGAGGACCAGGCCTGGATTTTATGTTGTGTTTTATTTTGTTGGTGTGGGCGGCAGTCGCCGTGAGGAACTGCCGCCCTTATACTTTTTGGTTTATTGTTTGTTTATTTTATGATTAAAGTTTGTGAACGTTCGCCGGTTCCCGCCTCCTTCTTCCCGTTCTAAAGAACTTTGTTACAGATATATTTTCACATTTAAGTAAAAGTTATTACAGCAATGTGAAACTTGGGGTAAAATGTTTTAATTGTAACAGAAATAACGACACAATGTAAATAAATCTTAATGATTAAAAAATAAGAATACCGTTCATGCAAAATTCTATATATACACTACCACTCAAAAGTATATAACCAACCTAACCTATATAAGGTTTTTTAAAGTTTGCTTGGGATCATATGGATTACTAAAATGGATTCAGGGTTGATTCTGTTCTTTGATGAATAGAAAGTTCAAAAGTACAGAATTTGTGTGCGTGCATGTATACCCTTACATATGTACAGGACTGCTGGTATTGTTGGTGTGCATGTAATAGGTAGTTATGATCCATCATTACAGTGGCAATTAACAGCAGCACTCCCTCCCCCCGAGCAGGGTTCACAGCAGCAGATCTCACTATCAGAGGGTTGCCATGGCAGCTGCTCCTTTGCAATTTACTCTGCCAGACCTTTGTTCAGCATCCCTGCAATCTTTCCTTTTACATTTTTTGTGCTGACATGAGAGAAGCGTCACCTCATTTTCTTCCTAATACACCCCTGAGGCCTCATAAATACCCAGACAGAAAAACTCTGGCCTAACTTGCCAGAGACGTCTATATTCTCTGGTCTCCAAAAACAAGATTAAACTGCTTTGGAGATACAAGCGCAAATGTACGACATACCATGACTTTTAAAATGGCAACACAGACTGTTATTAAGCCTAGTCTGTCATTGGAATGGGAAAAACCAGACGTAATTGTTCACTCTTGGTTAATTATGTCATTCCTTTCACTTGCATTTACACTATAGCTGTCATGCAGGATGTAACGCAGAGATTTTGTGGTATTTTTTTATGAAATATTAAAATAAATCGTCTGTGGGTAATATGTAGTTTGGCTGCTGAACTACAGTACCTATTATAACATTTCAGTTCTTTTGAGCCTCTGGCAATAGGAACTGTATGAGTTTGTGACCATTTTCCCCCCTCACTCATGCAAAAATAATAATAATGGGATGCAATTTTGCTTTTGTCCTCTTGACCTCTGGTTCAGCCTCAGACGGCACACCCCATCTGATCCATGCATACTGCACACAAAAATGTAAACTGCTGGCTCTTCAGTGTCTTCAGTGTTACAGTGCGTGTGTGTATGTGTGCATTTTTGTGATTTATGAGGACACAAATTTGTATAATGACATGGGTATTACACTGGTATTACGACGTAAACAGAAAATATGAGGACATTTAATGAGTCTTCCTATTTCAAATAGCGAAAAAATACTAAACAATGTTTTAATTTAAAATGTAAAAATGCAGAATGTTTTCTGTGATGGGTAGGTTTAGGGGTAGGGGTAGTGTAGGGGGATAAAATGTACAGTTTGTACATTGTACAAGGTGAATGTCCTTACTTTGATAGCAAAATAAACTCGTGTGTGTTTGTGTGTGTGTGTGGGGGGGGGTGCAACGGTTCATAGTTGATCCATATCACGCATGTGATTTGCAGATTAATTCAAGTTCAACCATTTAGGTTACATTTTATCAATTCCACATGTTTTGTCTTGCCAATTTACACATTCAAGTGATTTTAAACCATTCCAGCACAAGAGGAGGCAACAGAGAACTCAATTTGCTACTCGCATTGTTGAAGTGTGGACACACAGAGCTTTAACAAAGATCTATATTTAATTTATACAGTGAACACTATAGTGTTATTTTTCATTTAATTATTACACATTTCTGTACCTGAATACAAGTCAAGTCAAGTCACCTTTACTTATAAAGCACTTTTTACAATGAAAATTGTGGCAAAGCCGCTTTACATTAATAATTGGCAAATAATTTTTGGCTGCACAGCAGTTCCCAAAGAAAATGGTCTCCTTGTCCAGCTTATTCTATATATTATTGATTCATTCCGTTGCAAAGATCAATAGTTATTAGTCTAGTTAATTTATGTATATCAGCACTGGAGAAAACAGTGATGTAATCGTCCGGCTCAGCTCAGTTCACATACAACGGCGCCAATGCAGGCATACCAAAAACGGGCGTTTAGACCTTAATTGATTTGTTTTATTATTATTAATAATAATTAATATTATTTATTTATTTTTGCAGTTCTGAAAAATTATCCGATTGATCCGTTGCACCACTAATATGGATATAGAGTATGCAGTTTTACGGTCAGTCATTTGGTCAGAATAAACTGCAATAAACACTAGATGCTTTGCCACAAGTCACAAGTCTGGCTAGCCAAGACTACTTGACCTCTACCATATGACAATATAAAAAACAATTGGAAAGGAAATCCTGAACAACTTTCAGATCATTTTTAGTATAAAAAAAAAATTCTAATCTGAATTCGCATCTATGATTATAGCGTTATATGGCTCTCACCAGCAGTCACAGCGTGTCCAGAGGCGAGGTCTCCGTTGAAGCCGTTCTCTTTGGCGTAGGAGGCGGCAGAACCAGCGTGGCCACCACCAGGCTGGCAAGCCCTGTAGGAGGAAGAGAAGCCGTTCTCTCCATGCCCACCTGGGGAGGATGAGCCTTGGGCTCCCGGAGATGACCACTGGGGGCCGCTGTCCTCGGGCTGCCGACCGTCTGCCATCTGAATCAGAGGGGTGGGGTTCACTCCTTACTCCTGAAAGATCAGAAAAAAACATTTTTCTCAACTCAATGTTAATACATTGACTGAACATCTTTTGGGCAAAATGCCATTCAACTTTTAAAATAAATCACCATTCGCCATCTACTAATGCAGCCTACAGGAAGAGTCAATGAACAAAGGTATATTCGGAAATATGAGCTTACTATTAACTAAATATGGCATAATACTGTACATGCTGTGTGTGTATATATATATATATATATATATATATAAAAAATCACATTGCGTGTTCATTTAGCATTATTAGCATAATGTTCATTTTTAATTTTTTATTCGGCAAGAATCCATTAAATTGACACGTTACAAAATGTTTTGATTTCAAATAAATGCTGTTCTTTTGAACTTTCTATTTATAAAAGAATCATAAAAAATATACACATCCCAGTTTCCACAAACATATTAAGCAGAACAACTGTTTTTTTTTTTCAACATTGATAATAATAATAATAAATGTTTCTTAAGCAGCAAATCAATCATAATGATTTCCGAAGATCATGTGACAGTCAAGATTGGGGTAGTGTCTGCTGAAAATTCAGCTTTAAAATATATTAAAACTGAAAACAGTTATTTTAAATTGTAATAATATTTCACAATATTACTGTTTTTACTGTATTTTGATCAAATAAAAAATCTTTTAAATTAATTTTTCCCATGATGGTATATTATTTTTATTTAATCCATTTCCGATTAACCTGTCCCTGAACGACAAATAAAAACTGGTTGTTAATGTTACACGTCATGTCAGGATCTACGTTTCTACGTGGGCGATTGTTAAGCAGCAAACAAGACCAGACAACATTGGTAAATGCCAGATATTATTTGAGCTACATTGAAAACAACACTCTGACAGCAGATTCATGAAAAAGGACAGCAGCATGTCAGTGTGAAGTGTACTTTCTTCACATCTTCCTCACCTGTCACAACATATATGAAAAATGAGGGTAAAGGACGGAAGAGCAGCCTGTGTTTTGATGATACACTTGACAGAACATGTGTTTCTACTGAATTGGGTGGGTTATAGCAAATGTCACCATCTCCTGTCGGCTATGTAAGTTACATGGGCAATGAAGATACAATGTATGTCAAAACAAGGGCATTTACCCTCCATAAATAACACATAAAGAATGAGAAAGAGGCGGCTAGAGAAGCCACGCAGTGTGCCAGCAATTAAAGCTAAAGTTTCAGAGTGCAGCGGTAGCTTGTAAATCTTAATTTGTAGTGTCTGCTCATGTCCGAATTCTGCCCGCTATCTCTCCAGCTCTCTCTCTCTCTTTCGCTGTTCTGCCTGAAGTGGATTTTCAGATGACTTTGGGCCACCAGAGATGTTCATGATATCTTAATTGCTCTGTGGGGTTGTTGAGCAGAATGAGTAGAGTCTAATGGAGGCTTTGATCAGCCACGACTCATTCCTTCTTTCTGACTGACAGTAACTCCTTGAGGGAGGATGCCTTCCTTCCCTCTCACTTCCTTTCAATCTCAATCCCTCTCTCTATGTAACTGAGGGACTCAAGGCTTTTAGGATTATTGCAACTGGTTGATTATAGGGAAAGTTTCAGCCTGATTACTCAGAGTAACTCCTCAGCAAACTCCCGAGATTCCTGGTGGAAGGAAACAGCTATGTAATCCGAATTAGGTATTATGTTATTTAGGCAAACATCACTTTACTCATACATAAGGTTACACAGGGATTTGGACAAATCGCTATACCATGCAGTTTGGGGCTGTGCAACGGACTTGACTTATACCTTAAATGATGTAGTTTGAGGAAGAGGGGTGTGCTGTATATAAGAAATCAGATTGTATTCGCCTGTTGGACCACTAAATGAGCAAAAGAACTCTTAGACATACTGTACATTGAGGGAGGGACCCAAGTCATATGAATGTCTAAATAAAATAATAAAATAACACATAAAACATAAAATAAAAAATAAATTGAATAAGATCAATGTATTTTAAATTAAATGAATCTAGTTTGCTGTGTATACATTAAATGACCTTTGAATTTAGCTGTTTTCTGAACTTCAACCTGATTCTTTTTGGCTATTTACAGTTGCTATATACTATATAACAACACCTTATTTCAGATATATTTGGTTAGAATGGGAGATCTTATGTGTTTTATTAAAAAATATATATCTTTTAAAGCACCTTTAAGACACACAAATGTTCTGATTGTACAATAATGTTGCAGACTGGTCACTGTGATTTTGCCAAGACAGACATGTTCCTGGATCAATCTATTTTGTTGATCCTGGAATGACAATCCTGTCCCCACCCCTAAATCTAATCCTACCCATAACATCTCCCTAAAATCAGAGGGAAATGATAGGTGAATAACATTGATGTAGAAGCACCTGACCCTGGTTTTAAGTCTAAACTTGACATAAACTGTAAACTTGTCCCTCGCACTGGTTGGTTGATTGGAATGTTGTTCCAGGACCAACAAAGATGCTGATCCAGGAACATGTTGTACTTTCTGAAATCACGTTCACATTTGCAGTCTAGTGACATAAAATCTGCAAAATGTTGTTTAATTTAACTTGTAAAAACCAACTGCAATGGCCAAGGGCTGTCACAAAAAGTCATCAATGTCGTATATGCTGAATTTCTAATCAATGACAAGCAAACCCCGTCTGCTGAAGGCCAGATACACTGAGATTGTGGTCTGATAGCTTGTTGGATATCAGTAGTGCCGCAGTCATGACGGAACCCCGCTGAGATCTTGATTAACTGGGGAATCATGGGAAAGCCTTAAACCTAGCACAAAAAATTCAATCTAATGCAGCACTCCCACTGGTGCTTTACACCAAAAGAGTTTCAAATATGTGGAGTTGAGAACTGTTTCAAAAAGTTTGGAAAAAGTAACAGAAAACTATGATGAGACTCCTCATTGCTTTAAAACTCACAGTATGTATAAGTGCTTGTGTAAAGTATGGTGCTGGTCAAAATAATAGAGCACTGCAGGGTGGACTCTTTTTGACTTGAGACAGTAAGTATATTACTAACCACTTACAACCCTTAGCACCAAGACACTCTGGCAACCAACCACAACATGCTAGCACTGACGAGACAACTTTGGCACAGGCAAGCTTCACTAAGAAAAATAAATAAATAACAATTTTACTATAAAAACTAATTTAATTAGCATTATTAAATGCGTTAGGTCATTTATACAAAATGTTAAAAGTGCATTAGTATATATAGAAATAAACATGGATGGATGGATGGATGGGACGTTATTGTAAAGCATTACCAAAATTGCTTTGATAAAGAAATAAAATAAATAAATATGAATAAATTTTTGAATATATGCCTGTAATATTAACGTGTGCATTTCTTTGTCTTCACTTCCACTGGTAGTCGCCGCATTACGTTGCTGGCAATTTACATAAAGTTCAACTTTTCTCAACTGGACACACACACATTTTATCGCCAACAGTCGCATGTTGGTCATGTCATTTCAGATCACCAACTCTCACAACTAATAACATTGGGCCACTTTGTCGCTGCAAATCACTGTATCTGTGGACCTCTCTCCAGAGTGGCAGAGAAACAAGGACATTCACAACAGCTGAAGACCTCTGGCTGAGAGGCTTGAGTTATTTATTGGGGACTGACTCTCTTTTTATTTGGCAATGTTCAGATTTAGAGAAATAACTCCCCATAGAAAATCAGTAAACAGGTCATGTTGACTCAATATCACTCTCTCGCTTTCTCTCTCACTGCGCAGTCTGTACATGATCAAGGACACTTTTAGACCAGTATCAAGCCTTTATGAAGACTTACTTTGCACACTTTCAAATATACAATTTTGAAGTCAGTCTCACTGTAACAAGGCATAAACTGATCACATTACAGTATCAGAATTAGAGTGCAATATTTATCTGAAAAACAGCACACTCTGGTGGACATAAATGATAATAACACTAGTTAAGCCCAAAGGGGGACTGAATAGACATTGCAGCGACAGCAGGTGTGGTATAGTACCGGGTCTGAGCGCCAGGGTTCTGATGATCTGGATCTACAGAACATATGCTGGGTGCCATGAAAGTACCAGACAGGAGGCCAGCCAAAAAACCTGACCTACCAGTGAAAGCTTCTATAGTTCTTCTCCCAAAACAACAAGACAAAGACTGTGAAAAGAGGAGCAAATGGGAGAAAAATTAAAGGGAGAAATCATCCAATGCAGCAAAACATGCTAGATCAAAGAAAAAAAGTCAGAGAAACGGAACTGTGAGAAAGGATGTCCCGCCTTTTAGTTCAAGAGCCAATAGCCTTCGTCTTTTTGCTAAAAATATTGTCTTATTGCTCATTTGCATAAAGTGCTGCAGGGTTGACATATTTTTGTAGGCCAAAACCTAGAAACAAGTTAGCATTTTAACACTTCCAATTCCATCATCCTGAGGTCAATGGGCTTTTGAATTTGATTTTTTTTACTTGTCTTGGAAAAGGCAGCTGCTAGCAAGTGGCTAAACGGGCAGGTATTCACAAACAAATAAACTCATATATTCACAAGTCTGCTTTTACAGCCTCATTGTTTTTATAATCACATTCTTGCAAACCTTCATAACTCAAACTTTAAGGGAGGGATTTTTTTTTTAAAGACTGCAAGAGATGTCAGGAGCTTAATGGGGGTGAAGTTGTGACCGTGGTGTAGTTTATTTATAGTATATGTTTAGCTTTTGACTTCTGCTGATTGTATTTAGGCTTCAAAATTATAATATAATTTTATATATAATTATATAATATTATTAGAATATAATATAATACAATTTATAGGCAAGTTGTTCATTTGGGAAGATTACAATGATGAACAAAACGTGTACAAATTCTATTGGGTTTTTGTCAAAACAGGATGATGCTTTCTTCTGAGTTGGCCTACAAAAATACGTCACCACTGCAGCACTCTATTGGCAGGACCGACATGAAATGATTTTTTTAGCCTGATGTCAGATTTAGAAGCAAAACGCATAACGCATTTAGTCCAATTCTATTGGCCATTGGAAATATGAGTTAAAGGTGCTGTATGTAATTTTTTGACTGTACTAAAATAAAAATACCATAATATTAATGCAGTTATTCTACTTTGAAATGTGCATTTCATGTAGGAATGTCTGTTTTTGTTTTGTCTGTTTGATCCCGCCAATCCATCTAAAAAGCTCTTTGAGGAGAGCCACTGTGGCAAGCAGGACAGGTGGCGTGATTGATAATGAGCATCAACATCTGCACCACACTGGTCTCGTATCCCTCACGGAGGAGCTTCAGAAGCATAAAAGGAGGAGCGACGACAGTGAAGTACACGAGAGGACCAGGCCTGGACTTTACGTTATGTTTTGTTTATGTGTATGGGGCAGTCATCCGTGAGGGGTTGCCGCATTTACTTTCGTTTGTTTATTTTATCAGTAAAGTGTGTGAAACATTCGTCAGTTCCCACCTCTTTCTTCCCTGAGCCTTTAAACTTCATTACATTGGTGCCAAAAACCAGATAATGAAGGAGGGGCACTCTGTTGGAGAGCCCTCGCTGCTGAGGGGGATCGCAGTGCTGAGGAGATCGGGTAGCATGAAGAAGCGGTGACCACTAGTGGCTGCCTGAGGTGGGGGTGCTGGAGTGATGGAAGACCCAGTGGGACGGAGAGCTCGCCTCCATGCTCCTGGGCCAAGGAGGAGTGGCTGCCATCCGAAAGGGAGAGGAGTCGTCGGTGTCTTTTGCCAGAAGGCCGGAGCCTGTTGCCGTCCACCATGTTTGGAGAGGAGCAGAGTGCAGGGCGGAGTGGTGGTGAGGGGGTAGAGCGCAGTCTCGTGGGTACCCCCTGGCCTGCAAGGGGTGATGGGGGTATGTGGCAAGCGGTGCGGGGCAGAGGGCCGTACCTGTGCGTAAAAGGAGGAGCGACGACAGTGAAGTACAAGAGAGGACCAGGCCTGGACTTTACATTTTGTTTTGTTTATGTGTATGCGGCAGTCATCCGTGAGGGGTTGCCGCATTTACTTTTTTTTGTTTATTTTATCAGTAAAGTGTGTGAAACATTCGTCAGTTCCCACCTCTTTCTTCCCTGAGCCTTTAAACTTCATTACATTGGTGCCAAAAACCAGATAATGAAGGAGGGGCACTCTGTTGGAGAGCCCTCGCTGCTGAGGGGGATCGCAGTGCTGAGGAGATCGGGTAGCATGAAGAAGCGGTGACCACTAGTGGCTGCCTGAGGTGGGGGTGCTGGAGTGATGGAAGACCCAGTGGGACGGAGAGCTCGCCTCCATGCTCCTGGGCCAAGGAGGAGTGTCTGCCATCCGAAAGGGAGAGGAGTCGTCGGTGTCTTTTGCCAGAAGGCCGGAGCCTGTTGCCGTCCACCATGTTTGGAGAGGAGCAGAGTGCAGGGCGGAGTGGTGGTGAGGGGGTAGAGCGCAGTCTCGTGGGTACCCCCTGGCCTGCAAGGGGTGATGGGGGTATGTGGCAAGCGGTGCGGGGCAGAGGGCCGTACCTGTGCGTAAAAGGAGGAGCGACGACAGTGAAGTACAAGAGAGGACCAGGCCTGGACTTTACATTTTGTTTTGTTTATGTGTATGCGGCAGTCATCCGTGAGGGGTTGCCACATTTACTTTTTTTTGTTTATTTTATCAGTAAAGTGTGTGAAACATTCGTCAGTTCCCACCTCTTTCTTCCCTGAGCCTTTAAACTTCATTACATTGGTGCCAAAAACCAGATAATGAAGGAGGGGCACTCTGTTGGAGAGCCCTCGCTGCTTAGGGGGATCGCAGTACTGAGGAGATCGGGTAGCATGAAGAACCGGTGACCACCAGTGGCTGCCTGAGGTGGGGGTGCTGGAGTGATGGAAGACCCAGTGGGACGGAGAGCTCGCCTCCATGCTCCTGGGCCAAGGAGGAGTGGCTGCCATCCGAGAGGGAGAGGAGTCGTCGGTGTCTTTGGCCAGGAGCCCGGAGCCTGCTGCCGTCCACCATGTTTGGAGAGGAGCAGAGTGCAGGGCGGAGTGGTGGGTGGGGGGGGGGTAGAGAGTAGAGCGCAGTCTCGTGGGTACCCCCTGGCCTGCAAGGGGTGATGGGGGTATGTGGCAAGCAGTACAGGGCCGAGGACCGTACCTGTGCGTAAAAGGAGGAGCGACGACAGTGAAGTACAAGAGACGACCAGGCCTGGATTTTACATTATGTTTTGTTTATGTGTGTGCAGCAGTCGTCTGTGAGGGACTGCCGCTTTTACTTTTGTTTGGTGTTTTTTTATTTTATCATTGAAGTGTGTCAAACGTTCTCTGGTTCCCACCTCCTTCTTCTCTGACACCTCGTTTCAGGCATATTAAAACACGGATAAATCAACTGAACAACTAACAGTGTAAGGCTGTCCTTAATCTGGCAACCCATGTGAGTGATGAGTTCAATATTTTGAGTTTTGGACTGCAGTAAAAATTCAACCGCTAGCTGTCAACATTACATACTGCACCATTAATAAAATGTAAGCTAATTTTAACATAACTCATACATCTTATCCACATCTTATTCCACAATTACGATCAAAATAAATCTGTCCTTCAGATGAGATGTTAAACCGAGGTCCTGACTCTGCGATCGTTAAAAATCCCAGGATGTCCTTCGAAAAAAAGTAGGGGTGTAACCCCAGCATCCTGGCCAAACTTACCCATTGGCCTGTATCCATCATCGTGTCCTTCTAATGATCTTCATATATATACACTTATTGGCTTCATCACTCTGTCTCCTCTCTATCAATAAGCTGGTGTTGTAGTGTGTCTCATTTGTTTATTCTCCACATATTCGTTATCTACAAAAACTGAGCTGTGATAGTGGAAAGAACATCACAAGCATCCGGTTATGGCTTTCTGCTTATTACAATTTACTCTCAGCTGCCGTGGCACTGCAGGGGTGCATCCTGCACATGGGGGGATGCTGATGAAATGGACATCCATGAGAGGACAGAGTATGTAAAAGGGCCACAGCACACTCCTTGTTCTTGGCCTATCAGGCTAATGCATGGAAGAGAACTGCAGAAACTGGCTTGATCATCACGCAACCCTCAGAGTGGGCTCTGTGGTGCATTCTGGGAAATCAGCACCACAGGAAGCCAACCTGCCTCCTGGTCCCCAGCATAGAGATTAAGTCAAGTACAGGGCAAGCTGTTACCCTGTCCTCAGATGACCCCCAAACCAAATGTTCCATCTATAAAAAGAAAAACCTGACAGGATATTACAAAACATGTACTTGGTTTTCACATCCACTTTCTTTAAAAGCACTTTTGCTTTTCAGTGTGAACCTAGACCAACTTTTTGACTGTTGTGCCAGTCAACAACTGCCTTTCAGCTATTTTGTCCAAATTAAATAAACTGACAAGAACCTATGGGATCAAATTTGTCATTTGACTCTTGGACAAATTTCAGAAACTGAGCAAAAAGACACATAAAACAGTCAAAAGTAATGCATTTGAACCTAGATGATTCATCACCCGCTGATGTAGTTGTCAGAGTAAATAAACAGAACCCAAACTTGTAGATGATAATCTGCCTGTAGCTGGTGCCATGCCAAAGCTAAACCCCATGCCCCCCATGCAGTCCCCGCTGTGATTGGTGGATGAAGTGTGGCGCTTAGGAGCACGCTCTAATTGGCTGAGAAAGGATGGCAGTCAGACGAGCCATTTCTTTCAACCCAGATGGAAGTGACAGCTCTGACCTTCTTTTTTCCCAGAAAGGGAAGCAGGAAAAAAAAGTCTAACTCTCCCTGGGTGAACTAGAACCAGTTGGCAGACATCGAAGCCCCTGGCACTTGCACGTCCCTGAGCAGATAGTGTGATATGCGCACCCTATCCAAACCCTGCAACCTTTAGGGGTGTCTGTGAAGCTGTGAAGTCAAAGCCCCAAACTGTTTTGGTTGGGATTTTGTTCATGCTGTCAGAACTCCCCACTGGGTATGGCATTAAATTGCCCCAGAAGAAGATGAACATTTGCATTGACATTCAAAGACTTCAACTTTTCTATTCTGAAAGTTAAAATAACTCATGACGGATCCCAATTTTGAATAGGCGCACTACGGTGGCTGGGATTAATTCTTGGAATGTGGCAGATACTGACAGTAAACAGTATCTGAATAAATGAAAAAGGCAATTGCGTCTGGATGAACATTAAATCCGAACCCACATGACAGTAGAAATCCTCACTTAAACCCTTGTTTAAACCCTTTTGTACACAATTTCAAAGCACTTCAAGCACATCACAAATAAGCAAGCAAAAATGCAGTAGAATTCATATGGAAATGCAGAAAATCCATATGGAAATGCACATATAATACATTCACCAATTCCTACACCTATAGTGCCTATGGTTCCATGAAGAACCAACTTTTCATTGCACAAAAGGTTCTTTATAATGCAAAAGGTTTCTGCACATTTTTTCTTAAGAAAAAAAAGGTCCTTTTACGAACTGTCCACTGAAAGGTTCTTTGGAAGAAAAAATAGAGGTTTTGCAGAAGAAACAAAGTCATACATATTTGGAACAACATATGGTGAATAAACGATTACTGAGTTTTCATTTTTGAGTGAACTGGCCCTAAAAGGTACAAATATGCACCATTTAGAAGTCGATAAGGCACAACAACATACCTTTAGCGTACAATGTTCCAGCACAGCAATGTTATACCTTAAGTGTCCATTTTATTTGGAGAGCGCACATCACCAATTCAAAAAGTCAAACTGTCAGTCAGATGTATGCATCGCTAATAATGCATGGGTTTGTGCCAAAATTCCAGCTCAAGTGGTTAAAAACACTCAGCTTGCCAAGACAAGCACTGGAGAACTTCTACACACTGTAAGTAATCTACATAAAGAGTATGCTGGCAGTTGTTGCTAACTGCAGGTTAAATAGGCACTATCCTTCATTCCTTCCCCCACTTTTCCTCTCTCCGTACAGATACCTGGCTCACTTCAGTGCAGCTGCATTGCAGAGTTCTTGGCTCACGCATACACACATGCCAAAAGGAAGACGAACTGCCACTGGACTATGTTAGATGTAGACTGAGAGCTGTCTTTGGGTGTTACTGTGCAATGCTGCAAACGAGGACACAGATGCAGGTGTTTTATGGGCCTTTTTTGTTTGCTACAGGAAGATGTTAGCATAAACATGTGGGTTTTGTTTAAATAAAGAGGCAGCCAGTCAGCCAAAGAGGAGTGGGCATAATTTTCCATTGAAACAGTTGAAGTACCATTTCCTCTTGAATTATTCACTTAGGACAGTCACAGTATCTGTGAGAAATTCAATCTATCAAGCTGGGCATTCAGTATCCTGTCAAACATTTCTCATGTTCTTTCACTGTGTGAAAAGGACTTGCCAGTCTTTCAGAACCAGAGTTTTTATAAAATAAATAAATAAATAAATAAATAAAAAAGATTCAGCCATACGGTCTCTATCCTTATTGTAATTGTTGCCCTAATTAAAACATTAAAACAAATAAATAAATAAAAGTAAATAGTAAATTATATATATTATTGAGAAATATTATTACAATTTAAAATAGCTGTTTGAATATACTTTAAATATTCTTCAGTGTCACTATTCCAGTCTTCAGTGTCACATGATCTATCAGAAATCATTCTAATATGAGGCCTAAAGCATCGATAAAAAAAAAAATCTTATTTTTATCATGTTGAAAATAGTTGTGCTGCTTAATATTTTTGTGGAAACCACTATAAGTTTTCTCTCAAGATTATTTAATGAATAGAACTGTAAATATCTATACTGTCACTTTTAACACATTCTTGCGGAATTAATAAATATAATTAATATAATTAATTCTCGTTATTCTTACTGACCCCAAACTTTGTGAGTTAACGGAAGCTAAAGAACAAAGGAAAAAAACTAAATTTTAGAGGAATAGCTATAGGAAGTACAATCAGAATCCAGAATGAACAATCTCATTTTAAGCGATAAGTCGACTAATCGCACGTTCATTTATAAACCATATAAATCATAATAAAGAGCCTTTAATAGCCTAAACATTGTTCAAGCGTATACATAAAGCTTGCCACAGTGCACCGGCAGAAGTAACTATTATGAATGCATCGGGAACAAACAACAAAGTGATTGCTTTAACATTTTAATAATTAAATCGATAAATTAGTGTTTTCTGAATTTTCGGCTGCAGTGATGAAGTTGACCTAAATGCACGTTACATAACCTGAGAATATTTCTTTTCCATTTGAATTGGTTCATTTAAAAATAGATATTGCGTTTTCAATAGAAATATTTTTCATGTCTGTCATGATATTTACATGGAGTTTCGGTACTTTTTTTCCCCGTTTTCTTTCATTATTTTACAAAAGCACAATGTTTTGTTGTTATTGCAAGTGCACACAAATAAAAATAGATTCAAAAGATGTATTACTCTTATCTGCATGACCAAAATAGAATGCAGTGATCACACCGGCGCCTCCATGTTAGCTGTCATGCAGTAAGCGCACTACTACTCAGCTTTCACACTCTACACAAACACTTGAATAACCCACATTTGCTTAGGTTAATGTTAAAGCGAGCGGCCATGTAAACTACTACTTACAAATTTGGATGTTCTGCCCAATCTACTGTAATTACCACATAAACCAGCTGTTAATGTTCACAGATTGTGTGACTCGCCTTTTTTTTTTTTTTTCTGAGACTAAAATTTTGGTCGACTAAGCTTTTTCTCGTCGACTAACGGTTAGTAGACTATCAGGGAGCAGTCCTACTATTTAGTTCCTTAGATCCTTTTTTGGTCTAATTCATCACACAATTCATGTCAGCTGACGTCATCTGGGCTGTGCAGGTTGGAAAAACTGTTTTCTGATTTTTTGGCATTGCTGAAAAACAACACTGAGACTCATCAAGATGTTCTCAAGTAAACTTTTAGCTTCCATGCTCCACTCAAAAAGTTTTAAAAGTGTATGCGGGGATCAAACAATCAAATATTCTTTCGGATAAACAAAGTCCTGTTTTTAGTATATTTGTCCAGAATTTCATATTCTTAGCAGATGTTTAGAAGATTCTTAATATGATCCTTCAGATAATTCCATTAGAAATCCTGCACATTCCTTTGGGATTTTTTGACTAGCAACAGTAACATCATCATTCATTTAGTTAACTTGCATAAGACTCATCACAAGAGAATGACAAGTGTCTATCTGTGTCTCATTATTTTGTTTTCCCTCTGGCTTTCCTCTAATCTTAAAATTATTATTGTTTGCAGTGGAAGCTTGAATAGTTTAAAAATTCACAGTGGGGCCATTCGAATCTGCGCGATGAATGATACAGCTACAGCATCTTACACATGCAATTAAAGCCTGCAGGCTAGATTACACATCTGCTGTGAAACCTGTTAAAAACAAGCTTGCATAAGTGTGGTCGTGACACCATTCACTGCTCTGCACTTCCTACAGGTTTAATATGGATGCAAGTGCGGCAGTGGGGGTTATATACTAGCTAAAATGGAGAAATAGAGAAAGAGTTATTAAATTATGTTGTGTATAGATGCCAAATTAGTTTTGAATTTTCATTCACACAATGCAATTCAATCGCTGGAATATCCTTTAATGTGTGACTCACGGCTGACTCATAAAAAGAAACTGGTGGCTTAATCCAAAATATTACAAGATTAGCCTTTTGCTAATCTTTTTTTATTGGCAAAGATTTTTCACATGCATTCTGTAAATGAGCATGCACGTTTATCAACATGTAAGCACTCAGTCACGTATGTGCAAACATCTACAAAACCAACAGCTGCACGTGTTCTAGCCAAAAAAACGACAGGAATCTCATCTCTTTCACACGTCTCTGTGTGGGCGTCCACACATGGGAACATCGACCCGCCAAGCCACGTCCTACCCATCAACATGAACATGTAAACATTCATTAGACCGATTGGAAGAGCCTTTGCGATTTTCCGTCTCTCAGAGGGCCCGATGTGCATTCAAAAGCAGAGAGAGGAAAGCTAATGAAAAGCCCTTCTGCTGCAGCTTCGCATGAAAACAGAAGCAGAGAGAAAAGCAAAGCATTGCTTATTAACTGGCTTTTGTTTTGGTATTTTGCGGGTGTGCGTCATGCTCATCAGCAGCTTGAAGGGCTCTCTGCCTCCTGCTCAACCCACTCACAGATCCTGTGTACTGGAGACAGCACTAAAAACATTCTCTCCACCTCTAACTGCAACTGTAACTATAACCAGCTACCACTGTCTTACGATTCAGGGTTACAAGGTTCTTGGATGTGGATCTTAGGCAGTTTCGAGCAGCCAGACGTTTGATAAGCGCAGTCTGCTCCACACTGCAGCAGCCCACTTAAAAGGAATGTTGTTGCATATGTTGATTACTGCAAAAAATTATTTTAACTCAATGGAAGTGATTCACATTTTTTGGAGGATTTGGAAATGTGAATCTTATCTTTATACAAGCACTGCTTATGTTTAAATGTGTGTGTAATACTTGAGTTGTCAAGTTGTTATTGTCATTTCTACAGTTGTTTTAGGATTTAAAGGTTATGAGGTCATGGCAACAAAGTCGTAAAACTGGAAATAACTTTATAAGGAAAAAGTCAATTACATGCATTTACACGCAAATTCTTTATCTTGTGGCTATACTGCTATTGTTAACTAAAACTATTACAATTCATTTTTGTTAATTGAAATAAAGATGAAATAAAAATTTAAAAAATTTGAATATTAAATGAAAAAAACTAAATCAAAATTAAAAAACTCAAACTAAAACTTAAATTAAAGCTAAATAGAATTTTTTTGAAAATTAACAAATAATAGTACATAAAAATAAAAGCACATAACTAAAACTAAAATTTGAATGAAAATTCTAAATATTAATAAATACTATAAATGGAACATAAATAATACTAAAATAAAACTGAAACTGTGATTATTTTAACATTTGCGGATTGTCCCCAATCATTTCCATTGTCTGAACTTCAGTGTTTAAATATTAATCTTAGCACTAATCAACCTAATGCAACAAGTGCTGTCAACTGATCTTGCACGAAACCTGTAATATTCCTTTAAGTTTTCTTAGTGCTGTGAGAATTGGACTTTAGACTAGACAGGATAAAGCTGTCTGGACAACATGTAAATCTGCCAATCACATATAAGGGCAGATTAATCTGAAATCAGATATAATACTGTGTAACAGTTTTCTGTTACTAATAAGTGTACCAACAGTTTCTCCAGTAAGTCACCTGGGCATTAGGGGGCGCTCTATTTGAGGTAGGAGTTTGCCTATTTAAAGAAGCCAAGAAGGAGAAAGGGCAGGAAGTGATTTTTGATCTGCATGGAGAGGCTTGCCTCATGATGGTTCTGGTTTTTTTTCCCTGGTTGAGGAACCTTAAGAGTTCCAAGCTCAACTGTAAGTAATTGTTGTTGTTTCTATTTTGATTTAACAATTCATGTTCATAGTTTATGGTTTTGTTTGTTTGTTTTTAATTTTGCTTACAGAGGGTTTTTGTGTTTGGAATGTCTGTGGAGTACTTGGGCCAAACATCTGAGAAGATTAGAACCAGGAGTGAAATTCCATTAACTATTTGACGGTTACCTGTTACAAGTCAAACTTTCACTGCAAGCATGGGCAAGGCTCTTTGAAGAGTGAACTTTTCTGTGATTCATCGTGTCATTTAAGTATTGTTTTCTATAGACATTTGCAACAAAGACTGATACGCTTAACTGATTAAGAGTCTTGAACTGTGCTTTATGTAATGGACTGCTTCTTGCCCTCTGTTTTCCAACTGTGTTGAAAAAAGGTTGTTGTCAAGTGGAATAATGTATACTCGATGTAACTATGTTAAATACACCTGACTCATAAGCAAGATTGGTCTGGTTGGTCCCTCATTTTATGTAGCATATAACCAAAAAGTAGCGGGATAGATGTTACATATATTGGCGCCCGAACAGGGACCTGAAGAGAAATCCAAAACCAGATTGTAAGATTTGAATGAATTTAATTTGGTTTTAAGTAGACCAATTTTGCTTTGTGAGTCATTATGTTGAATGTGTAGAAGGTTCATTGAACTTAATGGTAGAGCAAATTCACTAAGTTATTAAATTACATTTAATGAGTTAATTTGAAAAGTTACACAAAATGGCAGACATGTGTGATGAGACAGAGGGTGAGGGTGTTACAGAACCAGACTATTCCACTGCCCCATTCACCATAAGACGAGAACCAGTTCAAGACCTAATTCAATCTCTCAGTCATTTGTATTTGCAGAATGAGATAGATGAAGAAGGGCAGGAAGACACTTCGCAATACCTGCTTTTACCGCCTCCACCACCTCCTCAAGTGGAAGAGGTAACCACTTGTAATTTTGAATCAACTGTGAGCAGGATGGAATCTAAAATGGATAAATTGGAGAAATCTTTTGGTGAGTTGTCTAATAGTGTACAGCATGATATAGATAGGCAGGCTCACAGGTTGACTGTTATGGAAGAGCAAGTGCAGGAACTTTTAGCCAAGCAAAAGGACCATCATAAACGAATCCAACAATTGGAGCAGTTGCTGCCCACTGAGCTCAAGACTGAATGCCAACAGGTAAAGGAAACCTTAGAAAAAAGTATACAGCAAGTAGGACAAGCAATGATGGATTGTATGGCACGAAGGGATGTTCAGCTGAAATCCTTAATTCAGTCTAAACCTACTGTAATATCTACTCCTCACTTTAGTCCACCCCAATCAGCAGAAAGTTCAATCTATCCTATGCATTTTAAAACACCGATCAAGTTGGAATTTCCAAAGTTTGGTAGTTTAGAGGGGGAAGACCCTATTTCTTACCTAGAGAAATGTGATGAGTATCTTGCAATTCAGCCACTGAATGATGCCGAGATATTGGCTATGTTACCTTCTGTCCTAACTCATACAGCCAAGGACTGGTGGCTTGCGGAGAAGAAGAGAGTGAGAACTTGGTGCCAGTTTAAGAAAGCATTCCTACAATCTTTCCTGCCTGATGATCATGAAGTTGAGGTTGAAAGAAGAATAAGGGAACGGAAACAAGGATTTGATGAAAATATTCGAACATTTGCTTATCAATATCGTGCCTTATGTCTTCGATTGAAACCTTCCATGTCAGAAAGGGAGATACTCCAAGCTACACTCAGAAACTGTAATCCTCGTGTCGCCAGCATACTCCGAGGCACTGTCTCTACGGTTGATGAGTTGGTACGTGTTGGTACACTGGTGGAAAGGGATGTTAGTGAAGAAAGAGCCTACTGGAGACAGCGACAAGTAGAGCATCAGGCGAAGTCAAATGAAGCTAATAAGGGGGCAAAAGGCAGACAGTCAAATCCTCACCTTGCAGTATTGTCAGGAAATATGGAGAAACAGCTAGACCCTTTAATCCTGCCGATCACCATCAAAAGTTATAGATGTCAAGCAGTTTTGGACACTGGTAGCACCTATTCTTTACTTAAAGAATCATACTGGAAAAAACTGAAGTCAAGCACGGAAACGTGGATGTCCAGTGGAGGTCAGACTTTCTCGCTTGCCAATGGTCATGTACAGACAGCTCTAGGGAAGGTAATCTGGAATTGTACACTGCATGGTCATCAATATCCATTCAATGCCTTTGTGATGAAGGATCAAGATCTAACTTTACCTGTTATACTTGGTCTAGAGTTTTTGATGGATTCAAAGATCCAGATTGATTTTAAGAACAAGACCTATGTTCTATCTGAAGAGACTGAGGTAAAACATCCATTCATGCTTTATACTACTTCAGCAGCAATTAGTCTACATTTGGCATTACCTCTAGTTCAAATGCCTTCATCCACCTCGGCAACCATTAAAGACATAGTAAATAGAGCAGAGGTTAATGGAGCACAGAAATGTCATCTAGAAGCACTCATGCACGAGCGATCAACAGTCTGCACTGATACACTAGGACGAACTGCGGTGATTCGGCACAAGATTAACACTTCAGATGAGATTCCAGTTCGTAAACGAGCCTATCCTGTTTCTGTGTCCAGACAGCAATTCATTGATCATGAAGTTTCCAAAATGTTGGAAAAAGGGATAATTAGACCATCAACTTCTCCATGGGCCGCTCCCATAGTTCTTGTTCCTAAGAAGGATGGGACAATGCGTTTCTGTATTGATTACAGGGCTTTAAATGCCAAGACACCTTTAGATGGATTTCCCATGCCACAGATCCAAGATATCCTTGAATCAATGTATGGTGCTTCAATTTTCAGTACATTGGATCTTAAATCTGGTTATTGGCAAGTGATTATGGATGAAGAGAGTATTCCAAAGACTGCTTTCGTAACCAAAAATGCCCAGTATGAATTTCTGTGTCTACCATTTGGACTGCGAAACTCCGCTGCAACTTTTCAGCGCTTGATGAATACAGTATTGAGGGACTGTCTGGGAAAGTTCTGTTTTGTCTATCTCGATGATATTGTAATCTATTCCCAGAATATCCAAGAGCATTTTGAACATCTTAAACAGCTCTTTGACATGTTAGAGACGGCTGGTCTGACCCTGAATCTGTCGAAGTGCAACCTGCTCCAAAGATCCATCACTTTCCTAGGACATGTTGTGTCTGCAGAAGGAGTTCGTACGGAAACTGCCAAGGTGGAGGCCGTCCGAAATTTTCCTGTTCCAACCACGCTCAAAGAGGTACAACGCTTTTTAGGCCTTGCTGGATGGTACCATCGGTTTATCCCTCACTTTTCAGAGATTGCCGCACCATTGCATGCTCTGAAGAACAGAGATATTGTCTGGGAGTGGACAATGGAATGTCAACAAGCTTTCGATAAACTGAAAAGTGCTCTTCAAAAAACACCTGTGTTGACAGCCCCTGACTTCACAAAAAGTTTTAAAGTCCAGACAGATGCCAGTGATGTCGGGTTAGGAGCTGTGTTGACTCAAGATCATGATGGAGCTGAACATGTTATTGCTTATGCTTCAAAACTTCTACATGGGGCTGAGAAGTCCTATTCCACCCCCGAAAAAGAGTGCCTTGCTGTGGTTTGGGCAGTTGAGAAATGGAAACAGTATCTGGAAGGGAAACATTTTGAGGTATTTACAGATCATTCTGCTCTTACGTGGGTTTTCAATCATCCCCGACCAACTTCTCGACTGACCAGGTGGGCTTTGAGGTTACAAAGTTTTGACTTCACAGTCAAATATCGAAAGGGACAATGTAATGTAGTACCCGATACACTTTCTCGGGGTATACCTTTCCAAGATGTCAAAGGTCAGATTGCTATTTGTCAGGTGACTAACATGGGAGCAGACTTACCTGTTAGCTGGGATGAAATTGGACTTGCTCAGAAACAAGATCCCTTACTTCAGCCTTTATGGGAAACCGCTAAGCTACCAGTAGCAGACCCTACCCGCATTCATTATGTCATACAAAATGACTATTTATTTCGTTGTGTACCCAACAAACATCAGGGTGAAACTAGGCAGGTAATTGTACCATTGGCATTAAGAGAGAAGTTCCTGCAATTTGCCCATTCCAATCCCTTGAGTGGACATCTTGGGCGGATGAAAACTTTGAGGCGTTTACTCGATGTTGTCTATTGGCCAGAGATACGCAGAGATGTTTGGAGCTTTTGCACAGCATGCCAAACCTGTCAGATTTACAAACCAAGAATCTCCAAGCTGTCTGGTTACCTACAGTCAACACCAGTGGTAGAGCCTGGACACATGTTGGGTGTTGATCTCATGGGTCCTTTCCCAAAGAGTTTACAATCTAATGAATATCTGATGGTGGTAGTAGACTATTGCAGTAAATGGGTAGAATTGTTTCCCCTGAGATCTGCCAAGACCCATCTAATTGTTAATGTCTTAATAAAGGAGATCTTCACTCGATGGGGCACACCTACCTACCTTGTCTCAGACCGTGGACCACAATTTACGGCACAACTTCTGAATGATACATGTAAGCGCTGGGGGGTTATTCAGAAGTTAACAACAGCCTATCACCCTCAAACAAACCTTACTGAGAGAACTAATCGAACCCTCAAGGCTATGATATCTTCCTATGTTAAGGACAACCACAGGCAATGGGATAGATGGATATCTGAGTTCCGATATGCTATAAATACTGCATGGCAGGAAAGTACAGGTTTAACCCCTGCAGAGATTGCTTTAGGCCGAAAGTTGAAAGGACCCATGGAACGACTGGTACGAACTCCACCAAAACCTGATCATGTGGCCTATGGGACTATTGAAAGGCAGAGAGAGCTGTTTGAACAAGTAAAAGAGAAGACTAGTCAAGCTCAAGAACGACAAGCGAGGTACTATAACAGAAGAAGGAAGCTTGAGTCATTCGAAGAGGGAGATTTAGTCTGGATACGTTCTCACCCTCTGTCTCGGGCTTCAGACTCTTATATGGCTAAGTTAGCACCGAAATGGCTAGGTCCAGCTAAAATTCTGAGAAAATTAAACAATGTTAACTACCAAGTAGTAATGTTGGATGATTCAAAGCAAGCTGAAACTTTTCATGTGGAGAAAATGAAAAAATTTTATGGTGCTGCTTAATTTTTTTGAGGAGAGGGGTATGTAACAGTTTTCTGTTACTAATAAGTGTACCAACAGTTTCTCCAGTAAGTCACCTGGGCATTAGGGGGCGCTCTATTTGAGGTAGGAGTTTGCCTATTTAAAGAAGCCAAGAAGGAGAAAGGGCAGGAAGTGATTTTTGATCTGCATGGAGAGGCTTGCCTCATGATGGTTCTGGTTTTTTTTCCCTGGTTGAGGAACCTTAAGAGTTCCAAGCTCAACTGTAAGTAATTGTTGTTGTTTCTATTTTGATTTAACAATTCATGTTCATAGTTTATGGTTTTGTTTGTTTGTTTTTAATTTTGCTTACAGAGGGTTTTTGTGTTTGGAATGTCTGTGGAGTACTTGGGCCAAACATCTGAGAAGATTAGAACCAGGAGTGAAATTCCATTAACTATTTGACGGTTACCTGTTACAAGTCAAACTTTCACTGCAAGCATGGGCAAGGCTCTTTGAAGAGTGAACTTTTCTGTGATTCATCGTGTCATTTAAGTATTGTTTTCTATAGACATTTGCAACAAAGACTGATACGCTTAACTGATTAAGAGTCTTGAACTGTGCTTTATGTAATGGACTGCTTCTTGCCCTCTGTTTTCCAACTGTGTTGAAAAAAGGTTGTTGTCAAGTGGAATAATGTATACTCGATGTAACTATGTTAAATACACCTGACTCATAAGCAAGATTGGTCTGGTTGGTCCCTCATTTTATGTAGCATATAACCAAAAAGTAGCGGGATAGATGTTACAACTGTATCAGCCTGGGAACTTGTAAACATGACTCTGTTTCCCAGAGGACTGATAAAATGCACCCTGACTCTGAGACTAGGGCCCTGTCCCAAATAGCCCATCTGATATGGACTTGCAGCCTTGTGACCTTCACTCAAACGTGTCTGTGAGGTCCATAAGACTGTAGGATATCTCATTTGCCAGTGTATTGCTGAGAATGGTCCTCACAAACACCCCCTTTGGGGTCACACTGGTGCAAACTTCACCACGGACTATTATCGCCTATGCGGTATCATGTCACTAAAATGTGGAATTGAAATGGAAGAGCTGAGGGTGGCATTATGGACAGGGTCCATTGCTGTATACGTACTAAACATTAAGTGAGAACATAAATAGTATTTCTGAAATCACTAGTGCGGAAAAAGGGTAAAACTGACCACAATCCCTAAAAGGGAAGGAGTTCTCAATTAATATTTTATATATTGCTTACATAGAATATATATGTATATTGCATAGCTGCCCAAGGATGTTGCCAAGATGGCTGTCAAGTGAACTAACTTGCCTGAATTTGGTCTGGAATGAATAAAAGATCAAAGTTTTTTTATTTACAGTATATATATATATATAAAATATCAGATGTGCTGAATACGACATTAATGCAATGTGGAAGGAGCCGTAATAAGGTCTGCTGTGTTGGTCATGCTAGAGAGGTGCTGCAGGGATTGGTTGGTACCTGTCTAGGTGGTGGTACTCCAGTGATGCTTGTTGGCGTACTTAGGAGGAGGCTTCAGGGCCCTGAAGAGTCTCTCAGTGTGAGAAACACCTGCAAACAGATCATGAGGAAACACTGTTAGTTTACATATATATATATATATATATATATATATATAAGCTCATTAGTTCTTTAATGAGATCACAACCTAGGCAATCAGCATACAACTGTGTACAACACACACACACACCTGGACAAACCACAGAGACAGGCCTTCACTACAGCACACACATTAGTGCTTAATGGCACACCTATAGAGTACAAAACCCTTAATAAGATACCGACATGAAGACTTATTATGCTTTAAATTTTCAGCAGCCATTATTCCAGACTTCAGTGTCACATGACCCTTTATAAATCATTCTAATATGCTGATCTGATGCTCAAGAAACAAGAAATGGTCAATTAATGTTGAAAAAACATTTTCTGGATTATTCGATTAATATAAATTTCAAAAGAACCGCATTTATTTGAAAGAATATTTGAAGCATTATAAATTATGCATTATGCATCTTTTGAAGCATCATTTTGGATCCTTTTAATGCACCCTTGCTAAATAAAAGTTTTAATTTCTTTAAAAAAAAAATCTTACCGACCCCAAATTTTTTGAATGCCCCTTCATAGAGAAGAAACTCACAATGCACTGCGATAAGCAGAAAGGAAGAAAAAAAATCCACCAAAACTAACAGTTCAATCTAAATAAAAAATCACTTTACCCAATATTTGTTTTCTGTGTATTTTGATCTGAGTAGAACATCATTAGTTTAGCGCATGCTAACACCAAATTCTATTGAAATCAATTGTTAGAAGTGCCGTTTGAAGCCTTTTGTAGAATTTTCAAATTAGTCACATTTATATTTAAGATGCCTTAGAAGAAAGTTGCCTTTATAGACTGTAAACAGCAAGGCAGCTCAATAGGTTTTTAAACAGAGCATTTATCTCCTTCACACACTCCATGGACATAAAGAAAGCCTAACATAGATTTTCACTGCATCATTCTGTAAGCCATTCGCGGGCAAACGAGTCTCCGATGGAGGCAAAAGAGAACATCTCCACAGGCCTGAACTAAATAAAGAGCTCCAGTTATCAGCGTATGACAGCGGCTCTGACACAACAGTCACCTCTGCTCAACTCCATTCATAGCCGCTTCAACATGTCTTTATTATGGAGAATAATATACTTATGACTGCAGCTTTGGTTCCAGATAAACCTGAACAACTCTGTATTCAAGGACTGTTTGTGTGAGTGATAGAGTTATAAAGAGTGTCTACAGTAAAAACTAACCTAGATAAATCTGAATAGGAAAGATGGGTATATTCACTGGTATACTGGTGCGTGTATCCTCTATCCGTTATCCCCTATAAACCAGCACTGCGGTGTTAACATGGTATGCAATGATGGTATCAGAATAGGGATGCACTGATATTAAAATTCTGGCAGACATTAAAATCAATACAAGTAAAATTTAGACATTATGATGTACAGTAAGGAAAAAAAATATTTGTTTTAAAATTAAGCATTAGATTTAAAAGTATTATTAAATTACGTTTTTCAAAAATTAATTTTAAGTGAGCAACAGATGACAGCAAAGGTAACCTAAATGTAAAAATAAAGGGAATGCATAATTACCTTATTCCATACAGAATGATTACCATATTAAGGCTACTTTAGGTAAGCAATAATGGTTTTTCAGGGTTAAAAATAATATTGCGGGGTAATGCAATAACTTTGCAAAATACTACAAATAGCAATATGTACCCTTATCTATCCATCTATCTGTTGAATAAGTTGAATCAGAAATGAGCAGCAGAGCTCTGAGTCTGCTTGTGCTTCAGGGAATCTGATGTGAAAATGCAGCGCTTTCCTCTCTGCCACTAGGTAATATGTGAGCGTTCTACACACTGACTCACACTGCATGAACATGAGGGCCCTTTGCGGCATTTTCACACTGAGAACTCCAACAAGACAGAATAATACCTCCCTCGCAGGCACAGAGAGCCCTGCACGAGTCCCACAACCAGACATACTGCAGCAGCAGATGGGATTTAATGCTTCCTTAACACACACCAACACAGAGAAGCAAACAACTGTCATGCATACATACTGAAAGCACACAAGTGGGCCTACATAGTAACAAAGTCATAAAAATGTACTCTATTCTAGCAGTTCTCAAAGTAGGGTCTGTGACTAATAGCCTGGGGTCCGCAAAATAATTTGCTATAATATATAATATACTGTGTGATTCCAAACACATTTTTGCACACATAAGGATAAGTGGATATTGGCACACAAGTGAATTACAAAACCTTGTTTACATAATAAATAATAGTTTAGCATCCAAATACATGCGAATTTGGAAATATGTGGATTTGTGCCGAATCAGGAGCCCAATGCGAGTTTCTGTTTCACTTTAAATAAATAAGTTTAGGCTGTAAAATAAATGTTTGTAATGAATGCTACTATATTATTTATGTTTATTTTATAGGTAACTTATATTTTTCATTCTTATTTTGTTCTGAATACCATTAAGTTGAAAGGATTTGTTACTGAGTGAGGGGAAATTAAATGCATTTACAATGTTTGTAGACATTTCGTTTTATATTATTTTTTAATGTAGTAATAAAATAAAATGTGAACGATACACAGACGCGGTTTAGCCTATCTGTGATTCCTTTTCTCTCAACTTAGGTTTGAATGGGTGCAACTACTCAGGGGCAACTTATTTTGCAGAAAATGCTGTATCATTGAAAAGTGCATATTTACAGATAGGGAAAATCTGCACCAATAAAACAAGAAAATTGTGTTCATTACTCCCACCCACATTAACTTTGGAAGGGAGAGTGCAGGGATTCTCAAACTTTTTGGGGCCAGGGACCAAAAATTGGGATAGAAAAGGGATAGAAGGGATAGAAAATTCACCACATGTAAATATGTATGTATATATATATATATATATATATATATATATATATAAAATTACCAATACATGAATGTAATATTATATATATATATATATATATATATATATATATATATATATATATATATATATATAGATAATAAAATAAAGTAATTATAATAAAATAATTAGCGTATAAATATTTTATATAAAATCAATAGGGGGTCAGAAACAGCAAAAATTTTCTTAAAATCACTATTTTTATCATGTTTTCTAGACAAATATTCCTTAAACAAGATAAATACAAAAAGTCTGATCAATCAAAAAATACTGAAATAATATAATTCAATATATTCTGCATTCTTAATATATACTGTACCTTACTCCGAAAGATTAAAGGATGGTTAACACGTTTTTTAAAAAACAAAAATAAACAAGATGATTTGCATTGCATTTATTATGCTGCAGTTCCTTCCTAAAATTACCAGCCAATTTTATTTACTCACTAAAGTTAAATCATATTGAGTCTTATTGAGTCTTCATTTTGGACCCCGAATACTAAAGCAGTGAAGGCAGGACAGGACAGCGAGAGGGAGGAGAATGGGCCCAGTGCTGTCTGGAAAAGATCTGCGTTAACCGCAGGCTCTGGTGTGGCCATCTCGCTTTCTTTTCAGGATGTCATTATGTGATTTTCAGAGCAAGCAGTGTCTAAATTAGCCCTGTGCCTCCCTCAACTAAATTCACTGACTACACGACCCAAAAAGAAAAAGAGGGAAAAAAAGAACTGCATTAACTTGGAGGAACTCCAAATTAAGCACATTATTCAAAAACCTGAAAAAGGCAGAAGCCAGAGTGAAAAATAGACACATGACAGTAGAGCTGCTTTATGGCTGTATTTTCAGAGCAGATCTGCATGTTTAAAGCAGGAAGACTGGCAGATGGCGTAAATATGCTTCTGCTGAACTGCTATCTCACCCCAGCACTGTGGTCTATGAGCACTACACGTCCAGCAGACGGTCTTTATGCACTCCAGAATATGCGTTTCATTCTGTTCTCTCTCTTACTGCTCTTCAACAAGGATTATTTGTCAGAAGTTAGCTTGTGGTTAGATTCCCTGACACCACAATAGTTTAAGTACTAAAATGGCATGATAGCAGAGCGAAGGGTCTCTGAAGAGTTCACCTAACAAGTTTGAGGTAAAAACTTCCAAATCTATACTATTCATCTGCCAGTCATCTTCCTGAGACTGAGAGGGACATGTACAAAGAGGATGTCTAGAAACGAAGATCAAAAATGATATTGTTGGGGGACAAGATTTGATTATATCCTTCAGGAACAGACTGAACCAAGGATTGTTACATTACTATGATATAACTTAGCCAGTGCAGGGCCATATTTAATTTTTGACAGGAATGAAGGCAAGGCATTGAGGGATAGAAACACGGTGTGTTCAATGGATTGTATGGCTGTTTAACAATAATCCACTTGTTCAGCTAATGAAACGTCTAACCTTAAAAACATGCACAAGTAGAGCAGGAATGTGCATAAGGAAAATAAATAAAGGTCAATTTTGATTTCTTGTTGACTTTAAAGAACTCTGCCCTCCAAAGCATGTCAGCAAACTCAATATCAGCAAACCTTAACGTGCAAAAAGGTTTAAAAGGAAGAGAGTGTTTCAGACTGGCTGATTCAGACACTTTTTTTTTTTTTTTTGCCTAGGGCAGCCACAGGGATGAGAGTGATTCCTTAGGACACCTATTTTTAGTGACATCTGTCAGGTAGTGGGGACATTTTATGCATTCCATCCTGCAAAAAAAATAAATAAATTAATAAAAAAACATTAGGAGAGTAAAAATAGTTTTTCATGATAAAGGGGAGTCTGCATTCCTAAATGTGCTTTAAAAGACATCAGTGCTGGAATTCTCAAAAAATTGCTGTGATAATAATGATACCATTAAGCCAATATTAATATAAATCGTATTATTTTACTCAGAGTCAGTCATCTCATTTCACTCTTTTGTAAAGATACTAATAAAAATGACAAGCTCAGTCGATGGACTTTGGATTTATCTTTCATTATACGGTAATATTATCTGAGCTATGGGCTTTCCTAATATCTAAATAATGAGATTGTCAAGATGCTTGTCTTTGTTTAGCAAATGATGGCTTTGTAAAAAGGTGGAGACTGGTTTTCTTTTAGTAAAGAATAATTATCAAGCAAGGGATAAAAACAGTGCATTGCTGTGTAGATTTGTCAAGAGAATATAGGACAGTTTTTTAAAGAGGCAGATTTCCCACAAAAAACTGTTTAAACCAGTTTTTAAAAGGACAGAAAAAGTACAGTTTACCGGGATTGACCTTTAATTTTTGATGGGGTGAGACATAATTTCCAGCGTGGTCTGAGAGAAAATTTTCAAAATTGTCTCTAAATTCATATTTTTTTAAGCCACCCCTATAGTCATTAAAGCGCTTTTGTAACAAATTTACAAAAAATCTTGAATTGTCTGGTTTTCTATTATACATAATCTGTATAGCTTTATAAATCAAAATGATGTAACTACACCTTGTCAAAACAGAATTTGGGTCTCTTAGACTATCGATCCTGTGACGGATGAGTTTAGATCAATTAAGTTTATGAGAAAAGGGAGAGTGAAAACAATATAAAATAAATTAAGAAAAAAAATCATTAAAGGGATAGTTCATCCAAAAATAAAAGTTGTGTCATCATTTTCTCACTACAGACCTGTATGATTTCTTTTTTCTACTAAATACAAAAGAATGTATTTTAAAAGAATGCTGGGAACCAAACAACATTGAGCCCTTTGCTTTTTACTTCTGCTTTATAGCCAAATTGAACTAATTTAATAATTGATGATCTTTACAACAGTACTGAATCAACGCTGAACTGACTTCAGCAGAACAATGACTTTTTTTCTTTTTAGAGCTGCTTTACTGAACTATGCTTGCATCATTGAATCATTATTTTCCTGTTAAAACTGCTTTGAAACAATCTGTATTGTATAAAGCATTATAAAAAGTTAAAGTGACTTAATATTCCAGTAATATAAAAGTATATAAATGCTCCAAAATCTTTCACACTCTAATTTCACGGAATGCACTGAATAACAAAGCATGATCACATTGCAGATCCTGGTATGACATCATACAAGGAGTTCATGGAGTTGCCGACATGAGCGCTAGCTGTGACTGTAGTATCAAACTGAGAGCATCTCTCTCTCTCTCTCAGTCTGCAGGTTGAGAACTGTGCCCTCCCAGTCTGTCTTTCTGTCTTCCCTGCCCCTGCCAGACAGAGAAGAAGGGGGTGACCGATTCCTTTTGGGCATTACATCATTGCTTTCCCTGCTGCAGTGCCTCCCAATGAAAGAGTCTGTATGTCTGCCAAGTAAACAATTCTGTCTCTTCACATTCTTCTATACCACACTGAGAAGAGTTTAAACACATCATAACTGACACATGGCATGACACAGCAACAGAAAAATCGTGAGCTCATCCGTTAAAGTTTGGCATCTTTCAGAACAGAAGCTCTTTTAATATTTTCTTCACATAATAAGCATGTTTAAAGGGAAAGTTGACCCTGAAACAAAAGCTCTGTCATCATTTGCTCACTCTCATTTCGTTTCAAACCTGTATGACTTTCAAAATGACAAATTTCACCTTTTGTGTTCAATGGAAGAAAGAAATTGATAGAAGGTTGGAACAACATGAGGGTGAGTAAATGATAAAGGAATTTTGATTTTGGGTAAAATGTTCCGTATTAATATGTTGCGCATCCATGCTTTACAATTTTTCCTTTTCTTAAGAAACAAGCACGTTTGCCGCTTTCTTCACAGGACTCATGTCCAGCCGGGAATGACTGGAGGTCTATTGTCTGTGCTGACAAAGTGAAAATACTCAATGAAAACAGTTAATCAAACTCAAAACCTGTATTTTTACAACATTTACAAATGACAAGAGGCAAGATAAAAGAATGTGTTACAACATAAGTATATGCTACACATTTAGAGCTTGAATGGAGCTTTATGGGCTGTGCATTCACAGAATCCTATGCACATATTCAAGCGTTAGTTCACCCAAAAATGAAATTTATGTCATGAAGAACTCACCCTCATGTCGTACCAAACCAGTAATACCTTTGTTCATCTTCAGAACACAAATTATTATTGATGAAATCCAAGAGGTTTTTTTATCCCCCATAGAAAGCATCATTATTACCGTCATTCAAGGTGTAGAGAACTAGTAAAGACATGACTACAGTGGTTTAACTTTAATGTTATGACGCGAAGAGAATACCTTTTTTGCGCGAAAACAAAACAAAAGTAATGACTTTATTCAACAAATTCGTCTATCCCGTCATTCTCCTTCGTTGTTTACGTTCAGCGCTTATGGGTTCTGCGTCAGAACGGCGACTTAGTATCACAAAAAGTATTCTGGCTGCTTCATAACATTAAGGTTGAACCACTGTAGTCACGTTGACTACTTTAACGATGTATTAACTATTTTCTGGACCTTGAATGAAGATAATTACATTGCATTCTATGGGGGACAAAAAATTAAGATGTTTTTGATTAAATCCAAGATTTTTTTTATGCCCCCTTTTGGAACGCAATGTAATTATACCATCATTCAAGGTCCAGAAATGTAGTAAATACATTGTTAAAAATGAGGGTGAGTGCTTAATGACAGAAATTTCATTTTTGGATGAACTAACCCTTTCATATAGATTAATGAAAATTGAAGAAACTGTGGATTATTTTTTCAACATACATAATATTATTGTCCATATATAACCGTAATTGCTGCCTTTTCCAAATATTTCAGACTACGCTGTGCTTCAATGCAGCAGTCGATGTCACTGAGGACAGCAGTTGGTTTCTGTATCAAGCCACTGATGGCAGTCAGCTTTCTGCCATTATAGCACTGTAGGAGAGGGATGGACAGCACTGCTCCTGTGCTTCACTGGCCTTCTGGCATGATGCATGAAAACTACAGTCACCTGTATCGTGACCTTAAACAGTACAGACACAGCAGGGTGCTAAGGGACACGGATAAATGGATGAGAAAAGGTCATGTTGCGTTTGGCACATGCTTTCTGTCATGACCACAACAGATGAGGGGGGGGAGAAGAATTGGGAAAGGAGTGGGAAAAGAAAAAGAGTTTAACCACAATATAAACCAAGAATTCCTTTGTCAGCTTGCTTTCCTCTGTATTCCACAGTCTTTAATTGGATTCTGAGATCAGCCATAACTAAAATATACATAGTGCTTAGAATTTATTAGACCACCAACCAATGTAAGGTTTGTACCACAGCTGCCCCAAACTAACAGTATTGGTGATTACAAAATCATTCTTTATGTTTCTGTAATGGTTAATCCACACCAGTATGTGTAAGCTCCTAAGTCACAGTAATGTTTCTAACGCTAAAATATAGTTATTGTTGGGATTTAATGGATTCAAAGATAGATCGCACAAAAGTTTTATCAAAAAGGAAGTCTTTGGGAACAACTAGAAACTATTTTGATGTCAATAACAACAGAGACTGTGGAAAAGTACATAAAAACAAGGCCAGCAAGAATGCAAGCTGTTATAAAGGCCAAAGAAGGCCATACAAAATAAAAAGAAAATATATATATATATTTTATATTATGTGTGAATAAAGACTATTCCGTTGTTTCATTTGTTAGTATTGTTGTGTGTATATATATATATATCATGGCCATATTCCAGGATGACAATGTCAAGATTCATCAGGCTCAAATTGTGAAGATCCTGACCAAAAAATGATGCACCTCTTGATGGAAATAAATGTTGAGATGTTATTTCCATCAAGAGGTGCATACATTTTTGGTCAAGATCTTGTATTAACAAGAGTCAAGCACTCTGTAAAGTGTTCTCCAGCACATCCCAAAGAGTTTCAATGAATTTAAAGTTTTTTTTTTAAAATTTACTTTGTTAGTGCACCTTACTAGGCTTGCGGTAAATAATTAATCCTTGCAAGTTAAAATTTTGTCGTGGTAATCAAAATGTAAAAATTTGCTTCTGGCAAATTGCGTTCCTTCTCCGTGATTATGTCAGTTTGATAGACTGGGTTGAATTTCCTAACCACTCCCCTCCAACCATCAGTCCGCTATGTGTGAGGGATGGAGAGGAGCTGCACTAAAATAAAACCCCACCCTGTATTCAATATTCTGTTTCATTTGGAAATATGTCACAACACTGAAGTAAAGTCGGTTGCAACTTCCGGTTCATGGGGACTTTAAAGTCTGGTCTCAGAGGTGCCAATTCATGTGTGAAAATGATTCTTCATGCTCCCTCCCAAAAATTCTTTCACAATTTTAGCCTGATGAATCTTGATATTGTCATGCTGGAACATGACTATGATGTGTCATCCTACATGGTTCCTACATGAAAAGCTACTCACTCCATCAAGAAGTTAGAAGAACTGTAGGCAAACATATAAAATGTTAAAAAACATAATAATCACTGCAATAATGATCCAATCATAGAGTCTTAAGCATTAGCCTGTTTAAATCCAATCAGCGATTTTTTTTTTTGGCCGGGCAGTGTGTACGTGCATACATACATACATACACACACACACACACGATCGGTTATAATATACACACACAGGTAAATAGTATATAAATAATTTGTTGAATGTTCAGCTAAAAGTGTAGAATATATTGATAAATCACAGTATGAGTAATTGTATATCAAGGTAACTATTTTTTACTGAAAAATACAATTACTCGTACTGATATAGTACTTTACTTACATCACCCACCCCCGGGGAACCACGCAATCATTAAATTACTGCCACCATCACTGTTTTGTACCTGGACAGTCTGGGGTGAAGCTAATGGCAGGTGTCTAGACAGGCACCATCACGTCACCCTGACGTCCAATAAACATGCTATCCCAAGCGACAAACACACAGAACACAAAATTACCTGACAACACATAATACACATCTGCTTAATGTGTCCAGCATGCTAGTTAACAGGTACTCTGATTCTCAAAAACGTCAGAAAAATGCACAGGCGATACATCATCAATGAAATGTTAATTCACAAAATAATGAAAGAGAATGATAAAAGCTGAAAAAGGAAAGAAATGTAAAGACATAGTGGGGTGTCAAAATGCCGGTACTGCCCATATTAGCCTGTGAGATTCTCACTCACCTTATGTGCCAGAGCGTTACACACAATGACGCAGCATCTCTGCAGCACAGCGAGCAGGGAGGAAGAGAACAGGAGGGAGACTGAATGAAAAGCGAGAAAAAGGGGATAAAGAGTCTACCTGATGAGATCTGTGTGTAGGATCCTGTTCTTTAGCGTGTAGCACAGAGGAAGAGAGAGAACCACAGATGGACCTAGAGAGAGAGAGAGACAAAGGGGAAAGAAATGTGGCAGGTGAGCTCAAGGTGTCCTCAGAGTTCCCTCATTTCAGTCATGTGACCTCGGCAGCTACAATGCACGTTCTTCGTCAAAGGCCAGAGACATGTGTGAGTTTAGCATGCTCCGTTCATACTGCCACCTTCCAGCAAGTGGGAGAGTGGTATGAGAGAGGGGTAGGGCTGTGTGTGTGTGTGTGTGTGTGTGTGTGTGAAACAGCGAGAGCGTGTGTGTATGTGTGTGTGTGACTAAGATGGTAATATAATTAACAGCCTGATACATTGTAAGCAAGAGCAGAAGTAAAAAATTCATGAATCTGTGAGTGAGCAGAATGGTCCAGAACGAGCTCAGATGCTCTGAGGCAACATAAACGAAGTGCAAATGTAAAGAATGACATTGCATAATAAAAGAAAATTAGCTATCTACAATGCAGTATATCCATATTGTAACAGTTAAAGATAATGATAACAGTAGTTTTCAAAAAGGTTTCCCCAAATATTCCCAACGCCCACTGTGCTGTGCCCTCAATCTGATATTGTTCTGTCAAACATGTCTGACATGCCTTTTAAAGCATGACAAAGTTCCATAAGGGAAAGCACAAAGACATTTAAAGCCTTCAGAACTGTACTTGAATCAATAAGAGCCTGATTACAAGAATACAATATATGTTAAGGAGTTGAAACTCAGTCCTACTGTAAGTATATTTATGAAAGCATGTGCTAAGTGGCTACTTTCACCATTAGTTTAAGCAAGGAAATCTAACTTAACATCCATTTCATCAGAAGTGATCTCTTCCGCCTGTTGGCCACAAGTGTCACAGGCCATATGAAATACCAGAACACTGCAGACAGGAAACTTTGATTGGCAATCTGACAGTAGCTGGTGTTCAGATGGCCTCAATAAAGACTCCCTCCCAAATGACTCATCCCAACGCAATAAGTCCTCCAAGCAGCTCTCTGTTCTCTGGTGGAAGTCAATGAGGCCTTTACTGGAGCAACTTTACACTGGACCGACCTTGAACAAGTCCTATATTGGATGAGAATGATCACTGATTTAAAGTCAGTGTTTTATTCAGATGGATGGTATAATAATGCCTCTATTTTTAAGAATCATGGAATATAGATCACAAGTAATTTGGACCATTTTCTTGGCCAAATTTATGACTGTTTCTTGGCAGCCATGGTCACTATGAACTTTGGTTGTATGGAAAATAGCTAAATGTAGAATAATAAAAAAAAATGTAAAATAAATAAAATCTCCCTACAATGAAAAAATATCAGTTATTTTAGTATTATTTATATACTATTATATAATTTATTAATATTTGAAATTAGCTTTTATTTTTATATTTTCAGTTTAATTTCAGTTTTAGTAATTTTGCTTGCCATTTAGTATTTAGTTCGATTTTTAGTACTTGTGGGGGGGGGGTTAAGTTAAAGTTTCTTTTATCTAATGTTTATATTTTATTTTATTTCAGCTTTGTTTCAATTACCAAAAAGATTTAAATAGTTTTAATTAACAATAACAACACAGATTTGGAAAGACATGAGGGTGAATAAATAAAGACAAAATGTTCATTCTCGGTTGAGTTATTATTTGAAAACATTGGCTTCTCATCATTCTCCTCAGCCCATTTCTTTCTCTCTTCCTCTCCCTCTCCCTCTCAATTTGCTGATGTTTTGCTGACCGTCATCATTAGGGCAGAATAAAGATTTGTCTTCATTCATTTCTCCCCTTTGGCAGTTCATGCTCTCTCCCATCATCATCTCAAGATATTTGAGATTCTGAAGGCACTGCAGACGGGCAGAGGGGCACAAAACAAGCCTGGAGAACCCTCTTTACCCTCCTAAAAACCCCACCCCAAACCTCACCATGGATGATTATCCCCCAACCACTGTATGAATCTTCTTTCCTGTTTATAGCTTCCAAGTCTCTAAGGCACGCTTATTTTTCATGCACTTTCTTGGTAACATGGGCGTCTGCCTTCCTGAAATAGCGAGCTGATGGGTTTAGCCGTGTGTGGTGTGCCAGCGCCGCATGGAGTAGGATGAGGGTGGGTACTGGTAATTTAAAAACACATTTGTCTGAGCCATGCAAAGTAAGTGTACACTAAAGTCTAGACTCCATTCACTTGGAATGCCCTGCATTATCATCAAAAGACAGATAACACTTTTGAGTGTGATGACATTATATATTCGGGTAAATAAACCTTAAAAAAATAAATAAAATTAAAAATCCTTGTGAATATACATTTTTGGTCATGTCTAAAGAACAAAGCCTGCAACAAAGACCTATTAGAAACTGAGGTGGAGCTGTTCATTCTCCTTAAAGGGACAGTTTGTCCAGAAACCCTTTTTTTTTTTTTTTTTTAATAGTATAAGGTCAAATGGGTTTGGAATGAAATGAGTGTAAATAAATGATGAAAGATTTTTTTTTTTTTTGTGAACTGTGTTTTGATGACTGTATGTAACGCTAAAGGAGCACCCGTTTAAGGATTGAAATAAAAAATTATGTTGCCTTACAAAATCAATTTTCCCACAAGGACCCTTTGTATTATGTTCAAATTCTGAGTGCAATTTTTTAAATTGACCCACAAAATAAGGGTTAATATAAAACTTCTCAATAAAAGTGTATATTATTTTGTCATCTCAACAAAACATTCATTTGCAATGCTTTGCAACATCAACAAACTCAAACAATACTTGTCAGAAAATACAGTCAATACTTGAGTCACATAAATTGAAGGGTTTGAGTTTGATGAGATTTGAGTAAATAAAACCAATAAATGAATAAATACCATTATAGAAGTAAATATTATTTAAATACATACATAAATATTATTTGAATAAATAAATGTTATTTAAATAAATAAATACCCACCTAAATACATAATTTAAAAAAATAATAAATAATAAATATTATTTTAAGAAATAAACAAACAAATAGCTCAAGTGCTCATTGCCTGCCTTGGATCATATTATAAGGCATTCTAAGTGAACAAATTATATTAAAGTTGCATTATATGACATCATATTGAAATGACGTTTAAATATAAAACTTCTTGATGAAAGTGTCAACTGTCCAGTAACAATCAAACATGAAATGTTGAACATCAAGCCAGATTTCCCCTGGACTATCTCAGTCATTAGAACAACAAATCTACCTCCTCCCAAGTAGGATCTAGTCATAATCTTCCCTGCACCGGCCCATCACAGCGTCCCCACAGCAGATGCTCATGTATGCAGACTGAACCATGCCTCTGCTATGGTGGATCAATCCTAATTAGCCTGATGGCTATTTGAGCCCACACTAACTCCAGACTGCGTCGAGGCGGACTAGCTGCCCTAAGGTTAG
The DNA here is from genome assembly GCA_038088235.1 of Zacco platypus. Lineage (NCBI taxonomy): Eukaryota > Metazoa > Chordata > Actinopteri > Cypriniformes > Xenocyprididae > Zacco > Zacco platypus. Next base: position 28,670,525 of record CM076081.1, on the reverse strand, counting down.
GCCTCCTGCGGGGTAAGTGTGAGGGGGAGAGACATCCTCTAATCCAGCAAACAGCAGCTGCACCCTGGATCTAATCCCACCCCCACCGCCTCAAGCACAGTCAAAAATGAGCAAACTGTCAGCCATCCCACCTGAGACCCACACATGTCAGATTTATTCATTATATCACACACTTCTACTTAGAAAGCTGGTTTATTTTTCAACATGTGTCAATTTAGGCCTCTCCTCTACCTCTCTTGTGAGAAACCATGTTGTCTTTGATGCCATTGTCTAATTTTACTGTGTGAGACAGCTGAAGGTAGAACAAGATTTCCCTGTTTGTTGTTCAAATGTTAAAGCATAAATTACAAATGCTTTTTTGGGAGTCAGAGAGGATGTAGTGCTTTCATGTATATCTGTCTGTTTAATCCAGAGTTGGGTGTCTCTTAACTGCGTGCACTTTGTACCACTGTGTCTAGACCTCTAAACATGAATATTTCTCAGTTTCCCAATTATCTCATGAATAAAGGCTACACATGACATTTTATTTGAAATTCTTAAAGATATTTCCAGAAAACTTTTGGCATTCTGAGATAAAACAACAAAAAAAACACCAAGACAGAGCCACTGACTGTGAGATGACAACTGGGAATATTGTCCCAGGTTGTAGGATGACCCACTTCAATAAATATATTGGCTAGTCTGCACATTTTACCACATCTAAAATCCTTTATGCACAATTCCACCAATTTTCACCTAATATAGGGGTGTAAAATTCACTTGTTTTCTTGATGCATTGATTACAAATCTTGCTGATGCACATTATTCATCAATCTTGAAACATGGCTTTTTGAATCTTGAATCGTTTGGTTCAGTCAAAAATGTAATTAAATGCTAAAAATATAATTAAAACTTACATGAGCAATTTATTGGAGACATAGCGTGGCATTGTATATGCTTTCATTGTGTTTTTAATATTGTAATATATGGATTTTTTTTTAACTGACTCAGGGTTCCCACAGCCATAGAAAACCTGCCTGAATCAAAATCCTATTTCATTAATAGGCCCATCCATTAAAATGTGTCCCATTCTCTGTTTTCAATTGACCATCCTGAGTAAAGTGACTTGCAAAAGTGGAATAGACTTTGGGGCTAAATGACACAGCGGTTGTATTCACACTCCAATTAAGCCTTTTGCCAAGACATTCCCCCACGTTTTCCTCCAAAACAGCCAGCAAGCACATCTACACTGAGTCTCAACACATACTAATTGGTCTCAAGCAAATGTGGTTGCATGAAGAGAGAGAAAGCAAGAGAGAGGCTGGAGGGGTTCACCACTGAAACTCTTGAGAGCAGAGCCGAATAAAGAAACGAGGCCTTAATTAACATAACAGGGCTTTCATCTGGGCCAGGCCTTTAATCAATACCTGCAGGTTAACCGCACACAATCACATAATAACTGCTCAGGAACAAAGCGCACACTCTGGCTGGCTAAAAGTCGAGAGCTTGACTGGTTCAAACACAGCGATTCACAAAGAAGGAAACAACATCATTCAGATGACGTCACAAACTTTGGTCGATTTTAACATTTAAATTAGGGTGCAGTATATAACACCTAGTAGTAGGGAATTTGACCCAAATCACAGTACGAAAGAGAGGTCACACTACACAGTTCCATTCATACAAATGTTGAAGAGTGCAAACTCATGCGAATAAGATTCATATTTCGCTACATTCCAAAGTTCAAGTTTGGTGAACTCTGATCTGCAAATTATATCATATGAATATATGTGACCAACAGAAGACCAATATGTCACGACGTGACCTCTTAGCTGAATTAAGGTCGACATGAAATGAATGTTGCGATAGTCTTTTCATCCCTATTGTGATGCATATTCGAGTTAAACTGCTTCTCGAACAAGAAAAAAATGTAGCGGGACTTGATTTTGTCCATCAGGGAGTGATTGGATTGTTGGATCGTTGTGATTTGCTATTTTGAATTTATTATCATTTGTTATGTGTTGAATTTGTTTTTAAAAAGGATGCCACAGATCATAACCGTTGCAGTGCCGAAAGAATCTCACATGATAGAAGTGCAACTGCCCCTTAACTCATTTAATATTTCAATATTAAATAACAATGTTTGATTTTTTTTATAATGACAGTTATACAATAAAGTTACTGTAGTGTGGTCACTTGAGATCCTACTTTTTGGTCCACCCCATGTCAACTTGGATTAGCACTTTTCTAAAGCATTGACCACCCAATATAATCCCTGTGAAGTATGGGACAGATCTGATCCACGATGTGCCTGAACTGGACACTAATTCTGTGAAGTTCTTACATGTAGAAGCACTGACAACAACACTGACCTTAATCTCTTAACAGGGTGTGAAAGAATCACCTCGCACACACACAGAGCCACTGTGTTACAGATACCGTCTTGTACGGTTTGTTTTGACAGTACTTGATTTACAGAAAGGGGCACTAGGACAAAGTACGCACTTCAGAGCAAGTTTGTGACCGCATAGATTTACAACCTCACAAAAAGTTTTTCAAATGTGTTGGTCATTGGGATCAGAAAATGACACACTATGACACCTTACAGCGAATCAATAGGTATGAAGCATCCGATCAACGTACGGCTCTCTAAATCGCTCTCATGGTACTTTGATGTCATACACCTATGTCTGCGCAGGACCGCTTCAAGTGTTTTAAACAAATCGGTTAATTGAAAGTCACACATAAAGACTCATTTATTGTATCTGTTTTTCAATGATAAAAGTAAAAAACGATGCAATGAATGACTTGTTTCATTCCTCAATGAATCAGTATGTTTGAAGAAATCACTTGATAGAATGATTCAATGACTCGCTCATTAAGTCACATCACATGTTGATACTTACTGGCATAATTATGTAACTTGCAAGAAAACTGAACAATCCCGGAACTGGATATGACTGGGTCACAGATTATACAGAAATTTATGCAGGTAAAGTAATTATACCTGACTTTTTTGATGAACATTATGCTGAAAAAAAAAAAAACTGCGCCAAGGCCGCTGGGACAGCTTACGATTTAACCTTGCGCAAGAGGGCCAGTGAATATTTCATGACTTCTGTCAACTGAGGTGCACTGACTGAACATTACATTGACTGGTGAAGTAACCACTGAATTCAAACACAGCCACACTGTAACTAAAGCATTTATAAGCACTTGTCAAACATGTGATTCTCGGCAGGGTTATATCTTGACAGTATTAAGTGGGATAACAAGATTAGATTACACACAGAATAGTGGCTATACGGCTAATGTAGCGCAGCTCTGAGATACCTCTCCCTCCTTCTTCTAGAACATTCTTCTATTCCCATAAGGCTGGTAGATGTCCCCTCGCTGTTAGGCATTTCAACTGGAAAACGATCATGTTGTCCATACACAGCTGCTCAGTGAAATGGAACAGAATGTTTCTTGAAACTGCTGTATTTATAACAAAATCAGTCTTGTCAAGCTTATTCTGGTCTTTGTGGTTTAGTGTCTGGAAAGAAAAAATGTCTCAAATATAGAAAAGTAGAGTCTAAGGGACTTGAAAACTCAGGCTCTCTCACAGAGAGAGCTCACAGTGCCCAAATCCGATGTTATCCATGCCATTTCAAATCACAGAAATGGAAATATGGGCCAAATATTATGGATTCCAACTGAAATCCCTGGAAAGATTATCCAGTTAGTTTTCATTCAACATTGAGGCTCAGAAATGGAATTACCCAGGCTCATGATTATTAGAAGGTACCAACAGCACAGAATTAATTAGATGATTTAATTTAAATATATATATATATATATATATATATATATACACACACACACATCACTGTCTGAAAACGCTACCAAACAAATTAGCATGTCAAAAGACAGACAGAACAAACAAATGGCGAACGATAGAACAAAACATAGATAGATAATGATATACAGAAAGACAGACAGACATAGAAAGAACTAAATAGATAGATCATGTGTTCAAACTATGTGAAAATCCCATTATAGAGGGATGCTGCAGGTTCCAGTTTGGCAGCATCTTGTTAGGAACCTTTAGCGAGTTTGTCTCTAACTGAGAGCTTCTTGGACAGCAGATGGTCAACGTCACTGCAGTCAGAAGTTATCAGCAGGTATTAGACATTAATAAGACTTAAGCTTGATGTGATCAGTTAGAGATGTCCACTTTAGTTAAACAGATTCCTAATCTGGGAGGGGGGGGATAACAAGGAATAACTAACATTAAATAATGTTGTTTCTAAAGCACATTCAAACTCAGCAAACATAACTAAGACAGTAAAAAAAGACATATTTAAAGTGAACATTCCAATTTTCACTTTACATTCCAAGGGGATCATAATTAGATCATAATCATTTTGGGGAAAGATCTGCATGTATATCACAAATTCAAAAAAGTGTTTAGTTGCGAAACAGAAGAAATACAGCAGAACCACTGTAGACAATGATGACAATGGGATTTGGGATCTTCATTGCCTGTCCTTCATTGTCCTACAGTCTCTGAGATTCAGCCCTGAAGAGATAAACATCAAGACAGACAAATGGCCGACAGTTAAGCCTGAGAGCTGCAGGAGAAAAAAAAAAAATCCATAGAGCCAAAGGATGATGTCAGACCACATGGCAGAAATGACAAGAGAATATATCACAGAACCACAGCTCTGTGGCAGCTAGTGTATGTAACACCCAGAAGTCCCACAAGCATTACCACAACATGATTATTATTCATTTGTGAGACTCGTAACTATAGTTATCATTAATTATAAAATAACTCTAACAGCTCACTTTGTTTTCAACAGTGATTTATTTATAAAGCCTTGGAAATGGACTCCGGTCTCATGCATATTCTATTATATTCCATAGATGGACAGGAGATCCAATACAGTCCAATACAAAGCCGGTCTGCATATGAATCCATTGCATTACTATTTATTGCATAAAACACAATAAAATTGTCATCACTGCCTGACAAGCCAAAAAGATAAATAAATAAAATCAGCAAATAAACAGACATCTCTAATTGGTTCAAAGTTTAGTTAAATGTACCAGTGAATTCATATTTGTAATAAAATCACTTGACAAATAAACAGACATGTTCAAAACTCTTCATTTAATTCTTTATTTTATTAAAAATGCAACTGAATGTACCAGTAAAATAATAAATTATTAAATCCCTTTTTAAACTATCAAATAAACAGACATAACTAAAACGGTTTATTTAATTCATCTTTAAAATCTCAGTTAACTGTAGTAGTAAAATAATAAATTATTAAACAACATTTCAAAAATGACAAATAAAGACATGATCAACACAGTTTAATTTAATTTGATGTTTAAAATGCGATTTAAATGTTTTCAATGAAATTGCTTTTCTTTGGGAGCAAACCAACTGACCGTTCGCAAAGACCCGCCCCTATACTTGTTGCTATGTATGCTATAATGCAGAGCAATAGACACTGACAACGGGTCGACAGACAAGACAGAGCAGCTTATTTTTGATGAGGATGCTTTTAACACGCCTTAAAATAATGAAATAACCCTATGGAAGTGTCAAGTGATTTGCTCAAGGGTACAAATGTGAAACTTTAAGGTTCTTTTCTAGCAGGGTTTTGATTACCACCTTTTGATTACCAGCTCAGTTTGTTAACCACTAGAATACATAAAAAAATGCCTCAGAAGCAAAAATAGGAATGCACCAAAATTTGAGTGAGACACACAAAGTCAGTGATATAAGAACACTGCAGTGCTGAGTGGGTATGAGAGCAAACAGAACCAAAAATGACCAGTGGAGACCTGGCAGGTCAAAGGTCAACAGGCTTCAGCATTAAACCTGCACAAGCACATATGAATATGATCTTATACTTTTTCTATGGGAAAGAGATAGAGAAGGAAGAGAAGATCTAGCTAGAGTATATTAGTCAGCACAAGCCAAGGCGTCAAAGGAAGCTCCAAGTTCCTATTTCCTCTCTCTCTCGCTTTCTCTCCATCTCAGCCTTTCATTCTCTGCCTCTGTTCTGCTTTGTGAAGAGCACAGGAAATTCCTCTCAAGTGAAATACTCATCCCATGGGCAGATTCAGAGCAGAGACTTATACATATGGGGGCGGGAAACTGCAGAGAGGGGCAATTTTTGAAAGAGAGAAAGGGAATCCAGTAGGAAAATCCAGATTAAATTGGGTAACAAGCTAGCTAGCTATCATGTTCCGAAAACCAGGTTGACCATTTTTAGATGGTTTGTCGCTGGTCTAAAATAGCCTAACAGCTAATTTCCATTTTAGATCAATGAGAAATCAGCTACCATGTTCCAAAATCACAGCTACCTAGATTGTTTTTTCATGATGACAAAAAGAGCAGAGATGAGGATAAAAAAAATTGGGTTTCATTCACTAATAGTTGCAAAGATTATTTCATATTTGTACGCACAGGAGAACTTCTCACAAAAAAATCTCCGCCTAATTCACAACGCGTTCGTATGTACATGAATTTGTTCTTAACATCGTTCTGATGTTAGTGAATTTGGAGTATTCTACATGAGCGGCAGTGTGCACGAACTTAGTCATTTGCATAAAACACACCCAAACCATCTCCATATAAGGGCTTTCCGCATGTGCTTTCCTTATAGCCTTTCGTCACTTGCCGAAAGTCAAACTTGCCGCTGTTTGAAGACGAGCTCTCACCCAATCCTCAAGCAATGCCAAGTGTGCCATTCTCACCAGTTCTCACAATAAACACTTTTTATACAGACCCAGATGACAGACCTTCTCTCATTAGCCAGTTGTGTATATGCGCAAATTTGCGTTATTCAGAGAAACCTCGCAGCTGAAGCTATAACGCAGCTTCCTACTCGGTAACTGTATGTGATGGAATACATTTAAGATGAAAGTAAATATATCCATTTTATATATGGATTATATAATACAATTAATGCAACATACTTCAATATAATTATAGTCGTATTAGGATGAAATTTCCACTGATAAGGTCATACAGAGTAAGTGTTTTTTTGTGTTTGTGTGGTTTAAGTTGTTCCTATATTTTTTCTTAAATTTAGAAATAAATTTTGTTCCGAGATTTTTGGTGAATAGTGACATTTCATGCACAAATTTGTGTGTATGGATGCTTAGTGAATGAGACCCATAGCCTTAGTATACATGTAAATGTGTGTAAACAGCATGCATGATGAAAGACTAACTGAATTAAACGTTTTAAAGATTATTTAAAAAGAAATGAAAAATATGTCATTTACTCACCCTCATGCTGTTTTAAACCTGTATGGCTTTCTTTCTTCTGAGGAATATTTTGAAGAATATGAGTAACCAAACAATTTTGAAGATCTCCATTGCATGAACATTTCTCAAAATATCTATGAATCTATGAATTTAGAATCTTTGGTTTGGGATGACATGAGTAAATGATGACTGAACTATCCCTTTAAAAGGTGCACTGTGTAGTTTTTCATCCACTAGAGGTCGCTTATTCAAAACAAAGGCGTAGCTTGATGACGCAAAGTTTGAGTGGGAATCTTGAGTGTGGAATCAATGCGAGCAGCAGAACTTTTATTATGTCACAGTCGCCGGAGCCGCTTCTGCTTTTCCAGTCATGAGTATGAGGTAACACAGCTCTATTTATCATATTAGATACATTTGAGTGTTGAAAATGATGTCATTACTCTGTGCGTTCGCTCGCCGGCTGCTTTGAGACACTTGTTGCACGCTGCAGTAAGCTGGATCGATTTAAGAATATCATTTAAATGCTGAATGGCTTGTGTTGATAAATGAAATTTTAAAATAAAAGTTTAAAACGTATTGTATGATGGAGAAAATTCTGTATTACCGTTACTAAAAACGCCATTGACAGGAGACTCCGAATCTGCCTGTCTTTGGTTAAAATAGCAATTTTCCCTTGTAAGTACTCAACTAAACAAAATATATATAATATATTTTCTCCTGAGGCCATTAGCTGCTTGCAAGGCGTTAAAGCAGAATGGAAAAAGTGCCAAGCCCCGTTACGGCCTCTGTGGTCAGTGCAGCATTCACCCTGCCCACATCACTGAACTCCAGGGTGCGGCCGGCAGCACTGCCCAGTTGGCCCGACCTACAACTGCACACAACAACTAACATAACAGGACATTCCCTTTGATTAGCTCCACAAAGAGATCTCACTCCTACACCCACACATTAACTGCAATATAACACCAAAAAGCTCCATTTTGGTTTTGAGAGCTGTTCAAAGTAAAATGAGACATTAGCTTTGTTTCAAAACCTAGTGAGCTGCCTTGCTGTCTAGTGTCTAAATGAGTAGCTAGACATCATCTTAACTAAAAATTAACCTCATAATTTACTTATTTGTAACACTTTATATATATATACACTATATACACATACACTACATTAAATATTGCTACTCACTTGAACCAAAGAGAAACACAACAGGGTTTGACATTAGCATGTTGCCAAGCTAACAATAAAAAAACACAAATATTGTGTGAAATTCTCACATTTTGATAAGACTGAACTACTTTTATTTTAAATAGTTTGCTGTCGGTTATCCAGCATGCTTTCTGGCTTCGTGAGACCAGATTTGGGTTCAAATACTTGCAGAGACTGTGGAGTTATATGAATATATTTACAGCTATAAATATATATTTAGCTATTATCTTGGATGCACTTTTGACTGAACTCATTGTAGTGCATTCTGGGATAGCATTATCTGCAAAGAATACATGGAATGCATGCCTTAAAATTTGCCTTAAAATCAAGGTACCTTGGAAGGCACAAAGCAAAAAATTCTTAATTTAGTTTTGTTTTATTACTATTATTATTATTGTTATTATTATTATTATTAGTCTTTTTTCACTTTTTTTCCAGTAAAAATATCTTTTTAAAAAAATCCTTGAAATTTACTTGAGAAGCAACACTCTGTAAGACAAAACTACTTTATACAATACAGTACAAATGCAAATATAGTAAGTGTCATTTGTCTTGCTGGTATACTTTCAATCATTTTTCACTTGTTTATACATAAACCGAGTAAAAGAAACTGCCAGTGCAGTATCATATGGTCTGTTGCTTCTCAAATAAATTAATCTTGTTTAAAGGATTTTTAGATATTTACACTGGAAAATAAGACAAAACTTTGCAATGTAAGCATAATGTTGTTGCCAGATTTTTGAAACAGCCTTCATATGATGCCTTAAAATGCTGTCTAGGTAGGCAGCTCACCAGGTTTTGGAACAAAGTTTTTCTCAAGTTGAACAAAGTTCTTTTAGGATCCATTTGAGTGTGTATGAGAAAAATAGTATAAAGAGATACAGCCGTGTCTGTTTTAACGCAAAGTAAACAAAGCGCTTGGCAGTAGATTGATCAGCTCTCTGTTCTGGGTGACCTGTTGTCAGACTCTTTCCTGTATGATTTCTCTTCCACATTTCTCTCACTTTTTTTTCCTCCTATTCACCTTCATTCAGAGACGTGAAAAGATCTGCCCTTTCCTCTTAAGGAGCCTGGAATACTTCAAAGACACACCACAGGCAATGTCCTTCAACTGAGCAAACCGCATCCATAATGAACGTGTCTTCCCAGCACTTAGCAGTCTAATGGCACTGCAATATTTACTTGAGTCATCTTTCGCACATAATGTTTGCAAACAAAACTTGTCTTTTCAACTCACCAGATTGCCAGTGCTTCACACCAAGGGCATTCCCAGGCGTCAGATTGAGAATAATCTCGCCCTTTTACTTGATGGGAAAATTGTAAGTTCACAGCATGGCTGGAAATAGCAGGGTAAACTGCACATTTAAGATTTTTCCCTGTTGGAAAATCCTTCTCAAACTGGTAGCTGGAACATGGTAGGGTATATGACTTATGACTGGTCTAACAGGGTCATAAAATAGTTCAAGCTGGTCATTATTTACAAAAACCAGCCTGACCAGCTGGTATAAGATGGTCTACCAGCTTGCATCAGGCAATAACCACCCTACACTCTTTAAAATAAATGTTCCAATTGGTGTTTTCGCAGTCATGCAGTGGTTTCAACGCTTTTTAGGGTGCCGTACCCTCGGAGGCATTTAACATGCTGGTTACCCCTTCTTTTCTGCTTAGACTGGAGTCACTCCTTTTCCATTAAGGGACAATATTTGCCCCCTTAAATTGATTTTCAGGTGCAGTTTTTACCTTTATAAATACTTTTATACAATAAATAATGTTTTAACTAAATTAAAAACGAAGTGATACATTTAAATATTAAACTAAAACCGCCAGTAGGTGGCATTAAGTCACTGTCTTAATGAGTGAGTCAGAGTCATTCATTCATTCAGTAACGAAGCAAGTGGCTGTATTTATGAATAGGTCATTGAATCATTGACTCTCCAGATTCATTCAAAGCCACAGATTCCTTTACTAATGCAACAGAGCTGTGTGTTGCTTGGAGACGCACAACAGTAGAAGATACACTGCCATAGAACAACCATTCTGGTTTCACCAAAGAAACTTTCACTGAACAGTTCTTGTGTGAAGAAGTGTGAAGAATATTTTAATAATCTGAAGAACCTTTTTCTACTATAAAGAACCTGAAATGGATGTAAGAGATTCTTTATGGAACTATAAGCTGCTTTTTGACTGTCGGGCCAAATAGTTCTAAGAACGTTAAGGAATGGTTCCAGTCATACTTCCACTTCAGCTTGGTACGGCACAATTACAAACCATTCTTGGCCTAGTTAGCCAACCATGCTGTACCATGCTGGTAGAATTCTTGTAGTGATGTCATCGCCATTCAGGATAGGTCACTTGTCTGTTGCCTGGCTGCCAGTTTCTCTTTAGCTGGCCAAGCGTGTCATTTGACTGAAGTTAACACAAGTTAATAATTATTTTAAAAGAAATATCCGCTCATCCTCCATAATGTGGTCGCTATATACATCTCTTATCAACAACAACAACAGGGCCAGATCAACACGAAATGCAATGGTTAAGCAACAAGAATGGTTTGGGCTGACGGTGGAAAAGTGGCTATATATGCCAATAAAGAACTTTTACTTTAAAGAGTACAGGTCACCTAATGACAAGCTTGGACCAGCTAGAACTACCATGTACCAACAGGAAATTATCATCCCTGTTCCTTTGGGAGAAACATTTGGGCTTTTTTGTCTATATGATGTAAGTTTTGTACTGAAGGACCCTCAGTCACAAAGCAGGAAATGTGACCCTGACCCAGCAGCCGTCCAAAACCCCCCAGCTCAAATCCAACAGAAACTACAGAGACCGGACACCAGATGGCCAAATCATAGTGTTTAATTGCTGTACAATGATTTTCACTAAACTTGTCACACAAGTTACTTTGGTTTCCCATTTACTGACTGATGCCTCTCCTGTCCCCATGTTGAGAGAAATCGGCATTAAGGTGCAGAAGCGTTGTTTGCACTGCGTAAACAATGTGATCATAAACTTACACATCTCACTCATAAAATAACTTTTTTGTTATTAAAAAACAAACAGCCCTGCCCAGATGAGAAAACGTAACGCAAACGTAATGTAACATTACTTTCCATAAAAAGTAACTAAGTAACACAATTAGCTTTTTTTTCTTTTTTAGGGAGTAAAGCAATATTATAATGCATTATTTTAAAGTAAATTTACTCAACACTAGTTTGGAGTATATTGTATATTATGTGCAATGGTTTAACTGCCATGTCCACACAAATACACCAGTAGACAAGGGTCCTTTCAGCAGGGTCTGTTTTCCTCTCGTAAACAGCCGTGCTACTCTACTAAATGGGCTTCCACCCCCAGCTCCTCTCATATCCTCCTCACATATGGACTCCCCCACCGAGAATGAGAAGGAGGCTGTGAAAGAATTACAAGAGAGGGGGTGGATGTAGAAAGACGTGACGGAAAGAGAAACAAGTAGAAAGGAAAAGCGACATTGAGGACAGAATTATTTAAGATGGCAGTCCAGCACAATGACAGTGTGAGGCGTATGTAAAGAAGCAAAGGTTGATGGTGTCCTCCTGCTGGGCAAAATAAAACAAAAGGAGGATGATATATTTATTATTCTCTGTCTATACCTCATAGATATCTGTCAAGAGTAAATTAAATAACATATCTGCTGATCTACTCTTACAAAAGGGGGGGTTAAAATCAATGCCATGGAAAAACCTATTTAGGGTTCTCCACAGAACCTTTCAGTGAACAGATCTGAATTATTTACAGATCACAATTATATTGTGAACAACATCTGAATAATGTAAAGTACATTTTTGTGCAATGGAAATGTTCTATGGACGTTAAAGGTTCTTCAAGAAAACTATTTTTAGGAGTGAAACAGTAATCAGCTATCAACTAATTTGTTCACACACCACCATCTCAGGAACAAAATCATTACATGTTACATGAGAGGGGTTTAGACCATCTGCAATGGCTCCATGGGATAGACCAGCAAAAAACACTGATCAGCAGTCTGTGAATGTGTTTAAGGATTCCTCCTCAATTGTAAATCATCCCCACTTTCACATGCCCCGAAAAGAAAAAGAAAAAAAGCCCCATGAGATCATTATAGTAACAGCCCCAGAAACATATCCGGGGAGAGGGGATTTCACTAGCCATAGCTCACTCCTGACAGAGGAAGTCCTAGACTCCAGCTGTAGATCTGCATAGGTCATGAAAACAGATGAAATCAGTTACCACAATGCAAGTGAAATAAAACTGACTACTGCTGACACCTCTTAAGCGATTGTTCCATTCATTATACTCGAAAATAGATAAAATGTCTAAAGTCTAAAATTTAAAATGACAATATACACTATAGTTCAGAATATACACTATATTTACTATTTTAAAGAAACTAATATTTTTATTCTGCAAGAATGTATTAAATTGTAACATCATAAAAAATATTTACTGTTTCGAATAAATGCTCTCTTTTGAACTTCCCATAAAACTTTCTTTCAATCCTTGCAAAACACTTTTTACACAAAAATATTAAGCAGCACAACTGTTTTCAACATTGATAATAAAACCAGCATATTAGAATGATTTCTGAAGGATCATGTGATACTAAAGGCTCAGTTTTGCCATCACAGGAATAAATTACATTTTAAAATATTTAAAAAAAAACAATAATAATAATAATAATAGTACACTTTTAAATTGTACTCCTATTTCATAATATTAGTGTTTTTACTGTAATTCTGATCAACTTTTAACAGTAAAGTACTTCAATAAGAGATCATTTAACAAAAGAGTGTGCAAGCTAAGCTACTGCATTAACATAAAGGTAAATTGATTAATCTAGGATGCAGCACGGTGTAGCGATTTTCATGATGGCTGAGAACCCAAAGGTCAAGTTATTGAGTTTTTGGAGCTTCTCATTAGCTGTGTTTACATGGTCATTAATGATTCCTGAATGTATTGTTTATATGAATGTAATTTCAATGTAATATTCTTCTAATTCAGACGCCAGAGAAAGCAATCACATGAGCATCATTTACAACCAGTAAGAATACTATGGATGCTACAGGACCCTCCCAGGGGAACCTAATACTTTAGATCCACAAGTACCTTCATTAGCAATGATCCATGTCTGAATTATTTGTTTCAGAGCTAATTAATGGACATAAATGACGGATCCTGACAAACAATCAGATTAATGAAGCATACTGTAAATACTGCACTCGCATAAACAAGCGCGTGAACGAGATTCTGACCGACTCGTAGGAGGGGGTTTCTGTCTGCCAGAATGAATCACTTCACTCTCACGCAACCTCAAAACTTCTCTCCAATTGTGCTTCCCTTGATTCCAGACCATTCACATGGGTATTGAACTGTGTTTGCTCGTAGAAAGAACCTAAACATTACCACATTGCTCTGACGAGGCTCTGCTTCTGCAATCATTCCCGAACCAGGGTCTTTGAACCTCTGGGTGTTAACCAGGCCAAAAGGAGGGGCCGGGAAAAAGCCCAAAGCCAGAGTGGCGTTGGGTGTGTGACATTAAAGAGTAGATGGATATTTCACAGCTTTTTATAAGCTACAGCATAAACAAGTCAAGCAATTACAGCCTGCCAAGCTAATGATGTCTCCTCTCGCTAACAAGCAGGCAGCCAATGATGCTTCATCTTCTGAGATCATTAGCATATGTCAAAACATTCCTCAAACACATCTCACATTATGAATTACTCAGCGAGGTGACACTATCAGGACTAAATACTGCTTTGGTGAGTAGCTATCTGAACATAAAAGGAAAAGTTTGCAAACTTGTTTGGCTTTATTCTGGGGAACACGCAAAATATATTTTAAAGAATGTTCCTGCCGTTTACGTCCATACAACGAAAGTCAGTTTAAATAAAGTGACAATATAGCACATTGTCAATATGTGAATATGGTTGATAAAGGTAGTGAGAAATTAATCCACACCATTCTAAAGTGGCACAATCACTTGAAAACATTGAACAATGCATGAATATAATGACTATCAAAAAATATGGCAAACCTTAAAATTGTAGTATTTGGTTATGTGATGTGAGGGAACCAATTGAGTTTTTGTTGCCAAATTTGATACAGTCTGTGTATGTGTGCACAGATTTTTTGGGTGAACTATTCATTTAATGGACGCCCTGCTATGAAGTTCATGTCCTTTTACACAAGAGGACACAGTGGGTCTGCACCTCATCTGCGAAGAGAGCACTGACAGCAGCTTCCCGACAGCTAAAACAAGGCACAGGATGTATACATAACCATCCAAATTGCACGACTTCCTCCCATCCACGCGGCTGGTGCTGCTCTCCACAGGCGGTCTGCGCTTACCGCATCTTCTCTTCAGACCCAGATGGGATATCATTTACACAGCAGCACAAGCCGCTAAACCACTAAAATTCATCACCTGCCTACAGCCATCCTCATTTAATTTCACTTAGGCTATTCATTAAAAAGTGCTGTCTTTGGAGAAATAAGTGACTGCAGAACAATGCGAAGCCTTCCAGCATGACAGTAACTAAATGCTGAGGTGATGAGCAATGAGGATCTGTCCTCAAATTAAACCAATAATATTCAAGCGTAATGGTAAGATGTTGAGATCTCATCTCTTTTTCACAAACAGACAAGTCGGGGTGTTTGTTTTGGCCAGCTAAGCTGCTGACTAACCCTTTCCTAAATACTGAGCAAAGCGGGTTGTGCAAAGACTCTGCTCTGCTCCAAGCAGTGGGTGGCTGGCAACCAGAACGGTTTCCAGGGCAACGCTGAGAGAGTCAGTCTCCATGGCGACAAATAACAGCATTAGGAAGACCTTCAAGAGAGCGGATGGAAACAAAACCGCCGGCAGTAGTTTCTCCTGGGCTCCGAATGTCCCTCAGATGACTCGCTTTGATGCTTTGCCTCTCCAAGGATAGATAAATATACTGTAGCAACCATTGCTATTACACAAATCCTGTATTTTAAATCTGGTTCGATTTCACAGTCCACAGTGCTTTGAGAACTGCCTGCATCTTAGGGAAAGGGCATATCAGCCTGAGCTGTGCTCCATTCAGAAATGTATTGAAAATGTCTTCTGAATTTCAATTAAGTTGAATTAGCATAACCGTGATACAAATTTGAATTAAAGTAATTAGAACTAACATTAAGTATTTTTCATTTATTTTTATACCAGAGTAGAATGATATAACAATAGATAGAACGGTAGAACAGATAGATAGACAGACAGAAAGGGATCAAAATGAAAAGAAACATTCTTTTATTCTAAATTTTGCACAACCCTATGTCTACTACATATAGTATGGCAACAAATTTGAATGTCATCCCTTGATATTTGCATCGAAAGACAGTGAAACCAATGTCATTTTTGTCTATGGTTCCTGTGCAACCATTTGTAAGGAACAGCATGACGTGGCCATTAAAAATTCGCATTAGCATTACTTCTAATTACCTCTGTGGTGCTTTGGTCTGAAGCAATATTTGTACCTTTAGTCGTTAATCACCTGCGTTCATATCCCTCATGAGAGTCCGACCTCTCAATTCACTCTGATGGAGACTTCTTTCTATAGAAGTGAAACCATCATTAACTGTGCTCCAATTATCTTATATAACATACCATAGAACTATAAAGAGAAAATTAAAAAAATAACTGGGAGACAGGAAACGGGAGGGCGATTACCTGACACTTCCTTCTGGTAGCATGCATGAACAGTCACCAAGGTCACGGCTCGCGCTGACCCCAGGGGCAGTTTAATACGCGTTCCACTGAGAGAGATCCATTCTTTCCACGAGATGGACCGTCTTTCACGGCAGTCAAACTCCAAACCTCTGGGATGCACATGTCAATAACCACGGCCAGGAAACCAAGCAGAGCACACAGCAGTGATTCTGGCTGAACAATGTCTTTACAAGCGCAAAATTTAAGCTGGCTGATTTTCAGACCTTTCAAAGGATTTTATGTTTTAAAGCTTTAAAAACAGGATGTCCCACAGAATAAGGTAGGACTGTTGGAAACACAAAAAAGGGGGTAAAAAGTGTTTTGGCTCTATTGGTATAGTATATCCAAAAATGAAATCTCTGTCATCCTTTACTCACTCTAATGTTCTTCCAAAACCTTATTTCTTCCTTCCGCAAAACACAAATAGGAAAATGACTATGCTGATCTTTTTTTAGACAATTTTCAAATTCAGATGGAGGATATATTGCCTCTGGTCAGTAATTATTTTCATGTTATGACCAAACATTTATAAATGGCCAATATTAAAATTCTATAGTACTTTGTTGAAATAAGTTAAAAAATAAAACACTACAAACAATGATTAATAACAATAATTTTCAATGCAACAAGTAAATTTAGGCATCAAAAATGATCAAGTATAAGAAATGGATATGCATTCATTACATTAAATTATAACTGTTTTTAAAGATTAACTTTATATCAGCTTTCAGTGATGACAAGGGTAATCAACGTGTAACAGATTAATAGACAGGGGAAATTAGAGTAAAAAAAACTGTATCTGCCCATATAAATATTCATTTTTATATAATATTTTATGTATAAAGTTTCTTTGTCCCATGATAATCTGTCCTGTTTTCATGTGAAAGCATGAAAGTGGTAAAGATTCCCTCATCCATTTAAACATCAAGTTGAATATACATGATGAAAAATTACAAACTTAAATCAAGTACATTCATAAGCAGACAGGAATGCAGATTATCTCTTAGGTAAACACAACTAATCTCATTGTGTTTTCACTTTTTTTTCTTTTTTCTTTTTTTTTCTCCAGTCACTCCAGACCCATTTGTCTTTTCCAGACCAGCTTTTTCACTCTTCAGAGAGCCAGAAAGAACCAACTCTCTGGGAAATTTCATCTTGGAATCTTCGCTTAGAGGGGGTTTTAGATGTAATCCACAGAGACCTCACAGCAGCTCTGATTGGTTCAGCTGCTGCTTTACACAGAAACCACACAATCAAAGTTATGTGTGAGGAGAAACTACGGACAATTTAAACAAGTTCAGAGAGGAAACACGCACATATACAAACACGCCAGCATATACTGATCCATTTGATCCTAAATCAAATTCATTTCAAAGGCATGGCCTGTCAGCAGCTGTTAAATATAGGACTTGGGAGAACGGAAACACGTTTTTCTCAGGGCTTCTCTTTCCTCTGGCGTTTGGACCAACAGCTAGAGATGCTTCAAGAAACATGTGCTTTGGATAGGCACAATAGAGCACTGACACCACAAGTAAAAACACAAAGCCGTTTCTATTTTCAATAAACCAAGTTATGGGTTAAAAAGTTGTCACTTCTCATTATAAGTTATTCCAGTACCAACATCAGGGAGTTCCTCCAGAACCAGAGAAAGAATGGAAAAGCGCCATAAAAGAATCCTAAAATTGATCCATACTATACTGCGTACTATATTCCACGTCTTCTGAAGTCCTATAATAGCTTTGGGTGAAAAACAGAACAGAATTTAAGCCGTTATTTTTTGTAAATCTTAATACTTTTGCACATTCATTGCAGATTTGTCAACGAATCATTCTTTTATTGCGGATCTTTTCAATTTTTGTGTGAAGTATCTCTTTAAGTTCTTAACAAATTGCAGATGACAGTAAAAGATTACTGGCTGATCATGATCTGTGACTTGTAATGGAGTTTAAAAGAGCCTTTGAAGCTCAAAGCTTTGATTTACTTTGATCCTTCCCAGAGCTGGAAGGAGGAAGACGTATAATGTATGAAGGTAGCTGGATCCTAACATGATGAGAAAATAAATATTGGGACACATTTCATGTTTTAAGTGGAAATGAGAACAGTGTATACAAAAGAGACATGCCAACACAAGGGTGCAAAATAAGTCAGTCAAAAAAATTTGTTCTCATTAAAAGTACCAACATCAGGGGGTTCCTCCAGAACCGGAGAATGAATGCAAAAGTACCATAAAAGAATCATAAAATTGATCCCAGAGTTGGATGGAGCAACTCTGATTCATGAATGAATCATTCAGTTTAATTTGTGAATCAAATCAACAGGTTCATGAAAAAGAGCCGTTTAAATACATTCTAAGTTAAAAGTTAAACTGCCTAAACGATTCGATCACATTGATTCTCAAGTTAACAAAATAAATTCCAGTCCGTTCCTCACAATACACTATTGGAGAATTTAAATGTAGTGCATAACTTGTATGAACACTACGTTCATGGTGTTTTTCAGGTACAATATGAGGATGAGTAAATAAAGACTGAATGAATCTTTAGGTAAACTATTCCTTTTATACATCGAATTAAACACAAACACGTGAGCATTACTCCATTAGTAAGTTTACAATCTCAACATCAGCCCCTTCATAGGCACAATAAAGCTAAAAACATTTTCCAATGGAAGCTTGTGAAACTTTTTAACTAACATTTGTGCCCGCCAAACTGTAGTCAGAAGCTCCCTAATGAAAAATCAGTCACGATTCGCAGAAACCTCGAGCCACCTTGTGCTTGTGGCATGCTTGAGAGTGGTCCGCCCCCGACAAATGAGGGGAGAGCGATCTCACGGGCCTGGCTCTTTAACAATACACATTTACAGAGCGGCAGCCCACACACTGCCGCCTACACATGGGCGTCACATCTCCCCGCACAACTCTGACACCCCTTCTGGACACACTGTTTGGAGACGAAAAGGAGTGTAGAATTCTGGGTAATGGCAAAATGAGTCACTGTGGTCACTCTGTACCCCTCGGCTTCACCTACTTACCTGCACCTATTCACAACCCACACAAAGGACACAACACACATTAACGTCTTTCAGCCCACACATTCACCTCCATCACACACACACACACTCATCTTTAGCCCACACACAATCAACTAGTTGCTCAAGGAACGTCCTACGCATGCCATCGATGGTCCTCAAATGTCTTGCAGTCTCTCGGATGTCTGTCACACAACACAGTAAAAGCATTCTTTCATAAAAGAGAGGGGATATATTACTAAATCTCTTTCTTCTTCTTGTCTTTGAGAAACAATCACTATTGTGAGCATAATGACACTTTATGAGAAGTGATAAGTGTGTTAGACGTTTTAATAGGATAAAATTGTTTCTTTATAATTGCACAGACCACATGTTTGTATGTACATTGATACTTATTGGTAACAATGTGAAAGAGTTCAATTTTGCTGTTAAAGATGATGTATGTAATTATTTGACTGTACTAAAGCATAAAAATAGCATAAAATGCTTGCATATATTTAGGAAACATGCTAAATTCACATACTTGTTTCTCTGGAAAACAATGCTACAGCCTGTTATTTTACTTTCAAATGTGTGTTCGTTTGGAATGTTTTTGTTTTGGTCAGTGTGATCCCGCCTGCTGCCAATTTACCCAATAGTATTTCGAGACCCCGGGTTGCCAGTTGGCAGAAAACACAGCGCACTGCAGCCATGGAAGACATCAAATGAAGTCTATCCGACCTAAAAAGCTTAGGCATCCTCTAACAATCTATGAATGGGAGAATATTAAAATGCAGATAAATCAACGCATCGACTTACAGTGTGTAAGTCTTCTCGCCTTCCATTTTCAATTGCGCTCATTCCTGTTAAGTGTCCTAAATCTGGCAACCCGGGTGAGCGTGGAGTCATTTAAATTGCTGGCTGTCAAAATTACATACTGCACTTTTAAAATAATCTGTGTGTCTAAATACATTAAAATATTAAAAATGTAACTTTACAACAACTAAATTTTAAAACAAAGCCAATATTGATTAATTAAATAAAAAAATAACCAATATGGTCCAGATATACGGTCCATCCCATGAGACTAGTTTGACTGAAGCCTTTACTGATCAATTTCAAAACCTGTTAACCAAATAAAGCCAATAAACGCACAAGAATATCAAAAAAGAGACATGTCAATAACTGTCCATAAAGTTCGCAACTGTTTGCATGGAACGTACTTTCCAAATGAAAATTTTTGTATGGAACAATTAATGTTAGTGCTGTAAAAAAATATGAGCTGCACATTTCTGCTTTTGAACCATCCAGGATGTTCCACTGACTTATATTTTAAGTGCATTACTAAACAGTAAGATTTTTGTTTGCTTTTCCAAATTGAAGGATTAGTACAGATGGCAGAGATGCTGTAAACAGAGCTGAACTTGTACTAAACCAGGAGCATTAATTTAAAAATTGCTTCATAAAAAGTAATCATAAAACCAGAAGTCACAATTGAAATTTAATCAGGGAATTGTTACTCAGAGGCATAGGAAACCTCAGTGTCATACAGCAATAAAACAAAGCTTTGTTAAATTGAGTGCCACATAAAGGCGAGTGGACAGCCATGTTAAAAGCTATGCCTCATACTGCATGATTTAAACTCAATAGTAGATCTATATAACCACAAGTCGGGCATTTCGACAGTATACTGTAGCTGTTGCCCTCTCTGAACTTGCTATTATAAATTTATTTTACTGTGTCATTAATTTTTCTACACCATAATATGCCTCAGAGTGCTCTTTATTTAAGATCCAAACATCTGACGTTAGCTTCTTCTTCCAGCACTAGTACGACAACATCCATAAAGTCCCAATTTGTGGCGACTTTATTTGCCAAAAACAACAGGAGACCGCATTTCTCCTAAAACTCACAATTTTTTCACTCAAGGATGACTGGCTACTGTTGTTGATCCTATTAATGAAGAATACAAGCTTGATTTTAATGGGAAGTAACTTACAAGTTGTAGGGGAGTGTTGGAACAACATTACCAGCCGTAAATGCCGATGAACTAGCATTAACAGGAAAACCGGTGTGGCAAAGGCTAGGATCGCAAACATGTCTGCAAAACGAAACGTGACGGTTATTAAAATCAAAGTCTCTGGATTACAAACGAGCAGTTCCTCAGTGGGTCACAACTGTCAGATGTACTACGCCTTAACCCCGTTTCACTTAAGTAGCAAGGTTTCCCTAGTGTCTTGTGGATGCCAGCGGCCAATCTAGCACTTGAACCCAAAGTCTTCTGCGACCTAAAAGGACTGTGGTGCCGGGCCCTCAATGGCTTACTTCCACATGGACACATCTTTGTAGAGGCTCCTTTGTGTGATCCACAGTCTCCATTACTCCTCTGTCACATGGCTACTGTTTCCATGGTGGTGGTTGCTATGGTGACGCATACATTCAGACTAGTAGAGGTTTGCGCCATTAACCAATGGCACTAATGCTTCTATGCTAAAGGGCTTCATTAAAAGAAGAAAAAGTTTTATGTTCCTTCAAATTCCATTTAAAGTTTTGTGCTTTTCATGCCTCACAGCTCTTGAGAGCATTTCAGTGCGCAGCTGAAAGATCTGATCAGCAGAACGGAAAGAATGTGTGTTCCCAAAACAATGGATGCTGATAATTAAACACAAAAACTGGACAAGGTCAAACACAAACAAAATGAAAATTGTTAAACAGGAAGGAATCTTCAATCGACTGACTGATTAGTGAAATTATGTACAAAAGCAACACTGTAATGTTATCAGACAAGCTTCATTCAGAACGCACACAGCTTTATCAGCCCTTATCAATGCCAAAAGAGATTACAGATTATTGGGATCCATTTAGTATGCAGTATGCACACTAACATTAGGCCCTCATGCAAGTATGTGATTATTATATATTCCATTAGGTGCTTTGATTTTCAATCACAAATATTCTTAAATAATTCTTATTTTGTCTGCATCTTCGGGGGTTCTTTTGGACAGAATAAACAGATGTCTAAAAGTCAGTCATGGGAGATTAATTAAATCAGACCATCTAACAGAAAAATGTTTTGTTGATATTTTAGTTTTGTTCGTTTTTATTCCAGTGAATACATATAGTTCTGTCATGACACCTCTCAGAGTGTTTGCCATGATAATAGATATGAAAATGTTGATAGGTTTGGTCTTGGGAGAATAGATCTTCTCAGCTGCTGCTGTAGATCAAGTATTCACAACACACTGTTGTGAGCAAGTAAGACATGCTACTGCTGTACAAATTAGCATACATGAATTACCTGTAGAAGATCTATGCAGGTGGAGCTGGGGAAGGTGGAGGGTTTCTGAAAGCGTGCTGCAACTGCTATAGCAAATTTTGACCAAGTATATGAAGGCTGAGCAGCGAGCTCATTGGCTACTGATACAGGAACCCATCAGCTGTGCCTTATAGAATAACTGATTGCAAGCAGACTGATTTAAGGGCCTAGCATGCTTTAAAATATAATTTATTCCCGTAATGGCAACAATTAATTTTCAGTAGCCATTATTCCAGTGTTCAGTATCATAAGACACTATAAGAAACATTGCTTATTATTATCAATTTTGATTCAGCTGCTTAATCTTTGCAGAAATCATGATGAATATTTTTTCCAGGATTGTTTGATAAATAGAAAGGAGCGCATTTATTTGAAAGAAATTTTTTGTAACATTATAAATGTCTTTTGATCAATTTAATACATCCTTGCTGAATATTTTTTTTTACTTTTTTTAAAAAATTTAAAAGTTTTTTTTTTTTTTTGCCGAATAAAATTTAACAAAAATATTACTGACCCCAAACTTTTGAACAGTAGTGCAGATCTATGTTGATTGCTTGAGTACCTGGGTTTGCTCGAGTAATGAGTGCTCATTAAAGATGGCCTTACTTGGCCCAAGTGGTCGAATCTGCTTGTGTACTTGCGTATACCGTAGTATGTTTCTGGTCTTGGCATCGAGTGGAATGACAGCTCTGTTGGAGGCCTTGCATGTAAGCTCCTTCCCTTTGAGGCTGAGCTACAGCAGCCAGATAAAGCTGTCTGGAGTCCAGACTCTGTGACAGGCTTACAGCTTCTGCCTCACCCTGCTCAAACCAACAGCTACATACTGCTTCATAAAACACCAGCATCAACTGCAAGAATGAGTTGAAAGAAGGGGGAGGATGGTATAGTTCACATTTTCTTTACACTCAGAAGAAATGAAAACTTCTATTCAGCAAGGATGCATTAAATTGATCAAAAGCGACAGTAAAGGCTTTTCAAAAGTGACAGTAAAGGCTTTTACATTATTACAAAACCTTTCTATTTCAAATAAACCCTGTTCCTTTGACCTTACTATTCATCAAACAATCCTAAAAAAAAAAAAAAAAAAGGTTTCCACAACTATGAAATTCTCTTCAACTATGAAAATAATAAATGTTTCTTGAGCACCAAATTATAGTAGAATGACGACTGGAGTAACGATGTTGAAAATTGAGCTTTGCTATCACAGAAATAAATTATATAAATTAAATTATATTTTACAACAATACTGTTTTTACTGTATACTGTATGACAAAATGGGGGAATGATGGAATAATTTGGCTTGCCAGAAAGAACTTAAAAATATACGAAAGGCAGGAAAGATTTAGATGTCCCTTGTGTAAACAGAAATAAATAAGCAAATAAAAACACTTTAAAATAGTTTAAATCAATATTAATATTAAATAAAACTTAATATTACTGTCATTGTAATAAACCATTTGATGTTTCCTTTTAAAATATGTTTTTCTACAGTTTTATAAAATGTAACAATAACATTTTCAAGGATAAGCATAGAAAAATGAGACGAATAGAAAGTCTCGTTTGATAAGATTAATTTTCCCCACTTGTTATACTTAAATGTCAACCACCCAAGTCTATTTTCTAGGATGACAGATATTTAATTTATTCAGAAGAAGTCTGATGAAGTCTCTAGAAGTGTTTGCTGAAGCAGATCCTGGTCTGGGACACACACACACACACACACACACACATAAGGCTTTGGCAGTGAAAGGGATCATTGAGGCTGCAGTTATGCAGGGAGGGGAGTGTCTGTTCATGGATTAGCTGTACGTCACCTCCACAGTTACGTAAATCTGTGCCATAACCATTGCATGCTGCCTGTACGTAACAGACAGAAACATCCAGAGCTCAATCTCCTCAAAGAACCTCATTTTGCCACTCACAGCCAACAGCAGAGTCAATAAACACCATCACCCAGAACAATCAAGGGGTCAGCTCACTCAAACTTCAGAAACCAATACGAGAATCTGTCTCACCATAACGCTCATCTTTCACCTGGAGTGATGGTTCAGTCACAAATCTAACAGTATATGAAAAGGTCTGTTAGTCAGTAAATGGTGTTAAAAACAAGTAACAAAACAAAAGGGAGCTGTGAAAAGTGCCAAAGTGTATTTTATGAAATGTCATAGCATATATATAAATGATATAGGGAAAAAGACCATTCAAAATTCAACCAGGAGCAAAGGTGAAATGTTTAATAATTAATTACTGCACCAATATCAGCAGTCCTGCCTCAAACTCATGCTATTCTGATTTAGAACATACTAAAAAATTAATTTTCAGGTGAATATTAAAGACAGTCTTTAAAAATATAATGAAAGTGGATAGGGACTTGGGCTGTCAAACAAGTGCCATATTCAAACCCAAGTCAAAAAATAGCTTTATGTTCAAGAAAAAAGTAACAATGTCCATTTCATGAACAAATCTTTCTTTTGAATCAGAATGTTTTAGTGAATTAGTTAATCCAGTTCACAAGAACCGAATCATTTATTTTTGAATCGTACTGATTTGATCCATAAACGCCGCCTTTGTGATCAGTCTATTTCTTATATTGATAAAACTGTAAATATTGCACTTTAAAACACATTCATGATCACGGTCACACCAGCAAAGCTCCCATTCACTCACAACAGTTGTCCAACTCAATACATCATTGAACCGTGTGAAATGTGCACAGCAAAACACTCCCAGACACACATTTATCTTTCAGGCACATGAGCTTACAGAGAACATCTGCCTTTATGACTATAACACATTTATCATGCCCAAACTGAAACTGATATCCTATGCTGCAAAGAAATGCATGTTCTCCTTCAGAGGTCAGATACATAAAACGATTATAAACTGGATGTGAAAGACCTTTATTTGTTAACGCTGCCCTTGAGCCCTGGGGAAATTACAGGGATATGGCTCAGATGGGGTGATGGTTCTCCTGCTGATAGCCGGCCTCATCAGCTGCCTGCAGTGCAGGTTCAAGGTAGAGAAAGACGCCGGTCCTTTGTTCTGCCCCAAGCTTAGTGGGGGAGGGTTATGGAGCAAGAAGAGCCCATGGGCGGCTCAGAATCAAACAGTGGCAGACAGATTAGACCACTAGACAGCTTAGGGCAATCCGCAATGACAACATCTAACTTGAGACACTCCCAGCAAAGCAGACATGTTCCCATCCAGGTTATACAATAACAACAAAATACAACAACAACAATAAATTGTTGTTCTTGTTCTTGTTAATTAGGGGTGTAATAGTACACAAAACCGAGGGTTCAGTACGTACCTCAGTTTTGAAGTCACGGTTTGGTACAGCTCAGTGCAACAGGGAGAGAAAACTAAACAAAATTGCTTTTTTTTTTTAATTAAACAATAGTTTGCAGAACAAATTGTCTCCCTGTCTTTAAATCAATTGAATTATAATTAAAAGTTTCTTAAGGATAATATATATATATATATATATATATATATATATATATATATATATATATATATATATACATATATATATATATATATATATATATATATATTTGCTAATGCTGTGAACTAAAAAGATGATACTTTTTAAATAAATAAATACATAATTTCAATGCATTTAAATATAATGGTTAATTAAATGTTTATTATTAGTCATGCAATTTTAGCTAATATACTATAAAAGTGCTGAATGATTGTTAAAATATTATTAGCTGAACACGCATGTATACCCGAGTGTGTGATTAATACATATAAACATCAAACAATTTGAAATCTATTCCTGGGCAATTCATTTTCTTATACTGAAAAAATGCCAGCTGATGTAACACTCATTCTTGCATTTGTGGAATGTGCATTATCTAGTGTTAGATGCTTGCGGTAATTGGATGTAGAGGTGACCTGTTTTTCGGGAGCCCACAGGGAGAACACTGAGATCATTGTTTTGGGGTCCACAGCACTGCAGCTCACTTTCCATGAACAGTTCCCCAGTGAGAACCCATTCTGAACACACTCACACACATTTACACAGGCCAAATAAACTTCCTGCTCTCACACACACACTGACTGTACCTGTTCAAAATGTATGTAAATTAATCTGGTACCAAAGGTCAAACCTGTCACAATACCTTTGTTAAACCTTTGTTAAAGCCATGTACTATACAAAATGCCAAAGAGCATTTAATACATTACTTGAAACAGTATAGCAGGAAAGGCCTTGATTTTAATCTCATTTGCAGCATTAAAGGCAAATTAACGTCAAATCCCCATGATTTCAGTAACTTCAAGCCGTGCTAATGCAAGGTAAAAACCACATGCTGGTTTCTGCCGTCAGTGCAAAGCCAATACCACATTTAACAAGTGTAATGGCTGACTGGTATGGGTTTTTAAACAGCCAATGCTCATACCAAGAACTAGAGATCTGAGCGTCCAGACATACATATACAAAACAGGCTAATATGGCCTAAATAAAGCCACTGAGCTGAGATATACAAATTAATGTCCACATATTAAACATTTTTTACAGAATATTTCCTCTAAATTCATTAACATATCTGAAATAAAAATTAGCCTATTCATGACAAGACTGTTAATTGGCCATTGACAATAATCTCAGCAAAAAAAAAGCCAAAAAGACTCCAATTTAGTGTTCATTTATGCTATTGTACATAGTTCAGTATTTTGGCTGCTGATTGAACAAACCACACAGGGGTAAGATGGGGGAAGATTTCCCCAATGTGGATTTACTTGAATGCGCAGGATTATAACGCATCAACCAATGTGTTATTAGAAGAAAAACAGAAACATTTGCTAAATATAGTTCTTATAGCACAAGATATCAAATATTAAAATAGGGATATGTTGGGGTAAGAAATTTGCTAGGTGACAAGAACAATCCTCTTTAGACTAGTCCGTCTCATTTAGCAACGCTCGGTCTGACCTTTGCTGCCTTCGAAGGCGTGGTCTTTGAAGTCCGCATCCTTCGAAGAATGCAGCCTCTGTATTGGGACATGGCTTATTTTTTAGTCGATTGATATAGGAGCTGTTTCCCCTTTTTCTGACATAAAATCTAGCATCACACTACACCATGGCAAACCTACAGTAGAACAGAGTTCATCAGTCGCTATACGCACTCAGGTAGGGCCACCAGAGGACTCATCATTTCAGGACTTGAGCAGTACGTGTCCTCCAAACTCAGGGAATGTTCTAGACCCTCCAGCCTCATTGATCCAGTGAGCATGAGGTGATGGGAAGGTGGCTGGGATTAATGCCTCGCTGCCATTTCATTAGAGATACATTACACATATACCTGCATCTTCAGCCAATGAAAATCCATAGCCACAACATCATACTATGCAAATGTAATTAGGCCGAGAACATCAATCTCTCTTTTGAATAACACAGCTAGTGCTTTTCCACATATTTCGCTAAAGCCGAGTAGTGCTCCGATACACAAACAGCCTTTTGCGTTGTTCACAACAGGTAAAACCAGAGCACAACAACCATTCCACTATGACAGGCTGTCATGAAAAGGTGCTCTTTGAGTCTGGATAAGCAGAAAAGGGCAAGACAAGGTCAAAGACAATTCTCTTTAAAATGTTAATGTAATCATAACACTCACTGATGTAGGAGAAAGCGATTGTTTGAACAAAGGTTGTAATAATGTAATTGGGATCTCTTTGTTTGCATGGTGCACGACTCTTTTATAGGCACAATGTACCTCCAACAGCACAGCTCAAGGGCGACTTCATCTACACCAAACCAAAAATGTGTGCTCACATTGCATAAAATTTAGCATTATCTTTAAAGGTGCACTATGTAGTTTTTCGTCCACTAGAGGTCACCTATTTAAAACAAAGGTGTAGGTTGATGAGGCCAGGTTTAATAGAGCGATTGTTAATGAGAGACAAATGCAACATACGCCTTGCGATTAGATACATTTGTGTTGAACATGTTATACTCTGTGCGTTCACTCTGCGGCTGCTTTGAGACACTTGTTGCGCACTGCATTAAGCTGGATCAATATTAGAATATCATATTAAATGCTGGATGGCTTGTGTTGATAAATGGCATGCAATTCATTTTAAAACGTATTGTATGATGGAGAAAATTCTGTTTTATTATTACTAAAAACAAAGCTGCATCTGATTATACTATGTTAGCTACTTGACAAAAGTGTTTTTCTCTGAGGCATGGTAAAGCATGTACTCATTAAAAAAATAAAAAAATCAAGAAAATTAGATTTAAACAATAAGACCAAACATGTTGAGATATATAACAATAATTATTTTTCTGTCTATAATGTACCAAAAACAGACGTTCCCTTGTCTGTGTTCCCACATGTAATGTATATTAAAGCTTCTTTACTGTTTCCATGGTTTCTATCAAATAAAACCGGAAACCGAGAGTAACGCGCCATTTACAGGCGACTCCCTCACACGTCCCGGATCCTTAGTTACAATTTTCTCACGATTTACAAATAGTTGGAAATATTTGGATATTTTAAGTACTCAACTGAACTAAATATATGTGGTTTTTGGATATTTTACTGCAAAAATAAGTGTGTATTATTGCAACTTTAAAAAAAAAAATTTTAACAGCATAATAATAGAAGAAAAATTACATAGCCTCTGATTCTACAAAGAAATCTCCATAAATCAGAATCGAAACGAACAAATTTCACCAAAAGAACTCTTTGGCGCCGTACACTCCCATTTTGCAATGTATTGTTTCTCTACATAAACATTTTTAAATCAATCATTTTTATTGATTGTAAATCGCAATGCCTCATTAAAGCCAATACACCTTGTGCCTTTTTCTTTTTGTCCAATGTGAAAAATTACTCACTAATGGCACATACTGTATATTCTAATGCACGTGTCATCCACACAAATTCCTTTAGAGCAAAAAAGAAAAATTATAAGGTTAATTAAATCATTGTATTAACCAATAAATTTTTAATTGTAACTTCTGGAAATGTACTAAATGTAAATGTAACTTTTGGCCCTCTAGCGGTTAAAAAATTGAACGCATTTGGCGGAAGAACATTGTTTTAGTTGTGTTTCGGCTCTGCGTGACTATGCGGATGAATATGGTTATCCTGCTGCTCATTAAACAGTCACTACTACGCAGAACCGATTTAAATGAAAGGGATCTTCAGCTGAGTAGTGATAGTATGATAGTAACAATAAACTATGATAGTAACCATACCCACTGACTGACTTCATCGAAAATAAATTACAGCTTAGCCCTACAACAGCCAAAATGAAAGACACAATAGGTAATATTTTACAATGAACAGTTAGAGAGCTACATATGAGAATTTATCTGTTCAATAAAATACCTTACTCACCTGTTAAGTAATAAAAACGCCATATCTGCGTCGCTTTTACAATATTTTAAATCCCTCAGTTCTCGCCATCTCTGAAAAGCCATGCAAGTGGATCTTGATTCTCCTTTTTAACGAGCTCTGTCGCCTTGTCTTTTAGCCGGCAGACTCTCCTCTGTTCGGCGTTTGTTCAAAATAGGTGATTCCCCGGATTTCTGACCTTTCTCGCTCGAGTGACAACTAACCACGCCCACATGCGTCAAAGTAGCCGGAGCAACTTTTCTGAAGAGACACGCACGGACGAGTGACGTAAGTACGCCATTTCGCGCGAAAAGGATCCCGCTAGGACTAAAATATGAAATATGAAAGGGCTTACCATTGTGAATTAGGGTAAGATTAAAAACACGACAAAAAGTTACATAGTCCACCTTTAATAAAGCAAACTCAATGAAAATGATGTCATCAATTATCAAAATATTTCCTTACCCAAACACGTACTACATTTTCAGAACAAAATGTTGTTTAGAACATTTTAAAAAATAATATATATTTTTAATTTGACAGAAATATTTCAAGAAAAATAATATTTTCATAATATTTGTACTCCAAAGAAAGAAAGTCCAGAGGGTGCGCATGAGATGAAAATGACGAGCTTTCATTTTTTTGGGCAACAAATGCACTTTTGAAATTGATAAAATTCAGTAAAAAAATGTGTAGGTCCAGCTTTTTTTATTTATTTATTTATTTATTTTTTATCGTGGAAACCAAAAAAGGAAATGCAATGAAAACAATGACCTAATAAACAGCAGGCCTACAAAATATCATCATAATGAAATCATAAAAATGTTTCTGTTTAAGGGTATGGGTAGAAATCATCATCAGTACAGGCAACATAAGTCAATGGAAAGTCCCCACCAGGACACGCGCGTGCTAATGCAGGGGTCCAACTTTTTGTCTCCTTTTGAACATCTGTTGTGTTTGATGGAGCGGTCAGTAACAGATGGTCATAGCTCGTGGACCTTGCGAAGTTTAGACACACTCACTTGCATGCCAATGAAGCTCATAAGATAAATGGCACATATAGGGACACAGGCAGTGCGCAGAGATACCAGTCATCCAGTGCAGGGCGCTGCATTAAACCTCACAGCTGTTTTCATGAATAAGCGTGAGCCGGCAGACTGCCAATGCAGGAATGCATCATGTCTTATCAGAAACAGCATCATCATCATCATCATCATCATCACTGATGGAGTCTTTTATATAGTCTCAAGGCGATGGTTGAACTGATTCTGATCTATTTCAGCATAACCTTTTATGGTATGTGTTTAAAGATGGGAAAACTATATAACCATCTGCCATATATCTACATTTCAGCAGGGGCATATCAAAACCAGTTCTGATCAAAAGGAAGAGGTGCAGAATAACTCAGCAGTGGGTAGCTGTTGTTTCAGCACCATCTCCGCTGGACTGCAAAATCTCCTCTGCGACAAAACCAAATCATGTCTTTGACCAGGTCTCCTCCTTTTCATATACAACACCGGATCAGCTGTGTTAATAATACACAACCTTAAAAACAAATCATATGACTGTGACTATAAATTGAAAAGCATTGGATTTCAGCACAAAGAAACATTTTTAAACAGATCAAAATGAAGGATTTAGGTAGGCTACTCGTTTGAGAATCAAATCAAAGTTCGCACACATTCTCAAAAGTTAAGCATTGTATCTAATGGAAATAGGGAGTGTTATTCCATCAATCTGTATCACAGTATCAGCACCATTGCAGTGAATGGAACAATGCGTCCTTTCTCAAGCAATAGAGATTATCTGTCCCATCATTAACATCTTCAAAAGCACGGGTTAGAGGAATTAAAATAGCAGAGAGAATTTCAGAGAATATCCAGATATGCATATGCAAATCATGCTGACCGTTTAAACTTGATATTATGGCTTTATGTTAATAATGAAATATAGTGGTTTACCTGTTCGGCGTGTTGCGTCCGCTGCAGGCTTCCTCTCGGAGCGCTGTGAAAGCCGGTGGTGGTGAAGAGCCGCCCACACTACAACCCGCCCACTGCCGCGTAACCCCGCCCACTACTGAATAATTACCGTAAATCACTGTGTGGACGTGTCCGTGCAACTATATTGCAATATTTCTCTTTCAGGGCATTTTTTTTAAAGGAATTAATAATTTTATTCAGCAAGAATGGATTCAATTTATTTTTTTAAATTACAAAATATTTTATTTCTATTTAGAAAATATAATTATGATTCATCAAAAAATCCTGAAAAAATGTTTCAAGGTTCCCACAAAAGAAGCACAACTGTTTTCAATATTGATGATAATAAGAAATGTTTCACCAAATGATTTCTGAAAGATCATGTGAGACTGAAGACTGGAGTAATGATGCTGAAAATTCAACTTTGCCATCCTAAGAATAAATTACATTTTACAAATAGAAAAAAACTATATATATAGTATAGTAAAGTATATCTAGTTGTTCCACAGAACAAAGAAATGCATACAGGTTTGGAAAGACATGGGAGTTTTTTTTTTATACAGGCCTAACATTTTAAGTAAATAAAGTTGTGGTTAGAAGCATGTAACACACCCTCTCTTAACTAAGCAGAATCTCACACTAACCACATTCATCTCCGGGTGGAAATTAGAGACCTATAAATTATGAATGAGCCCTGAGAGGCCAGTTAAAACAACTGACATGTTTACACCAATGTACGTTTTAGTTGATAGTCACAATGGGTTTTCGTTTCCAACTTAGTAAACAAGCGCCGCCCTTCAAACCACGGATGCTTGCCAGACAAAGCTAAATTAAAAAGATATGCTTTGAGTCATGTTGTCATAGAGATGAAAATATAGTGGAGACAAAGTGAGAGAGACACTAGAAATGAGATGCACTTCCATCCTCTCCATTTTCTTAAATTAGAAAAGCTGAATGAAGGTCCAGTGCACACTCAAGAGCACTTATCACTATGGAGACAGCCCTTCCAAGACAGTCAAATAGGGGTGAGACTTGGGGCGTGCATTAGTACTTGATTTAGTGTATCATGTCTGTCATCATGTCTCCCACAGCAGTCAGGGGTCCAGTTATATCAACTCACATGTACACAGAGCTGATTCTGACAGATCAATATGCAGGCAAAAAAAAAAACCCCTTCTGACAGATTTCAAACACTAGTACCCACAGAAAGTGACAAAATGCACCAAATATCTAAAAATGTAGAGGCAAAATTGTTTGTGTTTTATCAAATAATTTAAAAGCACAAAATGCTGTGTATATTCAAAAAATACTGGCACTGGTGCTATAAATATTGTTAATTATATATTTATATAACTATATGTATATATATATCATGACAACTTTTGGAAGAGTCTAGCAAGGTAATGGATATGACAATGTCTTGGAGGAATAAATCTGCTATGCTTCTGCTGCTGCTGATATTGCTACTGCCAATACATAGACTTGCTGCTGCTGCACAAATAGCATATATAAGATTACCCATAGCATATATATACAGGTGGAGCTGGGGAAGGTGGAGGGTTTCAGAAGGGGGCGGTACAGGACACCCTGAAAAAAAAAAACGGAATGCATTTTGCATGTCACACCAATGATATCATTTCATGGTGAGGGTCAGTTAACCTGGTCGGACATGGAGTGTGCAGCCGGAGAAGTACTCAGAAGTAAGGAGGGGCAGAGGTTGGTTGACATCCAGTGGTGAGATCTGTGGTGACGTCAATAGAGAGAGAGGGAAAACTTCTAAATCAACACAACTTGAAATAAGGTCTAAGCCATCAGGAGCCCTAATTAGGAAAAAGAAAAAAAATAAAGGTCCATGTGCAGCTATCACTCATCTCTTTATGAGTAATATTATGCATAGAATATATTAGGCTAATATATCACTTATGTTATGTTGCTTTTCTATGCTATTGCAGGGCAACATTCCTTTTTCTGTCAAACTAGCTTACATAACCAGACAGAAAATGTGATTTTGTATACCAGTGCTCTCTCTCTCTCTCTCTCCCTCTATATATATATATATATATATATATATATATATAGATAGATATATACACAAATATCCATGTCCACAAATGGTAGATTTGAATAGAGTCCAATGAGTGTGTGTTATTTGTTTATTGTTTCTTTTTACGTTCTTGAAAGTTTAGCACACAAAGTGACCTGCTCCGGTGCAAATCAGCACACTGCACCAAAGTCCTTGTAAAACTCCCCCTGCTGGCAGAAGTAAATCATTGAGTCTCTCTCACTGAAGCTATATATAATGATCTCCATTCTCAGAGTTCACTTCAAAAGAGAATGGGTGAGAAAGAGAGGCCTATCGAGCTCTCAGAACAGTATGGATCAATACTGTGGTTATGCGTCACACGCTGGCAGCATTCACCTATTCTGCAGCAAAACACAGCATTCTGACAGTTATAGGGAGGAAATTTCTGATGCGCTGTTCGAAAACCTAGTGAACTGTCTACCAGCATTTTAAGACATCAGAGGCTGTTCCAAAATATCATGTTTTGCTTAAATGAAAGGTGTATGTATCCAATGTGGTGAAGGGAATCCTAAAATGCACTGCACCCAGCAGAGTGATTAAATAAATCCAAGATGGTGGACCAAGCTGGAAAAATGTAGAATATTTAATTAAAAACTCAAAAAGAATTATTAAAATAATTCGAATTTTAAAAATCGAATGAAAAAAACTTTTAATTATTATATGCTGTCTAAAAAGGTAGTTCACTACATTTTGGGAAAGAGCCTGTAATGTTGTGCTCAGACTTTTAATCAGTGTTCAGACTTTTAGCAGTAGAGAACGTCATTCTGCTAGAGAAGCAGGAAAGCAAGCGAGATAATATCTTCCCTGTCTATCTCATGGACAGGCTCAGATGAAGGCAGTAACCTTGACCCTTACTTATAGCCAATTAGCCTTTCCCCAGTGAGTGTGTGGATGTCTGTGGGCTGCTTGTGAAATGACCTAATCAGCTTACTGCAAAGAGATCAAAGACTACACACACACACACACAGACCCAGGATCAATGCAATAAGATTTTGAGCTGTCAAAGCTTGACAAACAGACCGGAAAGAATCATCAAGTAGTTTTCAGTGAACAAGCTTTGTCCCCTTTGCAACTGTTTTCCTAGCCAATTCGATTTTAATGCGGCACATTAGTGCCCCTCAGTGGTTGATATAATTATTGCACCCATGTACTCTGCCGGCCTGCTAAAGGAACGATCTGGGTTCAATTTCAATTAATATAAATCATAAATGAAATAAGTTGTACTTTTGGAACTCTAGTTTTAAGATGATTAATTTATTTTATCTGTCAATTGAAAGACGAATACAAAATCTCTCCATTCATGTTGAGTTCTATTTAATCTGAACAATTCCTCAAATAACAAGATCTCCATTGTGTTCATTAAATGTGATAAAGAAAGACTGTTAACTTCAAAGTGTGGCAGCCTAAATCACTTTAATGTTCAATGAGGTCAATTTCAAACACCAGTGCTTTTCCTACAGTACTGGATAAATTATGGTAAAAAGATTAGTTATGAGACTTAAAAGAAATCATTAATGATTTGTTCTATCTTTTCAAAAATGTGAACACAAAAATATGCACTACTTATATTAAAATAAATACATCACAAAATAGGTTACATAAATAAATTATGCAATTCATTACAGTTTATACTTTTAATAGGCTGCCTTAAGATTTAATACATTACACTATAGACAAGGTAGGATACAAACACTGTTTAAAATCTTTTTAAAAAATGTATACAAAAAAACCCTGAAGAAACAGAGAGACTAAAGAAACAATGTGAAAAAACATCAGGTTACTGGTCATAACAGCCATAAAAGCAGAAAGAGTGATTTATGTAACTGAGAGTGGAACAATGATGGCTGAGATTGTGCCTCAATATGATGTCATTTCCTGGTCCATCTCAGATGTTGTGCTTTGGTGGAAGTCTGTAAACAGCACAGAATAATCAGTCAAATGAATGACAAGCAAAAAAGCATTTATTTCTCTAAATTAAATAACTGTCTCTGTTTCAGTTTCTCTCTCTCCCTGTTAACTGTAGCAATTGTGCACTGTAGTAATTCTAGTCTTCCTGTGAAAACTGACTCTAATTGTAATTCTGATTAAGGAGGATTGTAAAATCTGAAATGATTTGAACTTTGAGGTGGGCAAAACTTTTTTAATGTTTTTGAAAGAAGGCTCTTATACTCATCAAGACTGCACAGTCAAGATATACTGTGAAATATTATAATTCAAATCTGGCTCAGCAGGATTTTTGTAACCGCGCATACTTTGTACGTGCAGGTCGCACATTTAATTTTTTTGCAGTAATTAGTTTATCCACTAAACGCCCTGAGGGTGTCGATTCACAAGGTAGTCGAAGAAAACTTGCATAAACAGAACAGACCGGAACACATGCAAGCTACAGCGACAATGGAGACCTATATAGACGACTTGTGATTGTGCGAAGCGGCTAGAAAGTGTACAACTCTAGCATGGCTCATGGCGAGAGAGCTGCGCATGCGTGGAACGCTTGTGTTTGCGTACAAGTCAAGTGAAGTATACTTTGCAAGGCTGTGAGTAAAAAAATGAAGGACTTATTATGCTGATTTGGAGCTGAAGAATCATTTCTTCTAATTATTATCAATACTGAAAACAGTTATGTTACTTAATATTTTTATGGAAACCATGATACATTTATTTCAGGATTATTTGATGAATAATAAGTAAAAAATAAAAAATAAAAAAAACATTTATCTAAAATAGAAATGTGTATCAATGTAAAAGTCTTAACTCTTGGTTTAATTTTAACGCATCCTTGCTGAATAAAAGGATTAATTTCTTTCAAAAGAAAACAATATCACACTCAGGGTAGTGACAGTGTTATGAACATGTTATTCCTAATGTATCCAAAAGTGGGAGTTATGGCACTATGGGACACACAGAGAATAAGTGACCATTGAACAGCTTTACTGAGATTTATAGGAATGTCCAAATTAATCAAGCTCCAACAACATACGGATAGTGAAACAATATGCGGCTGCCTTTGGATGACTATTGGATGAGAACTGAACTGAGCTGGGCGACGACACCACTGTTTTTCTGCAAAACTGCTTTATAGATAAATTGAACTAATTTAATAATTGATGGTCTTTACAATGGAACTGAATAAGCACTGATCTGACTTCAGCTGAACACTATTTTCTTTTAGAGCTGCTGTACAGCTGAAATTAACTGTTTGCATCATTGAATAATTTTCCTGTTATCACTGTAAAGCTGCTTTGAAACAATCTGTATTGTATACAGCACTCGCATCCTTTACTCATGTCTTCAAAGGAAAGATCTAAGATACAAAGAAAGGAAAAAGGGATGCACAATTAAAGAAATGAGAAGTTCCCAAGTTTAGACCCTGACCATTAAATCTTGTCTTTATCACATCTTAATGTTTCCTCATCTTCACCAGTCAGGGGGAACATACGCCTCTTCCATAGTGGCAATGGCTACATAAGAGAAAAAAACAAATGAATATAAGTTGGATAGACGGGCAGATTAAATTAAATTAAATTAAAAATAGATTTTACCTTTCTGTCCTCCACACTGGCTTCTGACAGAGTTTCAGGAGGACTGAAGGTCCACGTGGAGGGGAGTGAAGAATATAGAGGTGGGTGACAGTGAGCAGGGTGGTCTCTCACAAATACAGAAGAGCAGCTTCTCCTAGATGAGCTGTGGAGAGAAAGAAAAAGGTTCAAAGAAAAGATCATCCATCATAAATATGTATTGGAGAATATATGTGCAATAAGTGCACATATTCAATAACCATAATACACACAGACCTGATCCTGCTTCTTCTGTCCTGATCCCAGTAGGACCAGCGGAGTTTCTCTCTACGCTCATAACGCTGGTGTCTCTGAAAGAAATCTTCATCTTCTATTGCTTCCAGCTGAGAGAGGTAAAGGCCATCACTCCACAACAAACCGCCACTGATGACATCCACCATTTTTATGACCTACAGTATATAAGTATAAAACTTACCCTTTCCTCCTGCTCATCCTCCTCTCTTTTCAATAAAGGAAAAATATCCACCTTTCGCCAACTTAAGTGAGTAAAGAGAATAGAATGCACAAAACATGAACATGAATTATTGAAAGTGACTCACTGACCATCTATCAAGCATATCCTATGGGTTGGAACAAAACACTACGTCACACTATTGGTACATATCATTGTATAGTTATTTAATTTTTCAAAGAAAAATTGTTTGATTAAATTTCCACTTAGTCATGCTTAGTTATCCAGTGAATTATACTTTATGAATGAAATGTATTTTATTATTTTTTGAACTACTAAAATAACCAAAAGATTATTTATAACAAATAATACTTAAACAGCAAATCTAACATCACATTACCACTCAAATACACTATCATTCAAAGGTTTGGGGTCAGTATGGTTTTCTGTTTTAAGAAATTAATACTTTTATTCAGCAAGGATGAATTAAATTGATCAGTAAAGACATTTAAAATGTTACAAAAGATTTCTGTTTCAAATAAATGTTTTTTTTTTTACCTTTCTATTCAATAAAAAATTTCAGTTTCCAAAAAACTATTAGGCATGCAACATTGATAATTGTCACGATCACAAGTTGAAGTGCCCTTGAGAGCCACCAGGGGGCATTCCATCACAGACTATTGTCATTCCCTTACGGACTTCAACTCCCATAGTTCATTGCCCAGATTCATCTTCCATCATTGTTTTCAGCTGTTTCTCCTTTACCTCATTACCTCTGCCTATATAAAGCCTGGTTGCTATCACTCTTTGTGAAGTCTTGTATGTGTCAGCATTGCATTTCTGAGCGCACAATTGGTTTCATGTTCCTTTGTTTTGAGCAGTGCTGCCAATTTAGGAATTTTGTCACTGGATTTAGTGATTTACCTGCACCTTTTGAGGCTTTTTTTCAAAACTTTTGGGACAAATCTAGCAACTTCTTAGACAAACCTTATCAAGATTCTTATTTTGCCCATGATCAATATTCATATTTATGTAGATCAATGAATTTGCCTTTATGATGTCATCTAATGACATTTAGCTACTGGCTTTAGCTATTTTAAATTGAAAGCAATTGGCAACACCACTTTTGAGCCTTTTGCTTGGCTTTTGGATTACGATTGTTGATTACCCTTTCAATAAATGCTGCATTTGGATCCTCAACCTTTGTGTCTCCGAGCAGTTGTGTGACAATAATAAGAAATGTTTCTTGAACACCATATTAGCATGATTTCTGAAAGATCACACTGAAGACTGGAGTAATGATGCTGAAAATTCAGCTTTGCCACCACAGGAATAAATTGCAAATATATACAGGAATATATTCAAATTGACCTTTTTTATTCTAAACTGCAATAAATTATTTCACAATATTAGTTCTTTATGAATATCTGATCAAATAAATGCAGCCTTGGTGAGCATTTGAAAGAGACTTATTAAAAAAACATTAAAAGATTCTTACTGACCCCAAACTTTTTAATCGCAGTTTATTTCTAGTGCAGTAAAATAAAAAGATCCTGATGTCTCTCTGATGTCACTGTTGCCGTGTGAAAACAATACCTGGGTGTCAAAATGTTCTTATACTGAAGTCTTTCCACTTTCACTGAGGTGAACAGAGACATGGGAACGACAATTTCATCAATGCTGAAAACACTCTCACAGTTTCTCCTGCGCAATGGGAACTAAAACAAAAAAGGGCAGTATATGATTATTTTCCTCAAAATATCAAACTCTAACTAGATTAACATTCCTCTCAAGGTAAGAAACACTTATGTTTGTTTGGATAAGAAAAGCGAACTTAAATATACAGTATTTATCATGGTTTGGTCAAAAGGCAGACCTGTGAGCTTTTCTGTTGTGTTGGTGTACAGTAAGAGACGGTCACATCCTCTAAAGATTCCTCCACATGACTATCATCACTCTGGGAGACCAGACCAGAATTGGGTGTAATACTGGAGATCTGCAAGTCTAGAACAAAGCAGTGTTACTACTATAAACATCTCAAGAGTCTTTGTTGTATATAAGTGAAATTTATCACATGTACCCATTGGCCTGTCAGAGCAGTGCCTCCTCCTCTTTCCCTCCCTGTAAGCTTGACTGCGGTGCTCTTGGGGACATGCCCATCGTATAGGAGTGCTCTCCCTTCTGTGTCTCTTCAAATGCCTTCTGTTTTTCGGTCGGTGGCTGCAATCTATAATCATTAATAATAGAACATAAAGACATGTTCCTACTTATCAGAACATATTCATAAGAAAACAAGATCACATCTAGTTCACATTTGAGCCCAAAATAAAAATAAAAATAGAAGACATTATATTTTTTTATGTAAAGTAAATGAAGCCTATTTTAGGGCCATACATATTTTTTTCATTGTGACTACATTTCCATTACAATGAATCACATTTACGCCCCACATATGTATATATTAATTTATATTAATAATCTTTACTGTAATGCAAAAGATCTATTATTTAAATTGTAAATTATTTAAAGGTC
Organism: Zacco platypus; assembly: GCA_038088235.1. Lineage (NCBI taxonomy): Eukaryota > Metazoa > Chordata > Actinopteri > Cypriniformes > Xenocyprididae > Zacco > Zacco platypus. Next base: position 28,630,097 of record CM076081.1, on the reverse strand, counting down.
ATAGCAGTATTTTTTATACTGCCTTTAACTTTTCTGATTTAAAAAAAAAAATCAGTCATGAGAGAATCTAATGAGAATCACCACTGATAATAATTAGAATTTAAATATATAAATAGGAGGAGATCAAGGAGATCATAGTAATATTAAGGGGGCTAAGAGACCACAATATATTTTGGCTATAAATAATTTGACCCTGATGAAAGATCACGTGTGTGTGTGTGTGTGTGTGTGTGTGTGTGTGTGTGTGTGTGTGTGCGCGTTGTTGTGATTTATGAGGACACAAATTTCTATAATGACATGGGTATGACACTGGTATTACAACTTAAACATGAAATATGAGAACATTTCATGAGTCCTCATATTTCAAATAGCTTTAAAAACATACTAAACAATGTTTTATTAAAATGTAAAAATGCAGAATGTTTTCTGTGATGGGTAGGTTTAGGGGTAGGGGTAGTGTAGGGGGATAAAATGTACAGTTTGTGCAGCATAAAAACCATTACGCCTATGGAATGTCCTCAATTTGATAGCAAAACAAACCTGTGCATGTGCTTAATGTGTATAGGTGTGTACAGTGCATTGAGGCTGGATTTGTGATTTACTGTGTGTGACGAGCAGGGCGGGCGAGAGCCGTGAGGGAACGGCGCGAGGCCGGTGACGCAAGTGATAATGAGCGTCAGCTGCTCGGCACACCGGTCTCGTATCTCTCACGGAGGAGCTCCGGAAGCATAAAAGAGGAGCGATGACAGTAAAGGACGAGAGAGGACCAGGCCTGGACTTTATATTGGCTTGTATTATGTATGTTTTACTTTCATTTTATTGTTTGTTTATTTTAGTATTTAAGTACGTTGAATGTTCGCCAGTTCCCGCCTCCTTCTTCCTGTACTCATTGAACCCTGTTACACTGTGATTTGTGATTCTGTGTAGATCTCCACTCATGGTCTGGAAGCTGCAGGATTGCGGATAGACCGCCTGAGCCACAGAGATAAACAAAGACAATACGCTAAACCCACCTAGCAGCCTACACACACCTTATATCATCCCACACACTGGACTTCAGAAGAACATCCGCATACACATCATACACATGCAGGTCATGTGATGAAAAGAGGAATGGAGGGACCATGAGACAATTGTTAAAGAAATATTCCTAGCTTTTATAGTTATTTTTTGTCGTTCGTTCACTGACTACAGGGGTGCTGCAAAACACTGACAGAAAATCAAGTAAACAGCATGAGGTGTGTTTTTACTTTAGAAACCTGTACCACACTTCCATTCCAGTGCAATCACTCACTCACTCTGACAATATCTCTCCGTTAAGAATAGCATTGCTGTTTCAGGATCATTAGCCCCCCTAGTCAGACAATATCCAGCAGAGCAGAGAAGAGTGGCAGACCATTAATGATTACAGCGTGAGTCAGAGTCCAGTGCCAGGTCAGCTCACTTCAACCCTGGCGCTGCATTAAGACTGTGGAGCAGCTATCGACTTCAACATGACCTTCAGATCAGCACTGGGAATTGGCGTCACTGTGTATTAAAAAGTGCCTGAACATTATTTAGGCAAACATGCTGGATGCTGAACATGTTGAACATTGGAATCACTTAGGTTAGGTTTAAGACTGTATTTTATGTTTTAATAAATTAATAGAAAATAAAAAATATAAAAAATACACCACTGTTGATACCAAAGTTGGTAAGATTTGATCAAAAATACAGTTAAATCTGTAATATTGTGAAATATTATTACAATTTATAACAGCCGTTTTCTATTTGAATACATTTTAAAATGTAATTTATTCCTGTGATGGCAAAGCTGAATTTTCAGCAGCCATTATCCAGTTTTTAGTGTCACATGATCCTTCTGAAATCATTCTAATATTCTGATTTGGTACTCAAGAAATATTTCTTCTTATTATGAATGTTGAAAACAGTTGTGCTGCTTAATATTTTTGTGGAAACGGCGAAACAATGAAGAATATGAAGGATATCATGGAAATACTAAGAAGGTTACAAGACTACAATATATTTCAGCTATAAATAATTTGACTACAATGAAAAATGATTGGCGTGCGTGCTTAAGTGTGTGTACAGTGCCTCAACAAGCTGAATTTTCAGCAGCCATTACTCCAGTCTTTAGTGTCACATGATCCTTTCATTATTCTACCTAATAACTGTGTGCAGTGTATTAATATTAAAGAGTTAGTTCACCCAAAAATGAATTCTGTCATTTATTACTCCACCTCATGCAGTTCTACACCCGTAAGAGCTTCATTCATCTTCGGAACACAAATTAAGATATTTTTAATGAAATCCGATGGCTCAGTGAGGCCTGCATTCCCAACTTAATTTACACTTTCAAATGCCCAGAAAGGTACTAAAGACATATTTAAAACAGTTCATGTGAGTGCAGGGGTTCAAACTTAATATCATGAAGCGACGAGAATACTATTTGTGCGCCAAAAAACAAAATAACGACTTTATTCAACAATATCTAGTGATGAGCGATTTCAAAACACTGCTTCATGAAGCTTCGAAGCTTTACAAATCTTTTGTTTCGAATCAGTGGTTCGGAGCGTGTATCAGTTGCCAAAGTCACATGATTTCAGTAAACAAGGCTTCGTTACATCATAAGTGTCTCAAAATTTCAATGATTCACGTGACTTTGGCAGTTTGATACATGAGCCGAAATACTGATTCGAAACAAAAGATTCGTAAAGCTTCGAAGCATCATGAAGCAGTGTTTTGAAATCACCCATCACTAGATATTGTTAAATAAAGTCGTTATTTAGTTTTTTTGGCGCACAAAAAGTATTCTCGTCGCTTCATAACAGTGAGGTTGAACCACTGTGGTCACATGGACCGTTTTAAATATATCTTTAGTACCTTTCTGGGTGTTTGAAAGTGTTAATTACCTTGCTGTCAATGGAGGCCTCACTGAGCCATCAGATTTTATCAAAAATATCTTAACTTGTGTTCCGAAGATGAACGAAGCTCTTACGGGTGTGGAATGACATTGGGGTGAGTAATTAATGACAGAATTTTCATTTTTGGGTGAACTAACATTTTAAAGTGTCTCATACTTAACTTATCAAAATGCTAATGACAAACTACTGAACTTAAGTCTCTTTGTTTGACTCATGGTGTTGCTGTTAAAGTAATTTCTTTCAATTAAAGAAAACAAAGAAGAAACATTGGGAAGAACAAACACATTTTCAAACACATGTGTAGTTAAAATCATCCCCACACAATTAACAATTAATAATTCTTACGGAATAACGATCGGGAGACTCTGCCTCTGGAGCCGAGACAGTGATGGGGACTGGAGCGCTCAGTCTTCAGGAGGAGAGATCGCTGAAGTACATTTTCTTCATACAGAGCATTTTGCAGATGGATGAACGACGGAGTTTCTAATGGATAGAGTAGACAGGACCTCATTTATATAACACACAGTAGGAAAACAATAGTTGCACTGAACTTAAATATAGTGGCGATACAGTAGATACAAGGCTGTGGTTTGTTAGCAGTTAAACATCTGTACATAAAGAAAACATTAAAACACCTTCTCAAAATGTCAAAGCATTGTCTGTGTGAAAAATGTCAGACTTGACTGGATGTTGCATTTGAGTCATTACATTATGAACTGAACACAGAGATTTATACTGATGGCAACCAAAGCTAATTTGATCTACCTACTCCACATTCCTGGTGCTACACGCAATCAGCAGAACTGCAGAAAGAGCACAATTTTGACATGCTGATGGAGTAACAGTCTGATATGAGACAATTTATTCTGAGTGAATGAAAATGATGGGCTAATGCACTGAGATGGATGAGTGATTAATGGATTGCTCTAGTATTAACCTTTAACCTTTATAAAAACCATTAATATCATTACATCCAATTACCACAGCAAAAATCTGAACACTCTTCTACTGTTTAAGACAGACTCTGCTCCAAAACCTAGAGAGTTGCCAATGTAGATAGCATTTTAAGGCATATAAAACAGCGTTGCATGTATCCTTTGTGGAAAAGTCAATTTACAATGGATTGTGACAGGCTCCATGAAAAAAAATCCTTGCAAGATGCTGGATGGAGCAAGAAAATGTCGATTGTAAACCGTTCATCTCTTTACCTGAGGACAGTGATAGAACACGATGCACTTTCCCGCCTATTCTACGGGGGCATTCAGGGTTTGCGCACACAGAGGCGCAATCACAGGAGGCGCAATTGGGAAAAAGAGAAGGGGAAGATTGAAGGACCTGTGAAGAGAGAGAAAGAAAGCGGATGTAACCAAAACAGGAAGGTTATGAGAAGGGCAAATCCTGGGAAGCATCATTGCTAATCAAACGTCTCTTTCTGATGCTAAAGGCTTGATTTGCAGCTAAATGATCCAGTCCTGATTTGTCCAACTGGGCAATAAACCAAATAAAAAGAGTTGGACGTACACAGCTAAGTTAATAAAGCCAAATCTATGACACGCAGTGCTCTGGGGAACCATTACGACATAAGCAATGCATGAAAAGGAAAATCAAGGCAGCCAAAATCAGACAGCTACAAAATGAGAATCATAAACAAGGTTAAAGGAAGTGCACCAGGCACCAGCTGGAAAATAGACTCAAAACATGGTGTGAGTCATGGTGCAATGTGAAGAGGGCTGGCACGCACAAAAATAACACAAACTGCTTCATTAAAGGAATAGTTTTGGAATGAGAAGATTCTGTCATCATGTTGTTCCAAAACTAAATAGAAGCATAGTTCTAAATAAATCTAAATCTAAATCTAAATCTATAAATTTTCCACTATTTTTTACTAAATAAAGGAAGAATAATAATCTAAATAATATAAATATATAAATTTTAATTTATATGCGCCAATATAACAATACATGGTAAACTAAAAATGCCACATGGAAACCAATTTTTGAGTGCTCACACAAATGAATAATTGAATCAGTTATTGTTTGATTCATTGAAATGCACAGTCTGAACTGATTAATGAAAATTAATCAAACTTACAAACTTTTGCTACTTAAAATTAAATCAGAGACACTCTCATACTTGTGCCTCATGGTGCAAAGATCAAAAAATTAATGAGATACCTTTTACAAAACTTCATGGCCAAATTAAAAATGGATTAAAGGTAATATCTCACCAGCAAACATATATTTTGAATATTCAGCTACATTGCAGACTCCTGATTTTTGGTCACTTTTGAAGCTTAAAAAAAGTCCCATAATCACAATATGCTTTCACTAATATTCTTATTTTGTGTTCCACGAAATAAATAAAGTCATTCAAAATTGGAACAAAGTGTAGGCATTTTCATTATTGGCTGAACTATTCCTATAAAAGACTTAATGTTGTTTGTCTATTTTATTCCATTTTGGTAAATCCTGCCTTTTCCAGGTTTTGGCCATAAAATGAAGTATGTCTGATTTACAATTCCAGGCTGCTCATAGAGGACACTCAAGGACAGCAGGGTAGAGCTCAAATCAGCCAGCTACAATTACAAGATTATCGTCATTTCTGAAAAAGCAGCTGGCGTGTTAGCGGTTTTTCAGAAAAGGATAGAAAAAAGCTAGGCTATTCTTTATCAACACAGGAATAACAATTCAGCTTTGTCACCAAAGGAATAAATTGCAGTTTAAAATATATTAAAATAGAAAATAGGTATTTTACATAGCAATAATATTTCACAGTATCAAATAAATTTAGTCTTGGTGAGCATAAGACACCAAGAACACCAAAAACATTTAAAAAATCTTCTTGACCTCAACTTTTGAACAGTACTGTATGCTATGCCATGCCATATTTTTCTTGACTCATTATTTGATTAGACTACCAAAAGTTAAGACACTTTTACATCAATTTGGGTTAAAAATGCCAACCTGTTTTCTGTGTGATAATGGATCCATGACGAAAAGTCTAGGCTTGTGATAGGTCAAAAGTGGTCGTGTGCGAGCTGACATACAGATGACATCCACCTGAGGGAGATACTGTCGTCTGTGACATGTTCGCTTCCTCTTCTGCCTGACTTGTAAACACTGTGGCCCACTGGAAAAAAAAAAGGTACCGGTGTGTGTCACTTGCAAAAGTAGGGATAAAATCTTCAGAAATTTGATCAAACAACAAATAAAGAGTGTGAGTCTCATTGGTTTTCTTCTCCACTCAGATTTTCTCATCCTTTTCCCTTGAGATACATACATTTATACACAAATATGTATCAGAATGAGAGAGCTTCTACAGTGCAGAAATAAATACAAAATTCATGAATTAAATCAAGACAAACAGCTTTCCTGCAGGTGTCTCTGGAGCTTATGTATGACTCAGTAAAATTATCTGTACTGCGTCAACAATTACAAGAAACTATTTTTCTCTGATGTGAATATTCTTCTATCAATCTAGTTTCTTAAACAATAAACCTGTAGTAATCAATGCTTTAATAACATGTAGGATAGTTAATCACAATTTCATTTTTGTTTCCATTTTGTAAAGGGTTAGTTCACCCAAAAATGAAACTTCTGTCATTAAGTACTCACCCTCATGTCGTTCCACACCCGTAAGACCTTCGTTCATCTTCAGATCACAAATTAAGATATTTTTGATGAAATGAGAGGTATATGACTCGTCCATAGACAGCAATATAATCAACACTTTCAAGGTCCAGAAAGGTACTAAAGACATTAAAATTGTCCACGTGACTGCAGTGGTTCAACCTTAATTTTATGAAGAATCGAGAATACTTTTTGAGCGCAAAAACAAAACAAAAATAACTTTATTCAACAATCTCTTCTCTTCCCTGTCATTATCCTTTCTCAGGTGACGCAGTGAAGGCTTCCGTGTTTACGTCCGAATGCCGGCTCAGTATTGGCCAAAGCTGCACACGTGAGCAGCACGACGCATGCATGTGATGCTGACGCAGGAGCTGGACAATAATGAGACGTAGAACCTGGAGGCGCTGGAAGTAAACAACGTATGAGAATGACACAGAAGAGAAGATATTGTTGAATAAAATAAAATAAATTTAAGGTTGAACCACTGCAGTCAAGTCGACGGTTTTAACGATGTCTTTAGTATCTTTCTGGAACTAGAAAGTGTTGATTATATTGCTGTCTATGGAGTCATATACCTCTCAGATTTCATCAAAAATATCTTAATTTGTGTTTCGAAGATGAACGAAGGTCTTACGGATGTGGAATGACATGAGGGTGAGTACTTAATGACAGAAGTTTCATTTTTGGGTGAACTAACTCTTTAAAGTGCCTCTATTATGCTATTTCCGCATAATATACATTGCATCATCACCTCTTTTCTCGCAGTACCTGAAACGGTTCGATAAAGGATTCAGTCCCTCTAAACCCCTTCTTTTTGAGAGCCTACATTGCTCTGCTTTGTCAGATGGCCCAAGTGTTTGGTCTGCTGCCTCCAGCGCGTGTCGGAAACTAATGCCTGAATTTCTTCCTCTGCACTTGTTTCCACAGTGAAGTAAACTACAGCATTGGCTTTACTTTATCAATTTGAGTCCTCACCCTTTTGAAGTGCATGCAAAGTTTTTGCTTTTGCAGCGCAGAAATCAGCGTCTTCTCAATATGTTGACAAAACAAAACATTTTGTTCCAGGCTTCAGCTACAACTAGTGTTTGAGGGCGGGTCAAAGTAGACATTGTTCGCGGGCAGCCAATGAAGACCATAGGATGGCATCATGCAAATTTGTTACAAACTTACGTAGCTTCATGCAGGAACAATTTTGAATGTAATTCTCTAAACTTTGCCGACCTTTTACATTCAAAAACAGCTTTATTACACACTACATCAATATACAAAAAAGCATGATAGGGCACTTTAAATGAATGACCCTTTGACATATCTGAGGTTAATTTTAGCCTGTTGATGAGCTTGTAGTTGCTGGTTTGCTCCTCACCTGGTGTAAGCGGCTTTCTGATGGCCTCTCCAGCGATTGCAGGGTCCTTTAGACATAGGTGATGAAGAAGGTGAAGCATTTAAAGATGGCATCAGACTGTTCACAATCTGAGTCAACTGAGCACTCTGAACACACACACACAGACACAAACATGTATTGAGTGGGGTTGATTTAATAAGTTATGAATAAATTACATTTTCATCTTTCATTTTTTTATCTTGTCTTTTCTATATTCTAGTCTAAATGCCTGTGCTTTTCTTTAGCACCTGTCTCTCAATGTTCCTCAGGAGGCGTGTAGGGCTGCTGGGTTCCATCTCTAGGTCAGAGTGCAAATCTCGCATGTTCCTAGCTGTGAACGATAGATCCATAGTCTCTGTCCACAAGGTGTGCTGTATCTGCCTGTCCGTCAGCGGCTGAGACTCTGCTAAAACCACATGACCCTGAAAGACATATTAGAGACACATGCATCTAAAACAGTCAATGCTCCATTCAGAATTGAACTGTGAAATGTTTTTGAATTCAAGTTCAGTTCAACAATTTAAAATTAATCTGAATAGCAGTAGTGATGCAAGTCAGAATTGAATTTAAAGAAGTAGAATTATTAAAATATAATGAAATTCAAAGAAATTCTATAACTGGTGTGAATGTATGTTATCATAATAAATGTTTTTATCATAATTTTTTATGATAATTCTTTTTATCATAATTCTGGGAAATTAAGTGCACTACTGCACTATATTTTATGATGTGCAGTATATTTAATACATTAATTTTCATTTTAAAAATGTGGTGGAACCGCACTTCATTTCCCAGAATTCTCAAATTTACTGCATATATCTTATAATCAATAGATTAAAATGCAGATGACAATATATATACTTTTTTAAAGCTGTCTAAAAATAATGCGGTGGCCATTTTGATGTGTTGAATGTAAGAATTAAAATATCAATGCTTGTTTTGACAGTATTTAAACTTTTTTAAATGATTAAACATATTATGGAAGAATAGACACTAGTAACTCAAAATGTATAATGTCACTGTCATAACATTTATATTTTGACTGCTTGGACTAATTCATCTGTTATGTAAGACTATTGAATTTACTGCATTGCAATTCAGCAAATTCCTTTTCAGTTATTCTAATTCACCATCTTGTCAGAGATGGCCAGTTCAAATCAAATTCACATATGAATTAAAAGGGAGCCAGTTCTCAACTTCTGAAATTCTAACTGCAAAGCCCATTTCCTTCCTGATCTTTTAGTTTTTTTACCTTATTAGAGAGGATCTGCTGCTGGAGTTTTCCAAGCCACTGAATCTGAGAGTCCAGCTCAGACAGTCTCATCTGCAGCCATGTCCAGCGACTGCAGAGTTCAGCTCTGTCCTTCAGCCATCTCCACTCACAAACATGACAACTACCCTCCCACAAAACACAGAAAAGGTCATTTAGCTGAGATTTTATCCAAAGTGACTTACAATACACTTCACACAAAGACAACCCTCCAGGAGCAACTTTGGCAGAGTGTTTAGGAATCCTGTTCAAAAAACTGACACAAAATTTGCTTAACAATCACAGAGGCAACAGAAGAGGATCTAACCATACAGATATCTGCCTGTCTGTCTTCCTCTCAAAATATATACAGATGCTGGTCATATAATTAGAATATTATCAAAAAGTTGATTTATTTCACTAATTCCATTCAAAAAGTGAAACTTGTATATTATATTCATTCATTACACACAGACTGATATATTTCAAATGTTTATTTCTTTTCATTTTCCTGATTATAACTGACAACTAAGGAAAATCCCAAATTAGAATATTACTTTTTTTTAGAAATTTTTAGAAATCTTGGCCAACTGAAAAGTATGAACATGAAAAGTATGAGCATGTACAGCACTCAATACTTAGTTGGGGCTCCTTTTGCCTGAATTATTGCAGCAATAATAATTGCTGACAGACGGCGTCGCAGTCGATCAGTCTGTGGCACTGCTCAGATGTTATGAGAGCCCAGGTTGCTCTGATAGTGGCCTTCAGCTCTTCTGCATTGGTGGGTCTGGCATATCGCATCTTCCTCTTCACAATACCCCATAGATTTTCTATGGGGTTAAGGTCAGGCAAGTTTGCTGGCCTGTCTGTTGCTCAAGAGTGGCTTGACACAAGGAATGCGACAGCTGAAACCCATGTCTTGCATACGTCTGTGCGTAGTGGTTCTTGAAGCACTGACTCCAGCTGCAGTCCACTCTTTGTGAATCTCCCCCACATTTTTGAATGGGTTTTGTTCACAATCCTCTCCAGGGTGCGGTTATCCCTATTGCTTGTACATTTTTTTTCTACCACATCTTGTCTTTCCCTTTGCCTCTCTATTAATGTGCTTGGACACAGAGCTCTGTGAACAGCCAGCCTCTTTTGCAATGACCTTTTGTGTCTTGCCCTCCTTGTGCAAGGTGTCAGTGGTCGTCTTTTGGACAACTGTCAAGTCAGCAGTCTTGCCCATGATTGTGTAGCCAACAGAACTAGAATGAGAAACCATTTAAAGGCCTTTGCAGGTGTTTTGAGTTAATTAGCTGATTAGAGTGTGGCACCAGGTGTCTTCAATATTGAACCTTTTCACAATATTCTAATTTTCTGAGATACTGAATTTGGGATTTTCCTTAGTTGTCAGTTATAATCATCAAATTTTCATTCATTCATTCATTCATATTCCACCGCTTATCCGGGGCCGGGTCGCGGGGGCAGCAGTCTGAGCAGAGACTCCCAGACTTCCCTCTCCCCAGACACTTCCTCCAGCTCTTCCGAGGGGACACCGAGGCGTTCCCAGGCCAGCCGAGAGACATAGTCTCTCCAGCGTGTCCTAGGTCTTCCCCGGGGCCTTCTCCCGGTGGGACATGCCCGGAACACCTCCCTAGGGAGGCGTCCAGGAGGCATCCGAAACAGATGCCCGAGCCACCTCAGCTGACTCCTCTCGATGTGAAGGAGCAACGGATCTACTTTGAGCTCCTCCCGAGTGACCGAGCTCCTCACCCTATCTCTAAGGGAGCGCCCTGCCACCCTGCGGAGAAAGCTCATTTCGGCCGCCTGTATCCGGGATCTCATTCTTTCGGTCATGACTCAAAGCTCATGACCATAGGTGAGAGTAGGAACGTAGATTGACCGGTAAATCGAGAGCTTTGTCTTGCAGCTCAGCTCCTTCTTCACCACGACAGACCGGTACATCGACCGCATTACTGCAGAAGCTGCACCGATCCGTCTGTCAACCTCACGCTCCTTCCTTCCCTCACTCGTGAACAAAACCCCAAGATACTTGAACTCCTCCACTTGAGGCAGGAGCTCTCCACCAACCTGAAGAGGACAAGCCACCCTTTTCCGACTGAGAACCATGGTCTCAGACTTGGAGGTGCTGATCCTCATCCCAGCCGCCTCACACTCGGCTGCAAACCGTCCCAATGCACACTGGAGGTCCTGGCCCGATGGAGCCAACAGGACCACATCATCCGCAAAAAGCAGGGATGAGATCCTGTGGTCCCCAAACCAGACTCCCTCCGGCCCCTGACTGCGCCTAGAAATCCTGTCCATAAAAATTTTTATCATCAAATTTAAAAGAAATAAACCTTTGAAATATATCAGTCTGTGTGTAATGAATGAATATAATATACAAGTTTCACTTTTTGAATGGAATTAGTGAAATAAATCAACTTTTTGATGATATTCTAATTATATGACCAGCACCTGTATATACATTAGCACAGACTCTCAACCCATTTTGGCAAATTCCAGGAATATCTACAAAGCAGTGGAGCAGCAGTGAACTCATACAAATACATTGGGAAGAATGAGATCTCCTCCTGGGCCAACAGTTTTGGTCCCTGTATAAACAAACACTTCACCTCTCTTAGCCAGCCTACTTTCTCTCTCTCTTTCTCTTTCTCTCTCTCTCTCGGAGTGGAAACACATTTACAGAGCACATCCTTGCTTCAACAACAAAAAAAATGGCAGTCATAGAACAAGTGAGAAACCATATCTACCATTCCTGAATTGAAAATATGAGACCATAGATGGCTTTGTTGTTTCCTTAGTCCTTCATTTAATGCCTCAAGAGAGTCAAGACCAAATAATATCACTACATATAACTCTTTATTGCACTGCATATATTCCAAAGCCAACTAAACAGACACTGAAGCTCTGCTAAAACTTTGGGTCTTTTGATTTTTTCAGAATTAAGTAACCACAACTTAACCACTTCAAAACGTGAACATCTGTGAAAAGAAAGAGAGTGCTGACGTCAAAGGTGTGCATTCCACTGGCTGCAAGCCGAATCTCAATCCACAAAAAGTGCCCTTAAGCAATTCGGTTACTAAAGCCAGATAACTTATTTAAAACTTTGCAATGTTCTCATATCCAGAATATTCGGAGAATCCGCATAGAATTCTGATGAAATGCGTAGATTGTAATTGAGATTGTCAAGACATATGGAAAAGTCACTGAAACTATTTTGTCATGGCCTGAGGGGAAGCAGATCTAACAACCACATACCAGCCGTAACAAAGACTAAGTGACGTTCACTCTTACAGCAATTTCTAGCAAAAAAAAAAAAAGCAATCAGAATTGCAACATGAGTGCAATGGCACAAGTTCATATTTATGCAAATCAGGAATATTATAGTTAACAAAAACTAAGGCCTGGGGGTTTCTCTTCAAAGATGTGTCTTTTGATACTGGATGTTCTCCCATCCAAGCTTATGCTGCGACCTTATAGCACAAGTGCAAAGTGGGCGAGCAAATAACAGAGAGGGACATGAAAGCTCTGATCTACAGGCTGGCGAAGGGCAGCCTGATCTCTATTTATTTACTCATCCCAGGGAAAGGAGAGTGCAGCTGTCTGTTTCATTGCGGCTGTACAGAAACAGGATCGGAGGAAGAGCCAGCTGCACATGAACACACTAGATAAAAATGGGGAGAACATAGGGGAGAAATATGGTGACAATTTCTTAACAGCTGTGTACAGAACAGAGTGCGTCTGTGTCTGTGAGCAAAGCTCCTAAAGAAACATATAGGACTGCCAGAGCCAAATGCTTCCTCTTTCCATTTTCTATGGTGCTGTTTGTTTTCCCAAACATGTCGTTACACTCCCTCTCTGCTTGCCAAAGACTCACGGCTGGCCTGTCATTAAAAGTTCTCTTTAACTGCCTGGCAACTACTATGTAGAGATTAATTCTACCCTTCAATTCACCTACTTCAAGATCTCACCCAAGGTTATTTGAGGTATTTTGAAGCTAGAAACAGAGTCTTAAATATTTTAAGCTTTAAGCTTTCTGACTTGCATAGTGTCAATTCTATTCTATTATATATGTATCAATTCAAAAGTTTTTTTAACTCATACTTTTTTTCAGCAATGATGCATTAAATTTACAAATCAAAAGTAACAGTAAAGACATTTATAATGTTATAAAAATTTCTATCTAAAATAAATGCTGTTCATTCTTTCTATTCAACAAAGACTCCTGAAAATAAATGTTTCTTGAGCATCAAATCAGCATGTTAGAATGATTTCGGAAAGATCATGTGACTGAAGACTGGAGTAATGGCTGTTGAAAATATCATAAAAATATTTTCATATATTTATATATATATATATTAATATATTGTAAATATTTTACATACAGGAATAAATAGGACATTTTAAAATATCTTAAATAGAAAAGTTATTTTAAATTGTAATAATATTTCACAATATCACACTTTTTATTGTATTTACACTGTATTTAAAAAAAATCTTACCAAAATATTACTTTTTTATATGAGAATGTACACAGCTAGAAATATTCATTGTAAGTCCTCAGAAGTAATGCAAGAGCATTGGTGTGAGAAACAGACTAAATTTTAATAAACGTATATCAGTGAACTATCAGCAAATAGTGACAATTTTCTATCAGTTCTTCACACAAAGCTGATTCAGAAGCATATACAGATCATTTTTATGGTAAATTTGCAATTTATTGAGCTAGATAGACATGAACTCTGTGTGAAGATAAAAATGACCCCTTTTATATTCTTCTTTTGAACTATACGAGTACAGTTGGATGTCTTCCAGTTAGGTTAACCTCTTTCCATGTGTCAGAACTTGATTTCAAGGTCAACATTCATTAAGAAGGCCATTCAGCATCGCATCATACTCACTGTGGTTCCACTGAAGTCCCTTTGGTGTCTTCATGTTCCCACTCCTCATCTGAGCTGCTCCCAGTGGCATCTGAGTCCAGAGACTCCAGCACCCTGTGCAGAACAGCATGACCACTGTGTGCTAAACTCTGCACATCTCTGGATTTCAGAGGTTGCCCGTGTGCTTGAGGGTATTGAAGGTTTCTTCCAAGAGCCTCCTCTACCTCCTGCATCTCTACAGCATTAAAAGTCTCAAAAAGACGGTCTAATGTCATGGGGTTCTTCGGGGAACAACGTGTTTGAAGAAGTTTGCTCTTCAAACCTTCCAGTTGGTGGCTATAGTGTCTAGAAGCATGTTCACCAAGCACCGCCAACACCCTCTGTTGTAAACGTCCGGCTCGATTGGCCAATGAAACATGCTGGGAGAGATGCCACAATGACTGAATCATCAACCCTTCTTCCATTTCCTCCACGCTGTCAACCCATGTCGGATTTGAAGCAATGTTCTTTGTGTTGCGATGTGGTTCTTGCTCTGATTTGGTGCCCACTTGATAATCTCTTGTAGAACAACCATGTTGCAGAGGTTTAGGGTTGTGACTAGGCTCTACCATGTATTCTGCATTGTCTTCAAGAGTGGGCATGAAACACATTTGTGGAGCACCTGCTGGAGAACTTCTGTTCAACGAGAGGAGGGTGACTTCTGGGCTTGACAGCAGAAAGGCTTTGGGACATGAATCCTGAAACATGGGCGACAGGAGCTGAGGAGAACCTTTAGAGGACAGGAGGTCCAGATGGAGCACTGAAGGGAGGTTCTGCCAAATCTTCTGTCCAAAACTATTCTCCACATCCACACCTAGGGCAACACCGCTGCCGTCCATATTTCCACTCAAAGCAGGGGATAAAATGGATTTTGATCTGATGTTTGGATGCGTCATTCCCTACTCCCAGTCCAGGATGATGGATATATCATCGGATGCAGGGCTTATAACATCATCTGAAAGAAACTGTCAACTGATCGTGAAGATCTATTAAAACAGACACTGATTATTATCACAGATATACTGTGTAAAAGTGAATGTTTGTGATATCCTCTAACTTTATCAATTAACAATCGTGTTTAAAACAATCTGTCTAATTATAGCAGAAAAACAAGGGAACAGCTGCAAATATTTGTAAATTGCATATTACAACTATTTTTCGCTCACGCGACACGCGTAATATTATGAAAATAACGGCAGGATGGAAATAAAACGTCATCTCACCTTTAACAGCCGCTCATTTCAAAAACAAAAATCGGACAGAGCAGAAATTGATTACCATCCATGAATGAATCATAAATACAGTCCTGAAAGTGATAAAACACATTGATTTCTCAGTTTTATAAGCAGAAATCGACCGATCCGTCCGATGTTCTTTTCACACAGCTGAACAGCCGCCACCGGAGGACTGAGACGAGAGAGAGAGAGATAGATAGAGAGAGAGAGAGAGAGAGAGAGAGAGAGAGAGAGAGTGAGTGAGAGCGAGAGTGAAAGTGCGCGCGAGTGAGTGTGAGCGAGAGTGAAAGTGCGCGCGCGCGAGTGAGTGTATATGTACCCTGTTGGTTACTTTTATTGGACGCAAAAAATATATATTATTTTAAAAATCTAATTTTTATTTAAAAAATCATAACATATTTATGTTATTCATAATATATATAAAAAGAACATATCTAGTTTTCTTGTGATCTTTCGTTTTCAGACCTCGCAATGAGTGTTACCGTCGTTTGTTGTGGATAACTAGCCATTTTTGTGACTGGAGTCAATGAAAACAACTGATTGTATCAAGCAGACATGCCATGAGATATTTAGCATATCTGTGGCAAAGTTTTGAACTGTCAGGTTAGAAAATATCCTTATACATAGCCTACTTTATGATCTATGCTATTGATCAATAGGCTGGTTGTGACAATATCGGATAATTCTGGTGATTTCTAAAGAAAATAAACCCGTTTGATGTTGGCTAAAGACGGAGGTTTTTTTTTTTGTTTGGCTTTGCTTCTTGCTTCTTCCTAAGAGCGTGTACAGGCCTGAAACGCTTGTTTGAACCCTTCAGCTGCTCTGAACATAATGTGGTTGTAATGTGCATTCAGTCCAGCAGGTGGAACTACAGCTATTTGAATTAGGAGCAGAAACAACAAGTGCACGTCACCAATAATTAATGACCTCATCTTTGTGTAGAATAATATTATCATATATCATATAAATTTCTATATGCGTGCCACATCACATAACACCTGGAACAATAGCTTAAGATTAGAAAGAGAAAAAAAATTCATTTCATAACATTTGTAGGACTCAAAAGGCAATCAAAATAAAAAAGTCAATGTGCAAACAAGATGTGTTTATATCTTTTTTTTACTCTGGTCTAGTTTCCATATATTTCTCAATGTTAAAGCTCTTTGCATATTGTTTTATATAATGTAAAACCAATGGCAATGATAGAATGACAACATTAGGCTAAAGGAAAACTGAGGGCATGCCAATATCTGATGAAGTATTAATCAAAAAAAAGAATAAACAGCTTAAATGTATCCCTGAATAGAGTAAAACGTACATAACAAAGCTATTTCTGAAGTTATACTGTACATTTGCATCAGTCTATATGGTATATTTCTGAACAATCACCATGGAAGGAAAGAAAGAAAAAAAGAAAAACAACAATGTATGTAGAAACTGGTATAAGATTTGCAAAAATCATTGAACCCCTTTGACATGCAGGAAGAAAGTGAGTTTGTGGTTTAAAACGGTCAACACAATTTAATTTCAGATTATAATGATCCATTCAAATTTCTGCAAAATATATTGTTATATTATATATTTATATATTATATCCAGATAACATGTATTATGAATTTAAATAGAAAGAAGAGTCTGTTGAAAAACATTGCTAAGCATACAGAGTCTGATGTGTGTCTTCATCCATAAAAAAAGGCCGCAGGGCAGGAACAATCTACATTCAGACCAAGGGAGTCAGTAAAAGCAGGCCTCATTGCAGAGAGTAAAGCAGTCGCTGTACAATGAAGGTGTCAAGGTCTGATTTAAATACCTGTAGAATTGACAGACATCTGTAAACTATGGAATGGTAAAAGTTCTGTTCTTCTGTACGTTCCCATGCTAAAATACAATGGAAATTATATAATTAGAAATGGAAATTAGTTTTTATCTGAATCATTTCCACCTTTTTGAATGACTCATTGTGGTTAATATGATATTAATACTTCATTGTTATAAACGTATTTATTCCTGTCCAGAGCTCAGTGGAAAATCATTTTAGTCATTTCCTCATCCATATGCTTTTAATTGCATTTTGAAAACCAAAGGGCACCACATGACTATGGACAATGTTACAGAAACGGTCCCAGAATTGTCATTGTCATGTACTCACCCTCATGTCGCTCAAAAACGTTTGACTTTCTTTCTTCCGTGGACTGATTTTTATAGAACACCCCTGAACAAATTAAAAAGTGACCATAAAAGTATCCTAAGTCTTGTGCTTTGTTGCTCTTAAATCAAACCTTTCGGCATTAAACGCATCAAACCAAGGACGTTTGGTCACGAGACGTTCAAGAACGAATACGTTGGAATTTCTACAGAAGGGAAAATTAAAAGAGAACGATTAACAATCTTAATTCATGTACAACTATCCAAATATAAAGACCCTTCTTACATTAGAAAAGGGCAAAAAGTTGTCTAAGAAAATGCAAATGACCACAGGTAAGGTCCTAAGTTAGGATTGGTCAGTTTTTAAGATTGGGTTAAATGAAAGGTCAGATATGACTTTTGGGTAAACTATTCTTTAATATTAAATAGATGAACAGGTAAAACAAACACAAGAATTCAAACTTTTATTTCTCCTTTATTTTACAATACAATTCTGACTACAACGCCAGATTAAATTGACCATCCACAGAGGAGGGGAAAATACTAATGAGTTAAGAAAGCAGTCTCTGATATTAAAGATTACACATAAAGCACATCTCACAAGAACACACATTTGTTAAAGTAAAATGTCCATCCTCTCATGCACCACTAAGCATCCACACAAACACATGGGAGGTCCTCAGATAAATCTACAGTATCTTTATCTGAATCAGAAAACTTAAATAAAATAAATTAGGAAAACAAGGCAGCACTGCGTTTTATGATTATTACTGTTGTTCAAACAAACGGTAACACCTTGTGGCAATATTTGCTACATTTCACACAAATGCTGCATCCAGTAATATCGTTTCAAAATCCTACCAGCTTTTGCACAGGTTTAGTTCTCCAGCGTATATCTCACAATATTACCACTACAAAGCATTAAAGAGATGGCTTACCCAAAAAATGTAATAATGTCACCATATACTCGCCCTCATGTTGTTCCAAATTCATATGACTATCTTTCTTATGTGGAGATAAAAAGGAGATATTTTGAAGAATGTTCACACTGCTCTATTCCATACAATGTAAGTGAATGTGGACCAGGGGCTGTCAAGCTCCAAAAAGCGCCATACATGATAATGTCAATAAGTCATGCGCTATATTCCAAGTTTTCTGAATTTATATACTTGAGAAACAGTCATTATTTTATGGATAAGAGCAGTTTGGACATTCCGTTCAGAAATAACTCCTTTGGTGTTTCACAGAGGATAGAAAGGCATACTGGTTTTGGGAGAGAAAATGATGACAAAATTTTCATTTTGAGGTAAACTATCCCTTTAAGTTTTGATAAACATACTCAAACAGACATCCAAGACCCCATCACTCACAAAAACACAGTACAAACCAGTTGGATACATTATTCCAAGTATAAATATGATAAATTTATGGCTTTTTCCATTTGAGATAATATCTGGTTGAGGAGTTCATAGTGCAAACTTTTATGATATAAAAGTTATACTGTAGCTCAGGAATCTTATGTGTTATTCTTCATTTGTCTAGTTTAAATTCACTGACTTCAACTTAAGAATAAACTCTCTGTGGGGAGATGAGAACATCAGTTCATCAGCTCCACACCGAAACTAAAATCTTATTGTGGCACTGTGTTCAAATGCTAAATTGACCCGACAGGGCTCTGCGGCTTTCTTCCAGTCTCACAGATAATGGTCTTTTTCTGCCAGCTCATTTTCACATTCAAAGGCCTTTAGTGGTCAGTATCCAGCTCCAGAATCTACGCAAGGTCCAACCACGGCAAGAGAGCCTATTTGCAGCATCAAATTGCACGCCTGCTCGGTAAGGCCGTCAGAAGTAGTCCCTTCTCCGTGAATCGTCGCTTATGAAGGAAGGGTTCCACTGAGCTGGGTAGATACAGGAATGCCTTGAACCGGGGAGGCCGGAGAACGGATACAGACCGTTACGCTCCAGGTCAGAGTTCCTCAGTGCAGGCTAAAAGAGAATAGCAGTCACAAATTAGTTAATCATGTGGAAAATCCACCAATTCAGGATGTGCACAGCCATGTGAAGTGTTTTCTTTTTTTTTTTTTTTATTTTAACCAAACATCATAAAACAGATTCAAACTCGCAGTGCCCGCTTAAAAGGTTAGTTCACCCAAAAATGAAAATTCTGTCATTAAGTACTCATCCTCATGTCGTTCCACACCCGTAAGACCTTCGTTCATCTTCGGAAAACGCAAATAAAGACATTTTTGATGAAGTCCGATGGCTCAGTGAGGCCTCTATTATCAGCAAGATAATTAACACTTTCAGATCCAGAAGGGAACTAAAACATGTCTAAAACAGTTCATGTGAGTACAGTGGTTTAAGTAAGAATCAGTGATTCGGTTCGCGTATCAAACTGCCAAAGTCACGTGAACAACTGAAATTGTGAAACACTTATGACATAACGAAGCCTTGTTTACTGAAATCACATGACTTTGGCGTTCCGAACCACTGATTTGAAACAAAAGATTCATAAAGCTTCGAAGCAGTGTTTTGAAATCGGCCATCACTAGATATTGTTGAAAATTTGTTATTTTGTTTTTTTGCCGCACAAAAAAGTATTCTCATCACTTTATAATATTAAGGTTGAACTACTGAACTCACACTGTTTTAAATATGTTTTAGTAGCTTTCTGAGCATCTGAAAGTGTTAATTATCTTGCTGGTAATAGAGACCTCACTGAGACATCGGCTTTTATCAACAATTCCTTAATTTGTGTACTAAAAATGAATCTTCCAGGTGTAGAAAGACATGAGGGTGAGTAATAAATGACAGAATTTTTAATTTTATGTGAAAATTGCATATGACAAGCGCATATGAACATACCGAGTAATAAATGTCTGTCATTTGCAGGAGATTTTTGGTACTTCCATTCTCCTGCATCTCAATAGTCTCTCTGCCCCACTCCATTGACACACGGTTACTCTTAGGAAACTCTGCATATGGTGACATCTGAAGGTCTCCACTTTTGAAGATGATTTTGTTGATGTCATTTTTGTCCTTTCTGAGGATGCAGTGAAAAAAATACTTTTGAGACATTTTTGTAATTTTAAAATGAAATAAGGAGTAAAGTAAAATAATGATGAAGTTGCGATTTTTTATAATGATCTTACTTGCAGCATGTGACTATAAGAGCAATGACGACAATCAATAGAAGAGCTCCTCCAGCAGGAGAGACCACCACGGCTATCAGCTTATAGACTGTTAAACACAAGATTAACTGATTTAACTGTATGATACATTTTCATATTTTCACTTTTATTCTTAAAGTATTTATAAATACAAATATAATACAAATAAATTATAAATAAAATCTTACAATTATTGCAGTTGAAACCTCCAAATCCAAACATGCACCTGTGAAAAAGTTAAAAAGAAGTTTGTTTTTTGTTACAAAATACATGTACAAAAATACAAGCACAGACTACCAGTGAAAGGTTTGGATACAATTGGCTGAATTTTTTTCCCATGATCTTAAAAAGCTTTTGATCTAAAGGCTTACGATTAAATGCCTGAAATTGGAAATGGACGAGCTGGACCGAATAGTGAAGGAAAAGCAGCCAACAAGCAACAAGCATGCCCAGCATAAATGGGAACTCCTTGAAAACTGTTTAAAAAGCTTCTCAGGTGGCACCTCATGAAGTTGCCAGAATGCCCAGGGTGTTCAGAGCTGTAATCTAAGCAAAGAGTGTCTACGAAGTAGAAGCTAAAATACAAGATGTGTTTAACAGAATTCCCATACTTCCATAATATAGAATGAGTATGTGCGTCCAAACTTTTGACTGGTTGTTTACAGTGATATTTAATAAACCACATACTTACTCAACACAGTTGCCATTAACAAGCATGAGTCCATCTCCACAATCTTAAAAAAAAAATTACAAATGTAAAATAAGAAACTTAACATTAATTTGTACACTTCACAAAATCCCAAAGTTTAATTATTCAAACAACTGAAAAAGGGACAAGAGTGTGTTGTACCTCTGCAGGTCATGTCCCCTGGGTTCTTTTTAAAGTACCCCGGGTGGCACTGACAGTATGGGATCCCGCTAGTGTCTGTGCACTCAGAGTACTGCGAATCACATTTGGTCTTCTGAGCCGAGCACAGGCTCTCCACTAAACAGAAAGAAGTGCTTGAGAACAAATGGTTTCCCAGAGATAAACAGTGCCACAAAGAGCTTTCCAAAATATTATTGTAGAGGCCAAAAGAAACAGCCCCCCTCAAGACGGTGTTATCCGTGTGTATTGCATGACTGGTATTATCATATCTCTGAAGTGCTGGAGTGGAGTGGAGGATAAGAACAGACGGAATGGATTTGAGATAACAGTATGATGCAGACAGCGAGCGCTGAATGGTACCTTGATATGAGAGCTGGTGCTGAAGCTTAATGGTACAGTGCGAGTACGTCCGGCTGCAGTTGCTCAAGGACATCTGGATGCTGTTGTAGACGTCCGTGCTGGTCACATTGGTGGAGAGTGAAAACATGTTCACCGCTGAGATCTGCACACCTTCTCCGTCTCTGCACATTTGGGAACAAAGAAAAATCACACCCTGAACTCAAGTCAGAAATGAAAGTATGAATTTACATATAATAGGAATATGAATTCCAAAATCTCTATAACAGTATCACACTATAATAATTTTTAGTTGGAAATTAAGTACATTAAATTATAGAATGAACATGTGCATATGGTTTATTAATCATAATAATATTGTTTCGGCAAGGATGCATTAAACTGATCAAAAGTTAAATTGACAATGTTACAAAAAAATTGACATCACAGGAACAAATTTCATTTTAAAGTACATTAAAATAGAAAATAGTCTAATTTTGATTACTGTTTTACTGTATTTTTGATTGAATAAATGAACCACTGGATGAAGCTTTCAAAATAAATAAATAAATAAATAAATAAATAAATAAATATATATATATATATATATATATATATATATATATATATATATATTAGAGCTGCAACTAACGATTATTTTTCGATTAGTCGACTACTTTAACGATTATTTTTATTACTTTTTTTAATTAATCTAGTGATCTTTTTTTACGTAAGAAGTTAGAACTAATTTAGCAGTTCATTGAGGTGTAGAAACACTGGGACACTCCATTATGTAATAATACGATTTGATTTTGATTAAAAATAAGCCACTTATGTGTGGTCGTCCAGTGGTAGACATTTGAAATTTAAAATGAGTGTCAAAGACTTTCTATATAGTCTTAAAAGGAACTTTGATAGTGTTCAAGCCATTGAACAAACGTCTCCTGAACCATGTATTTTTCCTCTTGCGCTGTCTGTAATGCAGGGAGTCTTGTGATTGGTTGTCAAGCCAGCCAATCAGAATTTAGCAGCTTCATCTCTGATTGGCTGGAATTTTGGCACATTGTAGCGCTGGTTTGTGTTGAGCAGGCGAGCCGTCGGCGAATAGCGAGCGCGGGTATCAGGAGCGCGAGCAACTGAAACCTTGCACGTGCGAAAGAGAATGTCCGCGCATATCCAAATAAACTTCTTTGAAATGCAAAACTGATTTTCGTTCGCTCGAAATATTTTCTTATTTGCGAAACGAAGATTTTCTCCTCAACTCAGTTCACGCACACGTGAAATGCCCTAAATTTGGCAGAGATCCAATTCCATAGGTGGTACTCCATTTCGGTTTTGCAAAGAGAACAAAGGACCGTTTTATTTGGCCTCTGTTTAAAGTATTCCCATAGTTTTGATAATCGTGGTCTAGGTCTTTGTGATAGAATGGAATTTTCTCCATTCCCAGGTGCAGAAGCCGCCATTACGCGAGATGAATGTAAACAGTGTGACGTGTCAACGCATTTCACGCACGTCGGCGTATTTTCGTAGTCGACATAATCGATGACGTCGACGCGTTGTTGCAGCACTAATATATATATATATATAAAAAAGCAAGTTGTTCCTTTTTTGGGACATGTCTTACTCTGTAATTTCACAGTAATTCTTCTCACATGTATAACATAAAACAGTACAGCCTACTGACGGCTGCACAAAAATCTACCGCTGTATAATGGTACAGTAAAAGGATATTGACACTTCAGTAGTTGCATGTTACAGTATGAACAATTAAATTGATTTTTGTGCCTTGTATGGGCTAATATTCCTTCTAGGTTTTTGGAAGATTAGTAGAAACTCACCTTTTACCCAAAGTGGAGCGTCTGTAACCATGGAAGGTGGAGAGAGATGCATTGAGCTGAAAAACCAATACAGAAATGTATCAAATAAACCTCAACTCCATGTTCAATTTATCATGTTCCATAATGGTTGCTATAAAACATTAGCTGAATTGATTTGGCTGTGTGGTTGTTAGGTGGAGATGTCAGGTGTGAAATGCAGCATATTGTTGCGTACCAGCTGAAGGATCTCTCTGTGGAGCTCATGCAGAGCTGAACTTCTGAGGTGCATGGAGTTGTTGACACTGAAGATGCCCAAAAATGTCTTCACTGCAAGGTAAAGCCAGAGCAAATTAAATGAGGGGAGCACAGGGTTATCACCAAAATATTTTTTTGTATTCTGGATATTATTTTAGTGTGGACAACTGACCACCTACCTTGCGTACAACTGCGGCCATCCTCCAGGTCAAAGCCCAGAGCACATTCACAGCTGAAAGAGCCACCTGTGTTGACGCACACTGAACCCTGGGGGCACGGACTATTCACGCACTCATCCACATCTACAGAAAAACACAATGCATAATCAATCCGAGCTCGTTTTTGTCGCCAACCCTGATGCAAACATGTAATACATTACTAAAATACATAATTTGTTTAAAAAAAATTAAAATGGAAAAATTTACCACATAATACAATAATGTAATTTTAAATTAATGTATTTAAATTTATTTAATTCAATGTATTCATTTATATAAACTTCATATATCCTAAGCCTAGTTCAACTGTGATTTGAAAAGTGTCTGGGACTAGCATGATAAAAACCTTTAATTTGATATGTGATATCCCACGGTCAGTTCCTGTTCCTGTTTGTCACTGCCCTTTTAAGTTACATCATTATGACTTGTCACTGTCACTGCCACATCCAGGATGAACGAGGCTCAATTTAGTGTACATTACAGTGGGCTTCTTACCTTCAGTGCAGAAGGGTCCTGTCCATGCAGGCAGACACTGGCAGTGGTAACTTCCCTCAGCTGATCTAACACAGTGGCCTCCATTTGCACAGGTTTTAGCCCCACACACATGACCTACAGAGGAGAGAGAGATTGTTGCTAGAATCTGGTTCCTAAGGTATTCTGAGTATGTTTTAGCAGTAGCGCCATGCTATGCGGTTGCTAGAGTGTTGCTTACTAGTCTAAGTCAAATGAGCTGATCCAAGTCTTTCATTGTAAGTCTTTGGAGCTTGTTTGTCTAATTTATCGAATGCTAAACGAAAATTTTAGGAATAATCTACATAAAATTCTGCTATTATTTACTCAACGTCATGTCATTCCAAAACTGTATGACTTTCTTTCTTCTGTGGAACATGAAAGATGATATTTTGAGAAATGTTGCAGTGTTTTTTGTCTATACAATGCAAGTTTTTGGACTACAATAAAAATCTTCTTTTTTGTTCCACAGAAGAAAGTAAGTCATACAGGTTTGGTACGACATGATGAGCAAATGAAGACAGACATTTTGTTTTGGGTGGACTAGGCCTTTAAGTCTGATCATTTAGAAAAACCTCTCAGCCACCTCTCCTTGATAACCAACATAATTTAAGTCAATGTCCGTGACACAAACAATGTGTGATCAATTACAAATTTTTGGATATATATCAGCCAATATTGTCGATTCAGTTGTCTATGTTCATTTCTCCTATTTTTCATTTAACTTTCATCCAACACTCACTTAAAGTTAATCTTTTAAAAGCAGTAATAATTTATTAATGCACCCCCCGGCAATTATTTTTCAGAATATTTTTCACACTGTACATTGTAATGCTGTGACATCTAAATTCACTTGTAGCTTTTAATTTAAGTTTTAGTGTGTAATTTTTTTTATTGATTTAGATGAATGCACACATGACCGTTAACAAGACTGAGTAATATTTTTTATTTTTTCTTATGCTCACAATACAGTAAAACACAATGAAATAATGTAATAAATATGAAATATTATTACAATTCAAAATAGCTATTATTATATTATATTAACTATATAAATATATTTTCTGAACATACTTTAAAATACAATTTATTTCTGTGATGGCAAAGCTTAATTTTTAGCATCATTACTCCAGTCTTCGGTATTAAATGGTCCATCAGAAATCATTCTAATATACTGATTTGGTGCCCAAGGAAACGATTGTGCTGCTTAATAATTGTGAAAACCATGATACATTTTTTCATGATTCTTTAATGAATGGAAAGTTGAAAATAACAGCATTACTTTTAAAATAGAAATCTTTTTTAACATTATAAATGTCTTTGCTGACACTTTTGATCAATTTCATGCATCCTTGCTGAACTGAAGTATTATTTATAAAAATATATATATAAATATAAATTTAAAAAAGCACTCACTTCAAATTTTTGAATGGTACCGTTCATAAATGTTATATCGAACATTTATCGGTCATGGGACATTATAATATGCAATATCTGTGCATCAGTGCAATAAGCACCATTAATATTACCAACAAAAATGGTGATTTGAATGTTGATGTAGCAAATCACTGTATAAATACCAAAAGTCCAACATACCTGTTGATGCTGTTGACCTAAAAGGCATCTGCATGGTTGTGGTTCCCATCTCTGTGGTGCTTCTGTCCGTGTGATTCCTGGTGGTTACCGCCACAGTGGTCCTGGTCGGGTTGCTTTTGCTGTAAGGTGTTGTTGCACGTCCACCATGTGCAGTAGTGTTCCCTGGCGTGGCCGTGCTAGTTTCTATATGTAAGGTGGTGACGTCAGCGGAACCAGATGTACTGGGTGCCTGTGGGACACGGGTAGAGGAGGTGGGTGGGCCCTGGGCTGTAGAGGGTGTCGTCCGCAGCACCTGAACGATATCAGTGGTAACGATGGTAGTGAGTTCTGATTGTGCTTGCGGTGTGGTGCTTGGTAGGAGCTGACGGGTGGTGAGGGGAGGAGGCATGGTGGTGAATGTGTCGGTAGAACTGAAGACGGTAGATGCCTTATAAGTTGTTTCCTCCGTAACCCGTGTCCTTTGAGTTGCTGGTGCGGAAGATGTTGACACCACTTCTGTGTTTCTGTGATCATCGGTTTTGGTTACAAAGGGTGGTTGGCTAGTAAGGAACTTGAAAACAGAGTCATCAACTGTGGTGGCTACATCTTCAAGCACTGGGGGTGCAGTAGTCAGGCCCCGAATGGTCGTTTCCTCCACTGTATGGGTCGGAGACCCTTCGGATTCCTCGCGGCCAGTGGAGCTGACAGATCCGGTTGAAAACTCAGTGGAAGCATCAGTATCCACTGAATAAGTCACTGTGGAATCACGGCTCTGTCGGGATGTGCTAGTGGCATTGGTGTGTTCGCTAGAGGTAAAGGGTGGGATAGATGAAACAGAGTCACCGGTTTCTGTATAAGATGTCTCACTGCTCACCAGTGTGACATGTGTTTCCTCTTCATCTCTATTGATCACTGTGAGAGGGGGTGTTGAATTTGGATTGTCATCATCAGACACCTGCTCAAAGGTCTGTCCGGTGACACTAGGTTGTCCTGTCTGTGACTCAGTGCCTTGGGACAACGTAGACCGCTCGGTCTCCAAAGAGAGGCCTTGAGTTGCATTGGTGGCATTATGATCTTCAAAAGTGGGTTCAGTCTTATCAGACACTGTAGATACATCATCTACCGTTTTCCGCTCACCTTGGGTGGATCCTGATGTCCTCTGCTCCCAGGTGGCAGCAACAGAGGAGTTGGAGTCTTCTGTGTACGCAGAGGTGCTGTTGGAGTTCACAGAGAGCAGTGTGCGTTCTCCGACTCGATTGGTGGTGGAAATGTAGGTGCTGTCAGTGTGAGAGAACGAGTCTGTGGTGTCAACATCTCTCAGATTCGTTACGGAAGCATCTCGCAATGTTCGGGCCTCTGTCACCGGCTGGTGGCTGGTGATGCTGTGCGATGCTACTGATGAACCCTCCCATTTGGCTGTGGCATTATGGGTAAGCTCTTTGTCAGACCGCAGATGTTCAGTGGACTCATCTGAGACCATCCTAGTTGTCGAGTCCGCTGTATGCGTAGAGATGAGTAAAGGTTTTTCTGAATGTCCTAGTTTGGAAAAAAATAAAGAACAATAAAATATCAGAAACTATATAATTAAAGCTATAAAAAATTAATGACTGGGAAATTTAAGAAGAATGGCCACTAGGGTGCGCTTCATGTGGTATGAGCCTTAGGAAACTTTATGAACTATGTGAGATGTTTTCAGAAGTGACTGCGGATGTAATGATTTTGGGTGGAGAACAATTGGCAGCCAAGCTTGTCTAACCTAACAAAAGATTGAGCCCTAAAAATGGAGGGGATCTGACCCATTGGGACCTGCTGTTTCCTTCCTTCAGCTGACCTAGCAAAGTCCATTTTACAGCGTTGTCACTGCCTGCATGGAGTTCATACACAGGCAAAACTATAATCAAGTCAACTGGATGAGGCTACTTCTCTGTGCACACTTATTTAAAAAGGGTTGTTCAAAAACTTAGGGTAAAACTTTACAATAAGGTTCATTAGTTAAACATTAATGTATTAACTAACACAAACTAACCATGAGTAATACATTTGATGCTGTATTTACTAATCTTCGTTAACGTTAGTTAATGAAAATACAGTTCTTCATTGTTTGTTCATGTTAGTTCACATTGCATTAACTAATTATGTTGAAATTAACATTAACAAAGATTAATAAATGCTGTATAAGTGAAGTTCATTATTAGTTCATGTTAGCCTTATTGTAAAGTGTTACCAAACTTATTTGGTAACATCACCTTTTTGGTCAACAAATCAGCCCTCGATACTCTGATTTAAATTTTCACATTCGTTTAGATTCTTTAAAAATATGTAAATCAGTTGAATAAAGTACAGTAAGACATACTTGTTTTGTTTCTTAGTAAGAAATGGCATCATGGCTCTGTCGTACATGGCTACAAAAAAAAAAAATCATAATATACAACATTTATACTCCTGGTTTGCAGAAATCCATCTGAATCTAAATGAGCTATTGTGAAACGACTGTTTCCACAATATTTACATCTGTTGTAGACAGAGATGAATTCAAAGTTGATTGTAGTGTGGAAAGGCATGATAGGTTTTTAGGTCATGTCACATTCTAAAAATTGAAAAGCTTGCTGAAAAGGTCTCTTTCAGTTTGCATTACGGAGAAGTTTCAACATAAGATCTTTCAGCTTGCATTATGTTCACAGATATCCAGTCGGCTCTAACTGATGGGGATGGAGACAGGCCTGAGAACAAGCTAACGTACAGAAAGTTGATTAATATGAACTGAACAATACTGCATGAGATCAAAAAAGGGAGCGAAAGTGTTTTTTGTGTCTAACCAAGACCGATGCAAAATACAAGATTGTGTTCAATCAGAGTTGTAAAAGTCTGCATATTTTGGGCTTGCAAAACAAAATACATAACTCATATTTTATACTTCCATTTATTTTTTTATAGGCTTTTAAAAGAAGCTCATTCTTCACAGAACATTTCCTAATCATGCATGTGAAAATAAAGTTAGAATAATATGCCACATAACTGATATCCCAGCTGGATCCAATGACACATGAATGATTATTACCAGAAATAATGGTAGCAAATCCTTTGATGTCTTCAATGCGATCTGGAATGCTATTAATCTCATTGGAAAGTACTGTTAAATCCATAAGGGTTTTTTAAAAGAGTAATTCAGAAACCAAAACCTAGAAAACGGAGTGGCAATATAATGCTGATTCATAATGACGTATTTTTTTAAATACCCAATCTTAAAATACAGTATTTACTCAACATTCACTACAAAATGTTTGAAGAGTGGAGTATATCAGAGTCAATTTACTGCATGTAATTCTATTTACTTAATTGAACACAATACCAAAATAACATGGAACGGAATTATTTCAAACTAAATCACAAAAATAAAAAAAATTCAAAATCAACATTAAACTGTAGAATAGAATCCATTGGCTCAAGAAAATGGAACAGTTTATGAACCAGGATGTTCATGAGCCAAAGAGGTCATTCATTAAAAGAGATGCTCTTCCAAAAACTGAGGAAACAGAGTGCAAGTAATCTCATTATTTTGACTTAATACTTGACAATATGCTTCAGCTGCACAGTAAAAACACTTCTTTTTAAGTTTATTACCATTGCAACTTCAATAAATAATAATGCATTGCATTGAGACATTGATCATTTATTGTATAAATATAAAACAAGATATTTTAATGTTTTTCCTGTGCTTTACACAGTCTCTCACATAAGCAACTTCTGAGTGGAAGTGGAATCTTTTCTTTTAACTGCAAAATGTTTATCTCAACACTACTGCTGTACACCACAAAACAAACATAGTCTTATCTACTACATACTGACTATAGACAGGCTGAGGCCTGAAGAGGCTGTTGCAGAACCTAGTGAGCTGCCTATCTAGACAACACTTTTGGGCATCCACAGGCGCGTGGAAGTCTCACCCGCTCGCGTTCCAGTGATGGACACACTGGCGGGAACGTCCGTCATCTCCCCCGGTCCACTCGATAGATCCACAGCTGTAGCAGTGGCCTCTCTCTCCGGCCAGGAGGACGTTTGTTTTAAACCAGTTGTTCGGGTAAAAAAAGTTTCGGTACTCAATGGGTTATCGGTGTCCGTGTCTGTAGAGAAAGTTTCGGCTATCACAGTATTTAGGACCACCACAAAGACCGTGAAAACCACACGGTGAGCGCTTCTCGCGACACACGTTTCCATCATAATGACTTCCTAATAAATAAAACGCCAAAGTGGTCCGGGTCACCATCGGAAAGTGAGTCCGTTTAACAGTTTCCCATTAGTAAATTCCTGGTGATAGTTTTAAAGTTGGAGATGAAGGCTTGGAAGGGTTTTATTTCGGGCAGTGAGAGTGAGGAACAGCAGCAGAGGGTGACTCCTCCCCTCGGGCAGGCGATAGCGGTTTCCACCCCATTCCTCTGGATGAACGCACTCACAAATGTGTGCTCAATTCGGTTCAGACAGACATGACAGTCAGATGAAGCGACAACAGGTGGGATTCTTCTTTTCCCCCCCATTAAGTCTAAATCAAAGCCCAGTTAACACTACACAAAATAATCTGCTCCCCACTTTTACACATTTCTATGCATTAAGACATGGAAAAATCACTTTTAAAACAGTGACAATACAACCTGTATGATTCTCCCCTTTTTTTTTTAACCTAGAAAAGTTGTGTATTTTATTTATCAAAGTTTTTTTTTTTTTGGAAGTTGCATTTAACATTAACCCAAAAATTGGAGGGGGCACGTTCCAGTTTGGGTGGACACGATGCTTCTACATGCTACCGTCTTATGAACTTAAGTAAAAATAAAAGACAAAACTTACTTTAGTAATATAATCTGAAATTTAAATGCCCATGGTGCAGATTAAACCTTAAACTTTGATTGCACATTCCCAATTTCCAAACAAACATTATTAGCTTCCTTCAGATTTTCTAGGAAAATAAAACTTTTTCCCCCGAGTACTACCTGACAAATGCAGTAAATAAAAATATGAATTTCAAGTGCTGCTCAGTTCAGTCAAGATTATAGAGTCCCATGTGTCCACCGTTTCAGTCCAGCTGGTTAGCAGGGCACAGTTGTTACATGCTCACTTGTACTGAGGATGCACCATCTTGTCTGTGGTGGTGATAAAGGAGGAGTGATGGTAACGATCACGGAGGGCAAAGTCTGCATTTTCCTCTGTCAGCTGCCTGGTCTCCATGCCAACAGCTGACAAAGAGGGTGTCACCACAATCTGGTCTTGAAGGGCCCCGTCTCGCCTACGAAGAAAGCCAATGATTGGTAAAGTGAGGTTCAGTTTTGTGTATAACCATAGTTCTAATCGCATCACTCATAATGAACTCTGCCACACACCCACACAAAATTACTGTTGTTTAGAAGAGATTTATTTAGCCCATTTTGACTGGAGGAACTAGCCAAGCTAAAGTATACTGTCAGTGATCAGAAGACGTGTAAAGTTTTACAAAGACACACATTTTCGATTTTATATGTTTTCTATAGAAGCATTGGTGGAAATGCCATGCCATTATTGCCATTATTTTCTGTATCCGGTAAACCTGTCCTTAAATATCATGAAAAAACATGTTGATTAGACTACCTTTTCCTGTCCAAGTGTGTGGTTCTTGGCTACAAAAAGCTGAAATAAGGACCACACTTTGTTGAAAATCAAGTCTGCCTACACAAGATTATGTAACATCATACCTCCCCAAATTATGCAGCGAGGTCTTGAGCCACCTGAAGAAACTGAAGCGAGCTGCTGCACCTGTGGGTAGAGAATGTAATGATTTTCTGATAAGAAAAATCATTTAAAGTTACAATAAAATCAAAATATTGCAGTGTTTAACAAATGATTTATCCATGCACATCATTTTTTTTTTAAATTCATAATCTTTCAAAATATTTGTCTTCTCTGATGTGAGGGACAGCCTGTCACTCAAATGAGATTACAGCAATAGCAAATGACAACGATCCAATCAATTCCCAAATTGCAAAAAGCCTTTTAAAGGGACAGTTCACTCAAAAAATCTGTCATCATTTACTCAAGTTCAAGTTGTTCCAAACCTGTATACATTCCTTTGTTCTGCTGTACACAATATTTGGAAGAATGTTTGTAATTAAGCATTTTTCCCCCTTACTATGGTAGTCAAAGGGGGGCGAGATCTGCTTGATTACAAATATTCTTCCAAATATCTTCCTTTGTGTACAGCAGAGCAAAATTTATACAGGTTTGTAACAACTTGAGGAAACGATGACAATTTTTTTTGTGAACTATCCCTTTAAGCTCTTACTCTTATTAGACCTAAATATTTAAACATTAGACCACATATTTGGCTGAAATAAACTGTTTAGACAACATGCATTTTATTATGAAGTGGGGATACTGCTCAGATTTTCCAAAGATTACTCAAATCAAATAAAGGTTATGTACAATTACCTGTTGGTAAACCTGGGCTTGTTGTTCCAATGTAGAGAAACAGGATAAGGGCGACTATAATGTTAATCAAGGCGTACATCCACTGGATGACAAACATTATTATAAAAGAGCACAATGCCTGAAGAAAGATAAAAACGTCATTAAAAAAAATGTATTAAATATTTATATATTTCAGGAATTGCTTTCAGTAAGCCTTGGATATTTCTTGCTGAACTTACACCAATTAACGCAACCCAGTGATTGCAAAATCTGGCATAGACCGAACCTTGAATTGATCGGATTTCTGATCCTTCAAGAATTGTTTCTGAACCTGAGAATAAAAGGTATTTAAGGTGAAATACACTATATTGAGGAGTTATGTAAGGTTTTGTTGAGAGCTACTTACCATTCCTGTCTATCTGCCCTCTTGGGAGCTGTTCAAGTTCAACTGGGCCAGAAATAGGCAAAGACTGTTTCCTCTTGGCTCCTGCAGTAAGGTCAGACTCCATAAGTCCTATCTGGCTAGTGGCATCATCATCAAATCCAACAGCTTGTTCCACCTCCCTTTCATCTCTTGCCTTATCTAACGGTCCATTGCTGTTCAAGTCCAACCCAAAACTGTTCATCAGCGTTTCTTTAGCTGGAATCTTTGACTTCCTGCCCCAGGCCTTGGAAGCAGGAATAGACGCTCTCTGTTCTTCAGCAGTGTCTGTGCTGGGCAATGGAAATATTTGGTCCATGTCCTTGGTGAACTCCAGCAGTGTGCCATTCACAGGGTCACTGATGGCTCCACTGCTGCCATAATGGGGGTGAGTGCTGGACACGAGTGATCTTCTGGAGCTTGACCTCCTGATCAGAGTCTTCCTTTGCTGGACCTGCAGCTCATAGGTTTTCACCACACAGAAATAGCAATAATCAATTATGCTGTAGGTTAGCATGAAGTTGATGGTGACAATGGGAGCCAGTACATTGACCTGGCCAATGAAGATGAAGGCCATGGAGATCAAGCTGGTCAGACAGATGGCAGCCACAGGTGTCTTATTGGGCCCTCGCTGTAAAACATAAATAAATGGGAGAAAGGTAAATATATGGCTGTTCCCAAACCTGGTCAGCTAAATTAATGTCTACTGCATACATAGAAAGTTATTTTTAAACTTCCTATGTGAAAACCACAGGAAACTGTTAACATGCTGCTAAGCTAAGAATGCAATACTGTAATTAAGATATATAATATACAAACATATTTTGAGTAAAATATTAATGTTATATTGAATGTTTTGCAAATAGATTTATAATAAAGATTTGTCTGCCATCTTTAATTTATTTTCCTGTGCTTATCACAATGCATCATGGGATTAGATGGGAGCATAGTCATGCAGCCTAACTTTTGCAACAGCCTTTGCGTTGGGAGCATTTCTATATTAACTTGAAATGACATCTACATAGGCAGTATAAATCTACAGGGTGTATCAATCTGATTGCTAGGTTTTAGAACAGAGCATGTGGGTATTAAAAACATATTTATTCCTTTATTTAGTGTAAAGCAAATCAAGTAGGTGACCTTTGTTGAAAAATTTTGTATATTTCACATCTATTAAAATACATCTAATTCACGTAACTGTTTTTATTATTATTATTATTATTAATAATGAAAGCTTTTACACTTTTTTTGCAAGGTTGCATTATGGGTTTTATTAGTTTGGCTCCATTACTCTAATTTCTTTCACACTCTTCAGGTTATGTAATAAGTGAGTGGAAGCATCCAGTTAAAACATCCCCCCCCAAAAAAGACACCATCTCTCATGTCACCTCAGACCAGTCATTACCCAGATCCCATAAGTCTGTGGGATCAGGGCGCTACTGCTACTGGCTGGCACAGCTCCAGATCCACCAGGGTTGGTCTTCTCTGTGCTTCCTGCGTTTGTTCTGGGACTTTGATTCAGGGCTAGATGTCTCGGGCGAGCTTGTAGCCCATAGAGAGAGGTCAGACAGAGCTCAGGCAAGGGAAAGGGTGTGCTGTGCTTTTTGAAAGCCACAATTGTTACAATTCATTCCTTCTTATTTTTTGGAGCACACTCGGACACACTATAATTAGGAACTTATCCTGTCTATGGAGCTACTCATTGAGCGTGAAAAAGTAAACAATTCATTAAAGTGGCATGAAAAACAAAAGTCTGATTTCGCTCATTATCCAAAGCGCATTGTTAATCGGTTTGATTATTTATTAGTATCTGAAAGAACATCTCTGCTTTTCAATTGCTTTATATTCACAGAACAGATTTAGCCTTGATTAGCATCTAAATAAGAGGAATCTACAAAATGAAACATTGTTTAGCATAAAACCGCACTGATTCAGATTCCCCTTATTGAAAATTGCCACATTATAACTGCATTAATATGGTTATCATCTCTGTACAAGCACCCACCCCTTTTCCAAGAAATCCGAGAGCTGGGATGACTCTCTCCTGAGCGATGCACTGGAGGATCCTGGGTGCACCGTACAGGCCGCCCATGCAGGAGGCGAGTGAGGAGATGTAGAGGCCCAGCAAAAACAGGAAACCAACCAAGGAGACCTGGGAAAAAAACAAACACAGAGGGGAAGAGAGTGTAGGGGGCTCCACCCAGCTCTGTTCCGCTTGGCCAGACTGAAAAGTGCTTATAATGTGTTGAAAGTAAATCAAAGAAACCATGTGTAATCAGACAGAACCCATAATGAGAGAGTGGACAATTGCAAATAACACAGTGCGATTATGTGTATGAAACCCCAACTTCTGTAACACAACAATGTACTATGCAAATGTATCTTTTTGTAGATTTAATATAAGATTTTTTATGCATTGTTTTGTATGTAATGACAGAAGTTCTGGTAGAGCGTTACCCCCCACACCACAGCCCACAATAAGGGACAGCTGTGGGTCAGCCACAACCAGACTACAGGCTTACACATTCATAAACTATGTAGCTTAGTTCAGCAGTCCACCGTAATCTGTGTTGACCGGCAGCTGTGTGGCTATCGGGCCAAGCGACAGGGTATGTGCAAGGTCAGTGCGCAACTGGGCTCAGTTCTCATTCAAACACGTACACCAGCTGTAGCATTCAGAATGACCTCAAATGCCTCTGTTAAGAGGACCTGCACTCGAGCGGAATGACATTAGCATGACAATGAATGCAAATATAAAATTTTATCAGCGAATAATGTTATTCTCAAGTCTCACATTCAGCTGAGACAATGAGTCTTAACAGTGGAAAAACCCATGGAAGATGGCCATCCTTTGAAGCCTGCAATAACATCAGTTTACCTTTTCCGCTATTAAGAAATCATAGCGCAGCGCCTCTCTGGTGCAAATGGCTCCCAGTAAGAACACAAAGACGAGATACAGGAACCACCTGCAGATTCCCACAATATGAAAGAGTCAGGGTTGAAATAATTCTATTTATAGAGAAATTATTTACAGTAACAAGGACTATCATGATTTCCACCAAACATATTAAGCAGCACAACATTAATGATTATAAAAAGCGTTTCTTGAGCACCAAATTAGCATATTAGAATGATTTTTGAAGGATCATGTGACACTGAAGACTGGAGTAATGGCTCATATTTTCATTTTGGAGTCTGCTCTAAAGTATGTGTACAGTAGATACAATAGAGGCTAAAGATAGAATTAAAGATTATTTCCGTGGCTGACGGACACATACGAGGTGCAGACTGCGGCGAGAGTTCCCACGGGGATGTTGTGTTCGGGCCTCTGGAGATCTGAGCTCATGTTGAATCCCGCCATCACACCTACACACACACACACACACACACACACACACACACAGAGGGTTACTGTGAAAACAAGACTGGAGACAAGGGGCCATTCAAAACCTGAACAACTGATAGATGTACATATCAGGGCTCACTTGAAACACCTTCCTGACTTCTAACAGAAGCTAAAAGGAAACTTTGATCACGAATGAACAATTCATTTGAGCAACACAAGGCCCTAATCACTCTTTGCATTGTGTGTGGCAAAACAAGACGAGAATGGGTAAATATGGGTTTCTTACATTTATTAGATTACTACTTTCTTTATCTCATGAAAGTGTTGTACTGTATAGGTTGGGATGACGACAAAATGCTGACTGAATTGAAACCTGAACAGACAACTTGCATGTATTGTACAATAAATGATGTAAATGTTAAAGAATCACTATGCTAAACATTCACCACATTTGATAATATTTCTATATTATTCTGCTTTCTAAAGTTTGGACAGAAATCATGATAATAATTGGGATTATTCTATTCTATTTGCAGCACTTGTTTTTTAACAGTAGGAAAAAAACATCTGCCAATAATTTTATTAAAAAAAAAAAAAGTGTTAAGTGTTAATGGCTGATAATTTGTTCATACAATGTCAATAAAAGCCAATTATGTAATTTTGTTACCTTTGTAATATTATACTTTGTAGTTTTCAAACAATATAAATGGTTTTTATATAGTAAACTAAACTATATAGTTATAAATAACTCATATACCTTTATATTTTAGGAAGAGGGTTTGAAATCCCCTGTCCCAGACCACCTTTTCAAGCAGACTTTGGGTGTGGTTTTCTGGCGCCATTAAAAAAAAAATATCCAGTGACACCATGCAGGCGCAGACTGAAACCTCATTTAGCAACAAAAATGTGTTAACTATGAGATGAAAAGTTTCTAACATGAAAGAGATTTCTGAGAAGTCTACATCCTAAATCAAACCACAGCCACTAACATACAGCTGGAAGTATTTGAGGCTACTCAAGCAACATATACAGGGTTAAACTTCACTAATTGCAAAAATAAATTCTCATACAAGCATAGTATCATTTAATCAGTGGTTGTTATATCACAGTTTTGCTTTTCTTGTTTATGTGTGTAAAGTCACCTGTCGCCGCAGGAAAGAAAACCCCAAACACGGTGAAAAAAGTCTCGCCAGCTGTGTAGTCAGGCAGGGTGTTCTTACGCAGCAGTTCCTCCGAATAGCCAATGAATCCATGCTCTGCAATAAACATATTCAGCACAAAACAATGTTAGGAAAGACTGTTTATTACAACTTTCAGTCTGCATAAAGCATAACTGAGTGCTTAATGGAAAAAGTCTGCACTGACACAATGATAAGAATCAGATTCATCTCTGAAATGCCGCAGTCTCCACTGAGTATTTGTGACAGACATCACACACACACAAACGTTTTCCTGTAAATTAGAATCTTTGTTTTGAAAACCAAAAGGAAATATGTTGGCCTTTTGGAAAAATCAGACCGATCAGTCTAAATATTTCATAACATTAAAACAAATTTCAGAAAACTCATCCTTCCTGAAGGAGAAATCATGTTTCCGCGTCCGCTTAAAACACAAGCGTGAATCATGTGGTGACGACATATACAAGAAAACATTCCCCTGTGCAAAACCACAAACTGCCATCCATGACATTCAATATTGATCTACCACACACACCGATACAATAACCCTTTTCACAATGAAATCATAGGGAGTGGTTCCATGGGGTACTGTGGGACAGACATCTTTAATTTTAGACTCCATAGCCATGCACAGGCAGAGCCCCAGGTGTCTGCGGCTGACCGTCACCACCTTTTATGTAACAACCCAGGGGGACAGACGCCCCGCCAAGATGCGTGCAAACCAAGGGCTGGCCTTTTTCTTGGGAATACATGCCAAGTTCAATAGTTCTGTGCCGAGGACATGATGGAGGGAATGCTGGACTAAGCTCTGGGTGTGTTCACAGGCAAACAAAACAATCCAAGAACAGGCGCCGGAGAACATTTAT
Source organism: Zacco platypus (assembly GCA_038088235.1). Lineage (NCBI taxonomy): Eukaryota > Metazoa > Chordata > Actinopteri > Cypriniformes > Xenocyprididae > Zacco > Zacco platypus. Next base: position 28,591,617 of record CM076081.1, on the reverse strand, counting down.
GTACTATAAACAGTACTGCGATATATCACCATTCAGCTGAACTGTCACACAGGAGTGGTATTTTCACTCAGGGTGGCAGTTATTAAAGTCTGTATAGCACTGACACTGTATATTTCAGATGGTTTGTATACTTTTGTACTTACTTGTATTCCATACCGTACAGTACATACCACATACAGGTGCTCTTAATAGGTTAGTTCACCAAAAAAATAAACCCTGTCATCATTTACTCACCCTTACATCATTCCAAATCAGTATGATCATCTTTTTTTGATTTTTGAACTCAATAGTAGATGTTTAAATGTTGCTGTATTCCATATAAAAATGTACAGTGATTTTTACTGCCAAGCTTCAAAAAAGATAAAACCAGCACCATAAATGTAGTCCATAGAATTCATTGGCTATATTCCATGACTTCTAAAGCCATACAATATTTTTTGTGAGGAACAGGCCAATATACAAGTAATTTTTCACTGATAAACTTACACATATCACTTATGGATTTTTAAATGAAGATACAGCAGAGGGAAATCTTTCAGCAAATAATGAATTTTCAGCAATGAATTTTGTTTTCGGTTCCTTACACAAAGCTAACATATGGCTTTAGAGCGATGATTCTCAACCTTTTTTATTCCAAAGCCTTTTTGAAAAATCTTTAATGAAAAATCACATGAAAAAACAAAATGGTCCAAAAGTCCATGGGAACCTTGGTTCTTAAATAAAACAAATAAAAAAATTTTTGCTTAATTTTAAATACTAGTTGTGTCTTATTTTAAATCATTTTAAATCATTTTGAGGCCTCTTAGTGGGACTCAGCCCCCTGGTTTAAAACCACTGCTTTTGAACTTTTTGATTATCGTGAACATGTTATTTTATTTTTTAGGATTTTTATGGTGCATTACGTTTTTGAGTTTGGCAGTAAAAACAAAAAAGTCAATGTCCACTTTCACTGTATGAAAAAGCAGCTCAGCCATTCTTCAAAACATCTACTCGTGTGTTCAAGTAACCAACGAGGGTGTGTAAATGTTGATCATTTTAATTTGGGACAGAACTATACTTTAATCTTTTTAATGGCTTAAAATCAATTGTTTAAATAATAAAAAAAAAAAAAAAAAAAAAAACAATATATGACCCATGAACAAACATCAACAGGGATGCACAAGACAAAACTGTGCAACTGTGTATCTCAAGCCTATAAGCTGAGATTTATCAGCTGAGACAAGCTGATAATTAGATTGTCAATTAGAGAGTCAAAAGTTTACAACAGAGTACAGGAGAAAGAAAGATGGTGGTGGGTTGGGGAGGGGGGGAGGTGTCACCTCTTGCAGAGACAAGGCACTCATCCAGAGAGAGATCTACAGGGCCCTGGCTATGCAAGAGCATGATCCATTTCCCTCTTGGTTATCTTGTGATGGGAAAGAATGTGTTCTCTTGGATTAATGACATGTTTATCCAAAAGGAAGTCACCACCCTTTCAGAAGCCCTGCCTGTTCCTACACTTCACAGTTTCTTGGCTAGAAAGAGAGTAAGACACAATAGAGATGATCAGGAGAAAGAGGTAGAGAGGAAGTGCATAAAGAAAGTTTAGGTATACGCAGCCTTAGAAATAACAGATATACCCCTGGTTTCACAGACAAGGCTACAATGCACGTTTGAGCTGTTTTAAATGAAAGTAACTTGTACTGACTTAAAATATGTCACTGCTATCATTTTCTTTCAAGATGCACACCAGTAATATTTTTTTAGTGTATGTTTATAAAAGATACTTAAATATCCTAATTGTGTGGGGTAGTCATGGCTTAGTGGTGAGGGAGTCGGGCTTGTAATCTGAAGGTTGCCGGTTCGATTCCCACACCGGCAGGAATTGAAAGTGGGGATTGTGAATAAACAGGACTCTCTCCATCTTCGATACCATGACTAAAGTGCCCTTGAGCAAGACACCTAACCCCTAATTGCTCCCCTTGTAAGTCGCTTTGGATAAAAGCGTCTACTAAATGATGAAAAATGAAATCCTAATTGAACTAAGGTCTAATACTGGTTAAGGCTAAGCCCTGTCTGTGAAACCAGGCCATAAACATACCTCAATTATAAAAAACAACATTTGAATTATGTTGATATAATTACCTTCACTTATGAAATTTGCTAAAGCTGTGTTAAGCTGTTTATGGAACAGCAAGTGCAAGAATAAAGGCTTTGGCGTAGTCCATTTTGCATCTCTTGATCTAAACAACGTTCAGTTACACTGCCATTCAAAAGTACTATTATTCATCAAGACTGCATGAAACTGTTTAAAAGTGTTTAAAATAAATAATAAAACAAATGAATTATTTTGAAATATTCATCAAGGAATCCTGAAATAGCGTAATAACTAAAAAAATGTAATATGTAAGAATATGTAGAATTGCCATAATACCATTTTAACATACATTAAAATAGAAAACAGTTATTTTAAAATGTAATAACACTTCAGAGTATTACTTTATTACATTTTATTTTTGATCAAATAAATGCAGCTTTGGGGAGCATGAGACTTTCAAAAAACAACCCCCCATTTTTTTTAACAATTGTATATGTAACAGTTCGGTGTCTAAGCCAAAAAAAAAAAAAAAAAAAAACGCATATATTGTGTATTGACTTATGCGTGTAAAGAAATGTCATGCCGTGACATAAAAACATACTTCTTCATATACGCATAAAGTACAGGCCGTACTGACACAGTGGATAAGAGCAGGGGCGTTACTATTGCCTTCCCTGCCACCTTTCTAAGCATTTTGATTGCAGTTTGGATATTTATAGTGAGAGTGATTCTGATCTGAAGATTTGGAAGAGGAAGTGATGATGTGGACTCTGCTAGTGAAGAACTCGGATCTGCTTCCTGCCTGCTCTTTTGTCTCAGGCCAAAAATGTGGGTGAGCCCGGTCAACACCCTTAACCTAAAACTATGAGCGCATGTCAGTTTCCTGTCCAACTCTGTTATCCTCAGCTCTAAACTCAAAGACAGTCTATTTAAGTGTCCAGAGCAGATCCTACAATACACAAACATCATACCTTCACAAAACTAATTATGTGAGTGAAAAAAAATCAAGCTAATTCTGGGGACCATAAATAAATTAAAGGATTCACTTTAGTTTTTCATATGAAATATAGTCGTTATAATCGAGCAATATCATCCCACCAACAGAATCTGGAACAATAACACAAGTCCAAATGTCCACAGTAGGAAAGCTCTTCTTACAGCTCCTCTTGTGTGGCAACAGGCAGGAGAAAAGGGACAGAACTAGGAGGTGCTCTCATTTTTTTTAATCTAGCACAAATGTGTTCACCGCAATGGTATGAACACTCTAGAGGATTGTGCTCACATTTTCTCCATCTTTTCCAGCAATAACATTTTCGAATGATTTGACAAAACATTGAAGTAGGTAGCATTATTTAAAAACTAATCTCTTCTCCCAATCTGGCTACATGAGCCTAGGCACACTGGTGCCCAATGATAGACTGGGTGTACAATTCAAACAAGAATTATTTCACAATCAAGATATGTGCTCAGCCCCTAAGCTTTTTTCAGCCTTTCAGTCCTTAAAGGAATAGTTCACCACCTAAAAAACTGTGTGACCTCCTCCTTTATCCTTCAAATATCCTAGCCATTCTTTTCAAAATTGAATGAGAATTGGGACTTTCAGACTCCAAAACATCAAAATGCACCATAAATGTATCATTAATGATGCCCATATGACTTGTGCACTACATTTCAAGTCTTCTGCAGTCATACAATAGCTTTGGGTCAGTACAAAATAAATAAAAAGTCATTGCTCAAAAGATGAACAAACAGAGTCAGATTTAATTATTTAATAACGTGCACAAAACCGATTCACAAATCAACTGATCTGGTTCTTGTCTCTAACTCACTCGATTTGGTCGCAATGGTTCGCAATCTATCAAATGACTCAAAGGGTAAGTCATTTACTCGCCCTCATGTCGCTCCAAACCTGTAAGACTTTTGTTCATCTTCGAAACACAAATGAAGATATTTTAATGAAATCTGATAGATTCCTCTCCCTCCACTGACAGCTACACAACTACCACTTTGATGCTTCATAAAGTTCATAGAGATCACAAAACCAATCCATATGAATTGAGTGGTTTCATCGAAAATTTTCTGAGGAGACAGATCAGTTTATATGATGAACATTTAAGTTAGGCTTTTATTCACACATAAACATTCATCAACGCACACACATGCTTGCTTGACGTGAGAGGTTCATTGTGTGTTACGCAGCAAGTCTGAGCTTCCGCAAGAACTAGTGAGGTTTGATCTCACTTATCAAGCAAGAAAGGTTGAGTTTCAGTTTATTTTCGTTGATCTATGCATTTTTCATTTTTGGGTACACTAACCCTTTAAGTCTTGAAATATAGTGCATGAGTCATATGAACTACTTTGATTATATTTTAAGGTGGTTTTGTGTCCTTATTAAAGCTTGAAAGCCCCAGTCTCTATTCACTTTCATTATTTAAAAGAGTGGCCATGATATTCTTCAAAATTTTACCCATTGTGTTCCACAGAAGAAAGAAGATCATAAAGCTTAGAAAAGACAAAATGTCCAATTGTAGGGTGAAATATCCCTTTAAACTGCCATGGAATATGGACGTGCTGAGATCTTTATATCATCAAGGTTATTAAGCATTCCTTGTGTTGACCACCTGGCCTTGACTACGTGATTAACAGCATTATCAAACTGTAAACATCTGCACAGCAGCTCCTTTTTCCTGCCACTGGCAGGTAACCCGCCCATGCGGCGCCCGGCCTAAACCGTGCAACCCCTTGGAGTTGTGCCAATGGTGAGATCACTTTAAAACCACAAAGCTTAATTGGAAAAACCTGGAGGAACCAGCACCTCCTTTTCCCACTGCCAGTGCAAACTGCAGCCCAAGTCCAACACCTAAAAGAGATCAGAGCAAGACGACAGCCACAGTAGCAGCAGTTAAAGGGTAATGCCTCATATTCAGTCCATTACACCCCAATGTGTCTGACTTTCTCTGTAGAGAGAGAGAGAGTGTGTGAAAACACCATCTTTCTGAGAGTCTTGCCTCCTCACTGGACAGGAAGCCAGTAATCAGGAGAACAGGAAGTGTTGGGATGGATTTCCTGCAAACCCAACGTGAAAGTACATACTGACCTCGTCTGAAGTGGGCAGCCAAAAAATTAAAAAAAAAACAAAACAAAATTACAATAGACTAAGAATGCCTGCATACTTGTCTTTAGAGCAAGTGGCTAGGCATCTCATGTAAATTGTTGCTATGATAAAACTATTTTAAACTGAACTTACGACCAAGTATACCCCCAAGATAGTCTTATAAAAAAGATTTTAAAACTCTTTTCATATTTACATATATATAGTCACTTTATGCATTTTAAATTAAAATGCCTTAAAAATATAACAGAGCTGGAATTTCTGTGATTATAGCTTGGGAGAGCAACACATCCAACACATTCTTGTTAGACTATAAGCATGCTCCATTTCACTTAGACATGCTTTCAGTCAAACACATGAAAAATACCTAATATTAATTCAAATATATTTTTTATTAAATTAAGTGAGGTCCAGGTCAAAGAGGTCTAGATGACAGTATATAACGGGAAAACAAATTATTTCACCTTTCCTTTACCTTCCATATTATGATTGGTGTTGGAGTTCTATCCTTGTGTTTATTTTAGAAAGAAACCCTGCACTCCCAACTGGCCATGTGCACCCTTCCAGCAGATACAGACCTGGTGGAGGTCTAACTAGTTTGCTGCTTATACTCTCAATGCCAGATCACAACCTGGAGCTGGTATGCAAAATCTTAATTGTCTAGCCTAAATTGTTTTATGGAAAAAAAAAAATGAAACTGATAAATAATGAACGCATGTAAATTGCCATTATTATAATACAAATATCAAAAAGGCTTTTTTAAAACACACAGAATAGCATTGTTTGGGTCTTGGGACATTGCTACATTTATGTTACCCCGACACCTACTGGACAGTTGTTGGAAGGACATGTGACCTCATAATTGGAGTTCTGCATGATCAACAGAGAACAACTTTAAGGTGAGACCATACAAGCAATATCTACAGTAACAGGTAATATTTAAATAGAATTACAAACACTACTGTTCAAAAGCTTGTGCTCTGTAAGATTTCTTAATCTTAAAGTTATTAAAAGAAGCCTCTTATGCGCACCAAGGCTGCATTTCTTCGATCAAAAAAATATAGTAAACCGTACTATTGCAAAATATTGCAAAAAAAATTCTTTTTAATATATTTTAAAATGCAATTTACTCCTTTGATGGAAAAGCTGAACTTTTAGCATCATTACCCTAGTCTTCAATGTCACGTGATCCTTCAGAAATCATTCTAATATGTTGATTTAGTGCTCAAGAACCATTTTATTTATTGTAAATGTTGAAAACGATGAATATAAATGTCAAAAGAAGTTTCAATTTAAAATAGAAAAGTATTTCTATAATGTAACAATCTAAAAACGTAATAAATTCTTGCTGAATAAAAGTATTGATTTCTTTAAAAACAAAACAAACAAACAAACAAAAAAATCTTACTGACCCCAAACTTTTGAACAGTAGTGTATATTCTGCGAGCCGAATTAAAATACTTCTCAACCACCAAAATAAATGCATACTAAGCACATAAAAAGACAGAAATGTATGCTGGTAAAAGAAAAAAACTCCAAATTTAGCATACTCCAAATGTAGTCCAGCATAAAATGACTTGAACTATATCCTCGTCTGGCAGGTTTGCCAGGAAATGTGCAAAGAAAGAAATGTCAATATAAGAAAGGGAGGCTCTGTTTAGCAGGGTCTGTGAAAATAACACTGCAGGGCAAGAATTTCTGCCTAAAGCACTACTTTATTAAATGGAAACGTGACATACAGTCACAAGTGCCTGTTAAAATGAGATTTAATGGTTTTATTTTGCATTTTAACATATACATGAACTTGTATAAAACTGTACCAGAAGCTGATTATTTCATTTCTCCGAATAGATTAGGTGATTATGGGATCTATGGTGTTGGTTTAATCAAAGACTACCAGTTAAAAACACAAAACCTAGCTATACCTTAATATAAATAACAGATGTTAAACTTAATACTCCTGGTTTATCTCATTGCAAATGACCCCTAATGTCACTGACTGGCATTCACGATAGCTCACCTGGATCTAGATGACTAAATGTCCCGATGACAAAATCCAGAGTGGACATAGCCAATATCCCCAGCAGAACCAACTGAAGGCGTATAATCCATTTCACCCCGGCCAGGTTAATCCCGAGCAGGCCAAGCAGAACGGCCACAGAGATGCCCCTCACTGCCCACATGCTCTGTAAGCTCAGCACCTGCGCAATGGACTCTGCGAAACCAGTGATGTACATCGCTCCAGCCACACACTGCCAACAAGATGCATGATTGTTCACCAAAGTTAAAAACAGTGAACTGACCACCCACTGTATATGCAATATAATTAAAAGTAGGCATGATCTACTCACCTGTCCAAACACATACAAGAGCCCCACAGTTCCTCCAACCCTCCCTCCGAGCACAGTGGAGATCATGGAGTAGACCCCACCGTTACCCACGCTGCAACACTCACACACACCGATACCGGACATCACCGTAATCACAGCGACCAATACCACCATGGACACCAGAAGCATGCCCAGCAACACACCCGTGTTACCCTAAAGATGATCATATGGAAAAAGAGAATTAACATTTCCATTGGATCCCCATTTAAATGCAGCAAAAACATGGTGTTCCAAAAGACTGAATATTGATACACATATACAAGAAAATCATCTGGAAATCTGCAATAAAATAAAACTTACCACAAGCCAGCCAGTCCGTAAAAAAAGCACCACTCCAAAAATGTTGATCATACAGGTAGTGAAGACTCCATCCCATGTGCCGAAAAGAACAGGTTCCCAGACGAAGAGCTGCACCTTCCACCAAGGTTGAGCATTACTCTGGGAACCCTACACAAACCAGTGTCACTCAAATCTAAATACTTCACCATTAATGTCAGTTCCACCACCATATTTTTCATTTATTACAAACTTTTCCATTTTCATGTGAAAACTTACAGATAGGACATTACCTGTGCGTCTTCATGGAATAATTCTTGAGGACTCATGCTCCCTCTTGGGCAAGATTACAGTAGCTGGATCTGAAAGTAAAGACTTTAGACTATACAAACTTTACCTTACAAAGTCAATTTAACCACGTAGCTTAGATACATTAAAGCCAACAAAAGCTGTCTGTTAATGTGTGACACATTAGGAACTACCAGCAACCGACAGGCATCATATTCAGCAATGGAACAACATTTAAATATTTCAGATAAAAGGCAAACAAAGTATTTGAAGTTCACGCGTGACTAACTTGTGTCGTACTGACTTTATCAGTTGTGGTTTACTAAAGTTGTAAAGTGCAATGGCTCATTGTGAAGTCTATATAAAAAGAAAAGCCAGTTACTAACGACCCTAAATAAACGGATTAAATGTTGCATTGACATTTTATCCTAACCCTTGGTTAATCATAACGTCAATCGCACACATACCTGCGTCGTGCTCCCGGATGCAGCAGCAGGTGGAGAATGTGAGACAGCCACGGACACACCTGAGCAACTGAATCGGTTCTTTTGAACGGTTCGTTTAGATTCCGCTATTCTTTTACGTAGGCCTAAACTTCCTTAAACATTATTCCGATACGTTTTATTATTTTTTTTTAAAAAAAAATAAATAAATACGTTTTGTTTTTTGAATATTGAGGTTAATAACTTACTTAATTGTGCCGCATTAGTCAAAACGATTCGTTCCCGCAGGACATCGTATGTAAACACTAGAGTAAACGAATATCACTTGTTTACTAGAGGGAATACTACTAAAAATAATTTATTTGTAACACCATGACAGTGTTTTAGCACAGTAATTTAAAATCGTTTGAAATTTCTAATTATTAAATATAGCCCTATGCTAGTAAAGTTGTATTTGAGTAACCTAGCCTCTGTCTGTTTGCTGCTGTTATTAACGGAAACGCTACGTGTGCAATAAACGTCATTAAACAAATATATGCTCCATCAGCGCCACCTCAGGTGTGTGTTTTCAGTGGACACTCCCTCACTGTTTCTCGACTGCTCTACTGGAGTAGGGGCTTTTCCATATTGACATTTTCTGTGATCATTTCTATAACCAGCAAGTTGATATTTACCATATAAAGCCACATTAAACCCACTATAAGATCAATAAATAAATATCAATCACTAATAAACGATTAAAACCATTTCTAACCCCAGCTTACATTTTTGTGAGTGTGAATCTCACATGAGAAAACGTGCTAAAACTCATAAAACTGTCACAATACAAAAAATCTAAAACATTTCTTGGTTTGTTTTTTTTTTTTTTCTTGGCTGGGTTCATAAGATTCAGACAGTAGTGCTTATACTAAGAGGGCAGGGGTCACCTATTCCTCTGATGAGAGATGTGGATCGAGACGCAAGGAAATAGCACTCAACAACTTGATGTATTTGGAAATTTAATATTACACAACAAGAGGCACGCAATCAAAAACATCCAATCAGAACTTTTTCTCCATGTCTTAGGCAAAGTATTGCATTAGAGTATATTCTATGGAAATAATTCGGCTACAATAAAATGGATACATATAAAAATATAACCAGTGTACAAAGACAGTCAGAGGACATGCACTCCCCAATAAAATTAAATGTCTAAAACTATTTAGAAGAGCTCTCTTACTAAATAAAACAATTCAGTTTTCCATTCGAACTGAAACTTGAAAGAAAACAATGATCCACCATCAGTAACACAATGAACAAAGTAGGACAACAGTCGTGTGTCTGGATATGGATTATGACCTTTTACCTACAGCAACTGAGCTTACGAAAAACATCACACAATTTACTACAAGTAAAATAAAGAATTAAGCTCTTCCCTTAAATTATTTCGTTTTTGTCAATTTCTGGAGCATCTGGAGCAGTAATTATTGATTAAACATTTATAATGCAGGTATCACATGATATTGAAATGATAAATAATATCCTAAAAAGTCATCCTCTGAGGGTGTAAGATCCATATAAGGTCTTGTAATCAGATTGTAATAATTAAGAAAAACTGCATTCAGAGGAGATTCAAAGAGAGGACATTTCACGAACAAGAACACAAACTTGATTTTGTCACAAAAGCTGTGCCGAGAGTCATCAGGGACCATGGGATGAGTAATCCGAAATGGCAGCAAATATTCTTAAATCTTGTTGCACTCTCTCTATATACTACACTCCAAGAAACACAGCAAAATGCAGAACTTAAAATATACAACCTATTTACAAAATGTAAAAATAAAAGGAACAATAAAGGAATGTTTAGGCACATAAAATAAACCGTAACCAAAAAGCACAGTAAATGTCTTTGACACCCAGATCATGCCGACTATGAAAAAAGCAGAGCTGAATGAATCGGTGTAAATTGTTCATACAACCATTCAACAATTTATATAAGAATGTTTTTAAAAATGATTTACAAAGAAATCCAATGAGTGTACAGCTTGGCATGGTACTACTATTAAAAATCATAAACCTAAGATTAATCAAGATACAGTTATGGGGCAAGCAGATAAATTTCCATAAACAATCTGAGAAAAAAGAAACAAAGCTTTTAATTTACATGATTAGTTAAGCTAACAAAGAGTAATGTGCAATAAACAAATGTTACAGTATGTGTACATATACATATTAGTTCAACGGTACCAAATTTTTCTTTATTTTTTTTGTTCTATATTAATCTAGTAAGTAACAGCGATTGATGCAAAGACATGGGATTTGCTAATGTATGGGTGTTTTGAGAAAGAAAAAGCATGAAAATATCATCTCAGACCATACATTCTTAAAATCATCTTTCTTGATTTCACTCAAGACTGATATCAAATATATCAGATTTGTACATTATGTAGAGGGAAGGTGGGAAATGAAAAGTGCTTTAAAACAAAAATGGCCCATGAGCTCAACAAGCTATTTAATGGGTAATATCAGATCATGAGTGCATCTGGAAACTCAAGAAAACAGACTGAACAAATGAAATCACAGTGACGAAATGCACTAACCACTGAGTCAAGAACTAAGTCAGGCACAATGATAACAAATGAAAAAGTGCATACCTGTTAGTGCCGTTTCCCTGGACAATTGCTAAAACTGCATCCCCAAAATGTGGGATATGTGAAAACAAAATCTTTACAGATAACTTGTTCCCCGTGCGCACCTCAAATTAGATTGGCAAGACAGTCTCGAATGGTTCTATTGTTTTGATCCAATAACCTTAGGAGTAATGTGCAAACAATATTTCATGATCATATAATCTCATTATATAGAATTATGGGCTAGGTCCATACAAACTCAGTATGACAATACCTGCAGATTGCTCTAAACAAAATAGACGTGCCTAGGAGAGAATCTTTCAGGGAGCAGTGAAATCAAAAAAAAAAAATTATAATATATATATGAAAACATTCCAACACATTATTAAATGCAAAAAAAGATTAAATACATTTAGCTTACAGCAACAGGGATGAGAAAAAATGTTACTCGTCTTTTTTTAAAACAAAAGTACATTAAATCACAAAGAGGAACAACCCAGAGGTAAGTGCCTTACTCAAGTCTAGGGCAAAGTAAGGTCCTTTCAGTACCTCTCCAGACAATATGTTTAAAAACTACAATTTTGTATTTTAAATACAAAATAAATTGATTGTAATGCTAGGTTAGGGTAGTTTCTATAGACCTATATATTAGGTCAGTCCGTTGAGCCTGTTGTTTCAGCAGAAGAACACCAACAAGAGGCCAAATCGGAATTGATCTTTGTAAAATTCTCTCTTGGGGAAGCCAATTTAGACTACTACAACAGCAATGCAAGTAGTAGCTTGAATGCTTGATTTTGAAAATGCACAGGCTAACTAATTTGGCAAGCCAAAGTGCATTCTCGAGCACTACATATGTACAGTCATGGCCAAAAGTTTTGACAGTGACATACATTTTGTTTCACAAAGTTGATCACAAAAACCCAAATTCCACTGTTGTGAAGTGCTTCCAATCATTGTGTTCGTGTTAGCAATGGCTACCTCCAAAGAAAGACGTCCAGCCATCATCCCTTTGCATAAAAATGGCCTACCATGCAAGGAAATTGCTGAAAAGAATACTGCACCTGAAAGAACCACTTACCAGATCATCAAGACCTTCAAGGAGAGAGGTTCCACTGCAGTGAAGAAGGCGTCAGGATGTCCCAGAGTGTCCAGCAAGCATCAGGACCATCTCCTCCTGAGGAGTCAGCTTTGGAATAGTGTCAGTGCAGAGCTTGGTCAGTATTGGCAACAGGTGGGTGTGAGTGCATCTGCACACACAATGAGGCCAAGACTTTTGGACAATGGCCCGGTGTCAAGAAGGGCAGCAAAGAAGCCACTTCTCTACAAGAAATCCATCAAGGACAGACTGAAATTCTGCAGGCAGTACAAAGATTGGACAGCAGAAGACTTCTGCAAAGTTGCTTTCTCTAATGAAGCCCCCTTCTGACCGTTTCGGACATCAGGAAAAATTGACTGTCCAAAGAAGAACAGATAAGCGCTACCATGAGTCCTGTGTCGTGCCAACAGTGAAGCATCCTGAGACCATCCAGCTTGGGGGTAGCTTTTCATCCAAGGTAGTGGGCTCTCTCAAAATTATGGTCAAAAGACTGCCAGGAATAAATAAAGGTATCAAAACATCCTGCAAGACTAACTTCTCCCAATGATGATCAGTGAATTTTCTTACATGATGGAGCACCATGTCACAAGGCAAGAGCAATAATGAAGTGGCTCGGAGATCATTATATTGAAATTTTGGATCCGTGGCCAGGCAACTTCTCAGATCTTAATCTGGTAGAGAACCCGTGGTCAGTCTTCACAAGGCAAGTGGACAAGCAGAAGTCAACATGGTGATCAACTCTGAGCACTAATAAGGCAAGAATGGATGACCATCAGTCAGGATTTGGCCAGAGTGCATTGCAGAGGTTATGAGGAAGGGTCATCACTGGAAATATTGACTCTTTGTATATATTGAATGTTTTTACCAATAAAAGTCTTTCCAGTATACCATAGAAACATGAAAAAATAATCTACAAATACTGAAGCAGCAAAATTTGCGAAACAAAATGTTACAACCAATACTTTTGGCCACAGCTGTAACACACAAATAATGCAATGACACATAAAAACAATATTTCATAGTCTCCATTAGAATGCTGACAATGAAATCTAACGTGTGTATCACTCTACTCAAAGTCACACATATGCGTGATAGCTTAAAGATGGAAAATCATAAGTATTTGCACAGAGATCACATTGCCTTCACTGATAGAACTATAAAGTGCCTTTAAAATGCTTCAAACCATTAAAAGCTTTTGTTTAGCCAAAGGTTTGGCTGGTTGTAGCATCCGGAGATGAAGTTAGTTGAGTTCTTGTTTCATTAACAAGAGAGAACTCTGGAAAGTCTGTCCCTCCATGACCTCTCAAGCTAACTTGTCCACTGGCAAGGCTAAACTGTGAGGAAATTCCAGATCGTGAGCTTGGGAATTGGGATCGAAAGTTCTGGTCGAAAGTAGCAATCTGAAATGTCTGACTGATGCTTTGCGCGTCTGTCTTTTTGGGAGAGGTTACTTGGTCGAGGAAGTCCTCCGTCGGTGAATCTGAGGAAGGATTTGTCTCATCACCTGAAAAGGAGAAGGAGTGTTGGGAATCTACTAAAAGACTAAAGTTAGGTTTCTCCAAGGTGGATCTCAGTGGAGAGTTCATGCTTGGTCTGAACCGGGATGGGGAGGTGAACTGCTTCTCTGTGGAAAACAAAGGCTGGCCAGCGAGACTGGCACTGTCATTTACAAACGTAAGACTCTGGTTGTTCAGATAGGTGTCGTTCTGACTGGTCCTTTCCAGTGCTTGCTGGAGAAACTTTGAGTACTCCTGCAGAAGGCTGGCCTTCTCGGCCGGAGGCGCTTGTGAGCTGGTTCCCAAAGCCTCATTGGGGCTATTCTCATCGGAAGAGTTGATAGAGATGCTGGATGTGACCTCAGTGTCCGCCACACTGAAGGAAATCTCTGCTTGCCCATTGGCCTTATTGGAGTAGTGGTCGAGAAGTGTCTGCAGGACCTCGTCTGGAAGGACATTTTTCTCGTTACTGGACTTGATCTCCACGTTCAGCGTCTGCGTCTCAGAGAGGATTGTGGCAGGAACGGTCTCATCAATGACGCTCGCTACAGCTGCCGACGTGACGGAGGGCTGTGAAACGATGCTGCTCACGTTAAGCGCATAGTCTCGACTAGTGTTGGCCGTGGCTGCCTGGAGGTATCGTTTCTTCTTAAGAAACTGCATGGCATCGTCATAGTTTGTGCTACTCCCGGTTGGTTTTGTTTGTCCTCCTTGTAGGGCGTCAACCGACTCCATGTCAGGACTGGTCTCGACATCTAACAGGCCTTTGTTATCCACAATCTCAAACGTGTATCTCGTAACTTTGCTCTCTTCGAATGAGGACAAAGGAGAGAGACTCTGGGATGGTTCTAGAGCCTGCTGTTTCAAACCTCTCCTGCTGGCGATTTTCTTCAGCACTAGTTTCGGAGGACTAATTATCTCATCATTTGACTCCTCCACTGCAAGATGCCTGTTACTAGGCGGGGAATCAGGGAGCTCAACGGAATAATCTGCAACTACATACTCATCCTTCACCTTGGTGGCAACAGTGTAAAGAGGAAGACACTCGCTTTTGGTGAGTTGGTCTTCTGTCTTCTCTTCATTACCAGCTTCAACCATTTTGTCAACAGTGGGACTTGCAAGCGAGATCCGACTTTTATCAGAGGTCTTCTGACGTTTCTTCTTGGGAAGGGTAAATTCCTTGGCAGGAAAAGAGAAGCCCAAGCTCTCTGTGGTGCGAAGAGGGCCATCTTTGACAGCTGATTTCTGCACCTTCCTGTCCTTATTCTCATGGCACATTCGTCTGTGTTTAAGTACTCTGTCAGTTCTGGAAAAAAACTGTTAGGAAAATATATATCACCATTTCAGTCTGTATAATGCATGCAAACATTTTAACTGCCCAGTATTGAATCTAATTTGCTTTTGACCGGCCATACCTGATGGCAGTAATCACACTGGTAAGGCTTCTCCCCACTGTGTGTCCTCTTATGTCTCTCCATGTGGTATTTCTGAATAAATTTCATTCCACACTCATCACAGCGAAATGGTTTTTCTCCTAAAGGGGAGACATGACAGGCTGCTATGAACAATATAAAGAACAGTTTAGGCAAGTTAAGTAGGTCTTTTTTCCCGTCAGTGTATAAAGATGTACCACAAAACAGGGACTCACAATGGACCACATTTATAAATAGATCATTGACTCTGAAGATTTCACTGTACATGTCTTAAAATACCCTGAAGAGAAATATAAATGAGACTTCTCTTTTGCCACTTGTGTTATGTTTTTAATCCCTCTCTGTTTACCTGTGTGTATCTTCTCATGTCTTTGAAGCAGGTACTTCTGAATAAAGCGCATGTCACATTGATTGCACTGGAAAGGCTTTTCACCTGTAAAAAAGTATATTTTTGTTCAGCATTTTGTTCTTTTATATGTAAATTATTCCCACAGGACCAGCACATTACACCACTTACCTGTGTGAATGAAGACATGTCTTTGTAAATGGTAGTTTGTCCGAAAAGCAGCATTGCAGTGCTCACAGACATGAGATTTTGGGTTCTGGTGCCCAAGGGAGCCATCTTCATTAATAGTGAGAATCTATCAAGATGGAATTCAGTTCAAATACAGTACTTTATCTTTTTATGCTTGTGCTCCTTTGGAGCATCATGATGTTATAGGTCCATAACACTGTATGGCTAACCAATACCATAAAAAGAACATAATAAAATTAACATTAGCTTTGCACCACTGTTTTGTAAGGTAAAGTTTTCTCTAACTTAAAGTACTAGTAGCATATTGTTTCTCAGATTGAATCTCAAATGCATAATATTAAACCTTTGCAGGCGAGCGCTGCTTTCTCTTCTTCTTTTTGTGACAGTCGGATGGGTCTCGCCCCAGTTTCTTCTCCTTTTTATTCAGAATCAGTGAGTCTGGTACTTTCATCTCCTGCTTTATATTGACCTGACAAAAAGCAGCAACAGCAAACATCATTAAATTAATTTACTGAATTCAGTTAAAGTACTCCTTAAAAAAAAAGTAGACAGACAGACATAGTGATTAGCTCTTAATCAGCTCTAATGGCTGTACCCTTACTGGTATATTGAGTGTATAATGTAATTTATGGGAGATTCGCTGTGAAAAAGCTGGTTCATCCTGTCCATCATTTTTCACTGTCTCCTCATGCACCATCAGGTCATCCTGGGATATCAGATCATGTGTGTTCAGACTTCCACCTGCCAGGTCTTCATCATCGTCATCGTCATCATCATCCTCTGCCAAAAGGGGATGATTAGCCAAGCTCCGTTCCCCAAGTGTCATATCCAAACTGCCTCTTCTTCCTCTTCCATCCACCCTTGAGGGTCCCAAACCTCTGGATGAGTGGTGAAGGCCCACAGGGCCACATTTCAAAAGCATCCCCTCCAGCTTGTCATCAATGTTCATAGCTGAACGCTGAGCAGTTGAGCTGAAGCTACAGGAAGAGACAGGACCAACATAGGGATTCCTATCAGCAGTCAACTCGGTTGTGTTCACAGCACTTCCCCTCGGTCTACCTGACTGAGAGAAACAACAAGCTTGAGTTAAGAAAACAAAGCTCACATGACAAGCTGCGATAAAACCTTGTTCTCCAGCAAACATTACCTTTTCAAAATACTAAACTTTTATTTCCAGGTTTAAATGAAAATAAGAGAGGATATTTTCCATGTGGTCTCAGACTTGTTCGTCTAGCCTGTACGCACAATCAAGCAAAAAAACCTTTTCATTGCCTGCTATGCAGAGAAGAAATGATAATAAACCCAATCTGACTTGACACGTCTTGAACAGTCATTGTCAGAATTGTCACTGGAGCATAAACTAATTTAATAAAGGAAGCATTAATGCACATTTTTACACCTCATTATGGATGAGCTAACTCAAATTGGTTCGTAGTACGTAATTGATTACTGGTTTAATGGGACTTAAAAGACAATTAACATACAGAAAATGTGATCGATCCAACTGTACTGACACTATTGGATGAAAACAAAAAACTTGAAAAAAATTTACCTGAACAATGACACTATTTTCTTCTGCAGAGCTGCTGAAATTTAAGTTATTTCAATAGTTATTCTATTATTCTGCAGAAATATAAGAGCTGTTCGATATCCTGTAACTCAGAGACTCGTATTTGTATAGGATTCTTCATAATACATCGTTTCAAAGCTTAAGTCTCTTAATGCACCAAGTGAGCAAGCCAAACTTGACTGTGGCAAAACGAAAACTACATTAGATGTTTATGTGAAGAAAAACACAGTCCATATGCATCTGACATGTCAATCAACCTAGACTAAATATAATCCACAAAGGAACTGGATAAACGTATGATTTAAATGGCCCAACAATCGAGTTTAAGCTTTGTGCATGTAAACTTGTACTGATGTGTATAAACTACAGAATAAACTGAAAGAACATGACTGTGTTTACAGTGACACTCAAGCACAACACGGACTGCCTGTTGTCACTGTCATAGATACAGCCGCTCACTTAATTTGACTTGAGGTTAATAAAACGACCGAGTTTTAATAATAGCTTTACTGTATTTTAATACATTAACGTAGAGTTTAAAATCGGCCTGATCTCCATCTCTATGCTGCCATTTCATCACGCACAGAGAGACCGCACTGCAAACATTTTCACGGCTGATTGTCAAGCAGACCCTCGCGGATGAAGAGTATACGTACCGCTTGTGTTTTCAGTGAAGCGCTGGCGGCGGATTCGAGCCGCTCATGATGTGTTTGTCAAACTTTACTGCGATGCTTCGGCTAGCATGCTAGCGAGCTACATTCCATCTGCAGCTGCGCAGCGGTGCATTGTGGGATCACGGCGGACCCGTTCTAATGACACACACACACACACACACACACACACACACACACACACACACACACAGTGTCAGGTCGCGTCGTTTGCTTGCTGTTTAAAATATATTTAAAGCAATGTAACACATGTAGCTAATAATAAAGGCTTATATAAATGTTTTTATTTATAATATACCAAGATTTCTCTCGACCTATGCAAAACTTAAGCCGCCTACTACACAAGTAAGACTGAATTTAACAAATAGTAAAAAAAAATATATATAAATTTTAATGATAGTTATTTTAAAAAATCATAACAGGGAACCTTTGAATATTGTTTTGGGCAACGGGGGGCGCTAAATCAACTTGAAGAGGTTAAATAATGCCACTTAAAGCTAAATGTTAATTTTTGGTTTTGACTCAATTTGTAAACAAAAGACACTTAACTGGATAAAGACAAAAAATGTAACTGTGTTCACCTGTTTAGCTTATGTAAAACATGTCTTGCAGATTCTAATACAACCACACATCATAAGTATAACATAACACACCACTAGAGGGAAGCATTGCAGCCCAGAAACTAATGGAGAAGGAGATTCCTTCTGATAAAATGGCTGAAAGGCAGCATGATTACTAGAATTTTGTCAGTTTAAAAAAAAGTTCCATTTTCAGATATCTTAAGTTAAAGGTGAAAATCTTTTTTTTTTTTAAATACTTGTTACAATACTTTCTCCCATGTTAATTAAGTATACAGAGACAACTGACATTCGTAGGTTTACAGATTTAAACTTGATTTAATTGTGTATGTTTAAATGTATTTGGTTAAATAACTCCCTGATTATACATAAGCATCATCATATAAAGAGTACTTTCATTACCACTCACTCATTTCATATAAAAATCAGATCGAACAAAAGAACTACATGTAAAAAACCCAAAAAACTCTGCTGAACTCTTGACACAAAGTTGCATTACATTTTAAATTTAAAAGTCACAAATGAAAAGACTGTAAAATTATATGACACTCATAATATACGGAAACACAAGCCAAATGATAAAGGTATTTCTTTTTTATTATTATTACCATTAGTGTTACACATCAATGATTTCAATAGTATATACAAAAATGGTTATCTCTGCCCCACTATAAACCAAAAACTGAACCGAATGACCAGGGGTCAGGCTGAGTTACACATGCAGCTCTAAATTGGGGAAATTATTATATCCTGCTTTTCCTGTGACCTTCCTATTCCTTCAGCCAGATTCATATCAAAACATTGACCCACCCACTCATCATAACAGATGACAAATATGGCATTCATAGTGGACAAAGAAAATATGCAGAGTTAAGTTTTGAAAAAGGCATAAACACCATATTAATATTTCTCAGATGAACTGAACCATATAAAGGGAGGGGGTCAGTGGTTATAAACAGCTTATTTTTTATGGCTGAATGTGCAGAAAGTGACAGACCAGCATATTATGAATTTATGCGACTTTGTTTGCTGTATGGGCGTCAGGGTAAATTTAGTTTGCATGTGAATAAGACCAGTTACTTTTCTTTTCATAGGAAATCTGACTCTTGGTGTCCTCCGCACCAGGTGATAAAGATCATTTCGCATGTTCCACCGAAATTGGACACGTTCCAGATGTGGGAGACCACCATTATGTGGAGGGGTGTGGGG
Source organism: Zacco platypus (assembly GCA_038088235.1). Classification (NCBI taxonomy): domain Eukaryota; kingdom Metazoa; phylum Chordata; class Actinopteri; order Cypriniformes; family Xenocyprididae; genus Zacco; species Zacco platypus. Next base: position 28,571,834 of record CM076081.1, on the reverse strand, counting down.
TATGATAAAAATGGAACTGCTGGATTCACTGAGAATTGTTTTCCTGCCAAAACCCACCCTTATATTTTTGCACTGACAATTTTAATCTGTGCTTTGTGTTTTTTGGTGCACTAAAGTAGTAAAAATATAATGGAAAGTATAAAAAGGAATCACTTTAGCAAACATATTGGCATCAAAAAGCATAAGAAAGAATCTAAAAAAAAGAAAAAAAAAAGACAAATCATAAAGAAATCATTCCATAGATGAATCAATCTTAATTACGTTGTTCTTCTGTTTCTGTCTAAAGTGTTAAGTCATTAATTATGTGTAGCCTTCACAAACTCTTGTGTAGGTCAAATAGTGCAGTCACAAAAGTAACCAGATCTAAAATCTGCCTGGTGAACATGGAAATAAATAAAACAGCACCCCGTTCACTCATTATTTGGACTGAAACTGAAACTAGTGTATGTCAATATTATTCGATACCAAAGCATCTGGTGCAAGAGGCTGACAAAAGTTTAGTATTGAGAGGAAGACTTTAGTCCCCAAGGTCAGTCTCTAGGAGTGTGTGCTTCTCTGGATTGACGTCTCCAAGGCCTCCTGGTGTTCTGGTTGTCATGGCTGGAACCCTCACATCTTACTGAAGCACTCTTTAGCGTTGTTCCACACTTGAATTCCCTTAAAACAAAGCATGCTTGTGTTTTAATGCTATTCTTCCCTTATAAATAGCCTGATCAGTAAAGAGACAGAGGTTTTGCAATAACAAAACCATTTTTTATTTTGCTGGCTTGGACCGTACTCACCTTCTTGCACATGCTGATCTGCATGATGGCATAGCTGATGAGAGCCTCTCTGAGATCATGGTCTTTCTGCTCTTTGAACCTTTCAATGTCCACCCATGCACTTTTCACAAACTCGCTACAAAAAAAGACAAAGCTATTTTTAGACATTTTTGCCATGAAATGGAATGAAGCTTGACATGAGTTGCTACATACTCAAATCAACAAAGATTAACTCGGTTGTATCGTTAACCTGGTTTTGGATTCACTTCACTCTGATCGGAAAAGTTTCACTGCAACAATATGAGCAAAGTATGTGCATTTGGAGCATGTCCGTGTATTTCATAATTTTGAAGCTGATGCAGCTCATAAACCACCAATTTAAGTCATATTTTCTGACAACATTTACTGCTTTTTGTCAAAAAAAGCATAAAGTCAAGTCTCTCAACAGTGATCTCGATTAGAAAACAGCATTGAATCTGTGTTGGGACATGATCAAAGGGTTTAATTCAGTCGTGTGGCAATAGTGCACCACTTACTCGCATTCTGCATTTCTTTCTTTGACCAGTTCCTCTCCTTCTTCAATCTGTGTCTCCAGCATTTTCAGCTTGGCCTCTCTCTGCTCTGGGGTCTCTTGTCCGAACAGTTTACTGGTCATCCCCTTCAGAGAGAAGGTTCGTACCGTCTACACAGCAAAAGAAAAGTCAATGACACCCATTAGCTGAAGTAAGCCACACTCTTCCTCCAATGTTTATTTGCTGAAAGCTGAATTATGGACGTTTTCCTCCCATTTTTTTGGCCAAGTGGGCCTAGCAATTAGCCATATCAGCCAATCGGGTCAGAATGTGTTATGTGTGTCGTTGGATTTTTATGCAGCTCAAATGTTTACATGTTAAATGTGCCAATGAGGTAATTCTCAGCGGGCTCTATTCACCCAAATGGCAAGGCACACAATTTTAATTGCATAAAACTGTTAAAAACGCTTACTAGCATGCAAACCCGAACCCTTCTAAAGCAGAGGTGGCCAAACTTTTTACTATAAAAAGAGCGAAAAATCTAACATACTGAGGGCTGTAGGCCAAAAGTAAATGCTGCATTATATGCAACATATACATTTCAAAGCAGAAAATATAATAAAAATGTTTTCTATATTATCTTAGGCTTTACAATTGTCTATTTTTTTTCCTCTCGTGATATGACATGGATCTGAGTTGGAATAAAAACTTAAGAAATGCTGGAAAGTCCCCCATTCCAGATGTAATGTGGAGTTCTGTCTCCGAGAGCTGTCATGTGATTGAATGGACACTGACCCCAGTGGCGAGTTCCTCCCGCTGCTGTTTCTTTGAGGTCAGATCCTGGGCGGCCATCTCCAGTTCGTACTGTGTCAGTTCATGCTTCCTACACACTGCCCTGTGAAAACACACATTAACCACAAAATATACAAAATCAACCATAAAAGCAAATAATCTACTCCTTTCTTATGGAAATCCCTTTCAGAAAAAAATGGGCACTGATGGGGGTTTGAGTAAACAGTGTACGAAAAGTTGCATGTGTGTAACTTTATCAGCCAGTGGAGGCTATTGACTCCCAAGAGTTCAGTGAAGGGTGCAGTGTGAGCAAAATGTACATTTCTAATCAACCTCACCTCACTGTTATAACAGCTTGTGTTATTAATATTTAAAGGGGTCCTATTATGGGGTTTTTCAGCTTTCTTTAGTGTGCAACGTTGCCGCTTGAGCATGGAAAAGGTCTGCAAAATTACGAAGCACAAAGTCGACTCCAAAGAGAGTTACTCTCTATATTAATAAGCACTGTTTCTGAACTCCCTGAAACTCCTTGATTGTAGTCTTCACGTCACAATATTCATTTAAATAATATCCTCCCAAGCCACACCCAATAAAAAGGGGCCAGGCTTGGTGTTAATTAGGTATTTTTAACATTCAAACCTATTCTATTAGACCCCAAAAACAAAATCAAGATTTTGAAAAAGGGCATAATAGGTCCCCTTTAAAGAAGCTGGCAATAAATTATTACAATTCTTATTCTGGATGAACTCTCTAGGTAAATAAGAACATTTAGACAAAGCAAAAATGAACACTGTACCTTAATGCATCTGCGTAAAAAAGGTACTCCTTCAGCTGGTCAGCGTAATGCTCCTCTTCCTCTAGAATATCGTCTACAGAAGCAGCATATCTGTAATATACAAAAGATACAAAAGTACCTGATAAAAAGGTATACATAACATGCCAGTGAACTTCACCAGATAATGTCACAGATGTGTGTACACTGCACTGATGCCAGATCTTTTGTTACAAATAATCTTATATTTTGTTTTTTTTTCCATTAAATTCCAACTAAAAAAATAAAATAATCAAATAAGATGATGTACTTCATTTAAATTCACTGAATTACCCAAAACAGGAATTATCGTGCATTATACTCGAGTTTCCAAGAAAAATAACTATATGACCATGATATAATATTCTGGTCATACCACCCACAACCTAATGTCACAAACTGGCATTCTAGTGAAACTACATGTACTATTGTCTCTAAATCAGACATTGAGCCAGTGGAACTAATGCCAAACCCGTAGCAGAGCCACTTTGGGGTATATTTAGGAATTTTTGGGAATAGGAGAGCAACATGATCCATAAAACAGTCTGACAGCTGCCCAAATGTGTGCTGATGATGGACAGGTTGTTTCTTTCAGTGCTGAGACAGACAAGCAGCGCATTGGCTGTGACCTTTGACCTTTCTGCCAAGTGCAGCAATCTGGAATCCATCAGAGAAAACAGCAATACAAAACCAGTATAGAAACGAAAGGGGCTGGTTAAAGACCCACTAAGGACACTACTGCGAAAGAGTCCCTCTTACAACATCATCATCATCGTAACGCTTAAAAAAAAACACACAGCTAAATGTTTTGGCCATGGCTCCTGGAGATTCACAGCACGGTCTGCCAGCAAAATCAAAATCCGAGCCTCCCAAGGGCTCATCTTACTGGCTACTTGTTATGAGGGGGGTCGTGAATGGAAATATGAGAGGATTCAGATCAATCTGGCAAATGTGTTTTACAGCTCAGTACCAGAAGCACACACATGTAGAATCACAGGAAAGTCCTGGGGTGTATCATACAGCACTTTCATATTTCAGGTCCCTCAATGAGCTCTTAGAGGGTAACGGGATCGTCCCAGGTAGAAGAAATACAATCAAAACCAGCTGCAATAAAATCTTGCACTACTCCTATAAAGGTACATGAGAATGGCTCATAAAGCAGCCTTCGTCTGTGTTGCGTGTGCTGTGAACTCACGCGTCCATGTGATGGCCGGCGCTCTGCAGCCCATCTCCCATCTCTTTCTCAATGGCACTCCACTCGCTGTCCAAAACAAACAAAGACTCACATTGAACCACTGCAGCTGACCGCAGCTACACAATCACAACCCAAAAGATTTACCCCAAAAATGTTTCTCACAAAAACAGTTCACAGAGCACATTATAAAACATGCATGGCTCTTTTCAAAATGAGAGTACATTATTGTGATTGTAGCATTATGAGATAAAACCTGGACCATCTGGTCAATTCATCACACAGAATTGGGCCAAATTAAGAGGAATTAAGTTTGCTAAATTTATAAATGTACACTACCATCCAAAAAGGTTTTTGAAGGAAGTCTCTTATTCTCACCAAGGCTGCATTTACTTGAGAAAAATTCAGTAAAAGTTGTAATATTCTGATTACAAAGAGCCGTTGGAAATAAATCATCTATTTTAATTTTAAAATGTAATTTATTCCTGTGATGACAAAGCTGAATTTTCAGCATCATTACTCCAGTCTTCAGTGTCACATGATCCTTCAGAAATGATTGTAATATGCTGATTTGGTGCGCAAGAAACTTATTATTGTCAATGTTGAAAACTGTGCTGCTTAATATTTTGTGTTTAATTTATTTTTGTGCTTTCTTAATTTATTTTTTCCTTAAAAGTAAAAATAAATCTTCCTATTTTTTTGGGACCTTAATCGGATAATGACATGCATGCAAACATGGTTTCCATTATATGGAAAACAGCAGCCCGAACATTCTGAGGAACATTCTTTATGGCTTCCATAGAAAAAAAAAAAGTAAGCCATATGGGTTGACATGACATAATTAAATAATTCATATCAGAGTGAACCTTTTCCTTTCAAGAAAATATTACCTAAAAACTCTTCCATAATTTCCATGCACTTTGTAGACTCCATACAAGCGATCAGCTGCTCTCTAAAAAGAAAAAAAGAGAAAGCAAAAGAGAAAAAAAATAGTTGAACTCTGTCACTCACTCCATGATTTTAATGCAACAAAATACTGAATTAAGATTTATACTTAGGGAAAAAAATTAAAGAGGTTGCCTAAAATAGTAATGTTTTTCTTTAATAAACAAAGGTGCTTCCTCAAAAGTACTAAAAGAATTATAAAGAATTGTTATCGAAATCATTTTCTTACAAATATCATCCCTAATAACACCAAATATATACTTTTCTTGGACTAAAAGGACTTTTATAATAGATTGAGCTGCATATTCGGCTGTGCTGACTTTGTTTTCACCCACCGCCCGAACTCTCAGCAGCTGCGAAATAACAGACTGCAGCTCATCACCGTAGTGTTTCATGTCCGCAAATCTCCTGTGACACGCACACACACACACAGGTCAAAGTTAGTTTCAGGGTTAACAAACAGCACGGTCATATCTTTATGCATTTCATGACACTGTGTAACACGGTTTGCAAAAATGACTTACTTGTCTGGATTCTTCACTCTGAATGTGGCATTTAAAGCCTTTAATCTTGAATCGGCCTGTAAGGAGGACACAGGCCAAATGTTGACAGACAGATTCATGTTTGGGTTTTGTTTGTTCAGATGGTGTAAAGCAGGATTACAGCCACTCCTTACAACAATCTTTTTAAACGACTGAGATCAGATAAACACTGCAATATGGCAATAATATACACTAACATAAAATACTGCTGCTCTTTCGTGTTTGATCCAGAACGGTCCAACAGACTTCCTGTGCCTGTTTACATAAACTACAGCGTACTGATAACAGATTCCTCACCGCAGTAGCAATTCAGTCACTTCACACGATTTTTATTTGAATCAACACATATTTAGTCAGCTTCATTTCAACATATGAATATTGACCTATGGGGAGAAGCGATATATAAACAACCGAGTGGTGGCTAGGGGTGTAAAGAGAGAATGATCCCAATGAACTGGAAAGTGCTGATATACCTTCGCCTGAAATCCTGTTTCAAATACGGTTTCCTTCCAACCATTTTCCTGTGGGGCAGAGAAAGGATGCAATTTCTGACACTGACAAAGGGCATTATCAGCATGAAATGTCAGTTAAAACTTTTTTTTTCCTTTCAAACAACAGCAAAAGTGGCATAAGCAAATTAAGGCTGTTAATTTATCAAATTAATTTAGTTCAATTATTAATATTCACAAATACTGTGGATGGTAGGCCAGGGATAAGCTTACGCTACCATTCAAAACTTTGGGGTCAGAACGAAATTAATACTTTTAATTAGCAAGTATTATTTAAAATGATCAAAAGAACCAGTAAAGATTTTCTATTCAAAGAATCTTGAGATGTTTTCAACATTGCGAATAATACATAATGTTTCTTGAGCAGCAAATCGGCAAAATAGAATGATTTCTAAAGGATCATGTGACACTGAAGACTGGAATAATTGTCATTAATGAATAAATAAATTACCTTTTAAAATATATTAAAACAGAAAAGACAAAAAAACTAATTTACATTTAACTGCAATTACGACATTACAAATTAATTACAAATCTTTTTGTCCGGACAGCTTTAGCGAGAGCTCTCTACCTCAGTGAGGAATGAATAGAAGATCTTGTCATTGGACAAGACTGGATGCGAGGCCACTCGAAGCAGGAAGTTCTCTAGTCCAACCCTACGCCTCTCCACAAAGTCAGGGTCCATGTTGTCTGCTGACAGCTTGTGCCAAACAAATTCAGCCTGTTGATCAAAGCATGAAGTTACAGTGAATGAAGGCAAATTGTATTTACAAGTAGAAGTAACCAAAGCATTTTGTTTGCATACCCGTTTTTCAGGCAAAGGCGGAACAACCACAAATGGATAGGCGACTAACAAATAGTTCCGAAGTAGTTCAAATTCGCTGTAACGCCTCCAGAGAGAATCTGGGACAGGATTGGTCCCTTCTGATGCAGCATCCACAGGCCTAAAAAAACAATAAATTAACAGACGGTCAGAAGCAGAATGAAACTTAAAGAAATGCAAATTTTAGTTTTTAGTTAGCCTTTCAGTAATAATAAATAAAAATGTCAGGTATAAACTTTGAGATATACATCTCTTCAAAAATATTAAAAACATTTCTGTCATGAAATGTTGGGTTGGTAAACAGTTAAAGCTAATTTCTAAATAAAAGCAATCTGAAATAAACAGTAGAGATCTATGAGGTTTCAAATTAAAGTTTATGAAAGCAGTCATTTTAATGGCTTTTTCAAACACATGCCAAAGGTTTAACTGCGCTGTGTAATCTTGCTGAATTCCCAGTGCATGAAACTATGAGTGCTGCTAATTTAGGAGCCAAACTCCACTAAATCACACTTCAGTTTAGGAGCATGTATATGAACTCTCCTGCATTAATTAAACATCTCTGCAAGGTCAGTACTCAGTTCATATTGTGCAACAATCAGCAATCCCACAACTTTTTGACCAATGAATTATGACTTTTCCAGTCGTTCTTTTTTAGTGATCAACAGATAAAATCAAAAAGTTGGCCAATATAACATCAAAACATATATAATAAAGTCTAAGTCTCTCCCCCCTCCCCCCCAAGTAAGATACTATTTTCTTTTTAAGAAATGAATACTTCTATTCAGCAAGGAAGCATTAAATTGATCAAGTGACAGTAACAACATATGTTACAAAATATGTTTTTCAAAAAAATGCCGTTCTTTTGAACTTTCAATTAATCGGTTCTGAAAAATGCATCAGTTTTCACAAAAATATTAACTGTTTTCAACACTGATAAATTTAAGAAATGTTGAGCACCAGATCAGCATATTACAATGATTTCTGAAGGATCACATGACACTGAAGACTGGAAAATTTAGCTTTGCCATCACAGGGGGGAAAAAAATACACTGTAAAAACATATTAGCCACTTTAAAATCGTAATAATACTAATACTTCACAATATTTCTGTTTTTACTGTACTTTTGTTCAAATAAATGCAGCCTTGGTGAGAATAAGAGACTTCTTTCAAAACCAATGACCCAATCTGAACAAAATACTCAACTTAAATAAACACTTACTTTACACATTATTAACCCTGTAAACAATTAAATTCCCTAACATTTTCCAATTTTTTTATGCTCGTTGGAGCCCTGAATAACACAGATGGAAAAAAATTAAGAGATACAGAGAAGGAAATATACATGACGGGGGGAACGCTGAAGAAAAACACGTAGACTTTGAAATAAGAGCTTAACTTCCCAAGGGCTCCAGGGAAGAAATGGGAGCACATAATGTGTTCCACACTAATAATCCATGATGAAATCAAAGCACAAGGAAGGGGCGGATTGGCTGACATGCATGCTGTACAACTTTCCCCAAGATCAGCGGCACCAAACTGCTCTCTAAAGCCCACTGTGTGCGTGTGCAGTATGCCTTCCACATGGTCCTTAAAAAACATGTGCTTCCTTTTATGGCAACGAGCAACAATACAGCACTGTTTGGTTATCTCAATGTATAAAGAATCGATATACTGTAGGCAAGAATTTCATGATAACGCAAGCATCATGATTACTACTGTTTCTATACTTTTAAGGTAAGGGATTTGAACGAACCCTTAGCTCTGAGCATGCAACTCGTCACGTACCGTTTGATGACCGTGACAGAAGACCAGACCATAAAAAGATTTTGTTGGGCGTTTTTTGGTTTTTGTGATTTTTTTTTGTGTTTAATTTCCCTCCACCATGGATCTGCCTGCAGTAAGACTGAAATGTCTGGAGCAGATGGACCGTTCGGTGTGAGAATTTTTTAGATCTGGCTAACCATGCCAGCCTGAGCGAGCAGGTGAAGGTATAGATATGAATGATACCTCAAATCATGCAGCCTGTCGAGCAGAGGTTTGCTTGTACATTTCCAAGCAATCTAACTTGTGATTTTCCTTGCGGGACAATAAAACAGGTGAATAAACTCTGAAGGAGGGACTTAGACCACAGAGATCATAATTTCTTTGCAACGACCCAGAACACCCAAGCAAACACATGTAAAGCATGATGCTAGACACACAAAGATCATGGGATCAATTCCCAAGGGATGCAAAAACTGGTCAAACGTAAAAATCTTCAATGCATTGTAAATCACTCTGGATAATTTTAAATGTAAAAACTAATCAGAGCACCTTATGGTCAAGAAGGCTGCATTTATTTGAGTAAAATAAACAGTAATATTATGAAATATTATTGCAATTTAAAATAACTTTTATGTTTTAACACATTTTATTCCTGTGATGGCAAAGCTGAATTTTCAGCCGCCATTACTCAGTGCAACAGAAATCATTCTAATATTCTGATTTGGTGCTCAAGAAACAGCATAGCAAATCCCACCGCACCCTAGCAACGTTAATTTAGAAAATGTAAAATCAAGTTTTAAGACGGTACCAAAAACATGTTTGAACATGTTGGTTGCAGACAGTGATTTTATGAGCTTGACCACTAAGTATTGTTTTCGAATCATGTGATAATATGTTATTGCACTCTGGCCAGCATGCGTGTTTGGCCCTGCTGGAAACACAGACAAAGCACATCTGCCTGAAGCGCTGACTCATCACCCTCGCCAGAATGTCCCACTTTCCAACGCAAAGCTTGGAGGGGTGAGAGGTGAAAGTTACACTTCTGCTGCATATCACTTCCTGTTCCAGTTGGATACTTCTGTTTTGTTTTATGTGATGTAGAAGAACATGTTAAAGTGACAGACCCAGGCACAGGAAGAAGAAGTCTAGTGTAAACATTTAAGCAAAGAGAGGAAATCCGATGGTCTCTACCAGTCCAGCTTCCACAGTTTCTGAGCTGGTCTAGTGTGCCCGTGACTCTTTGATGTTTTGCATTTCGTCATGCTAGTACAGCGTGAGCATAGTTCAGTCAGAAAATCAATGTGTAAACCTACCTTATCTACAGCTAGTTATTCATATTCAAAAAGAAAATGCATATTATAAACAACCAGTATTACTATTCAATATTATGATAAAGTAAACCAATTCGTTTCATTAGCTCCATACTTCCAACTGTCATACTAGTGACATGGTCAGGTTTACATGGCTACTAGACCGAAGCATTAACCCTTGTGTTATGTTCCGGGTCAATTTGACCCGTTTAGATTTTCTAGTTGTTGGAAATACTGGTTAACTTATGTTTTTTTTCTTGATATTTTGTGACTTTTTCTCATTTATCATCATGAACACCTTATCAAAGCTACCTTATGAAGCTAAAAAAAAAGAGGTTTTCCACACTTATTTCAATACAGAAAAATGTTTTAACCAGCACCATGTGTGTGAAGTTCATATCCAGAAAGCACACACTTGCTCAACATGTCAGAAGAAACTTCTTGACTTTATGAAATGAGTTTACAAAACAGCCAACTAAGGAAAAGTAAATATTTTCATTATACAGCTACATTTAATTGTTCGGTTATGATGTTCTAAGAAAGAAAAAAAAGTTTAAAAAATGTATTTATTGTATTTAAAAATGTACTGCTTATTTTCAAATTTTGTCAAAACAAAAAAGTTTTAAAAAATGGTCAAAAAAACATTTTCATTAAATCATATCTTCAGATATATATTTTTTTGGAATATTTGACAAATGTTGATATTAAAAGTTTACAGTTTGTAACTGAATTTTTGTTGTTTTTCATAGTGTGATTTTTGAGGAATTGTACTGAATCCAATTAGGGTCAATTTGACCCGCTCCATAATGAGTGTACACAGAAATCCAACAGCGCATAAGGGTTAAACAAAACAAGCCTTTAGTTAATACTTGTGTATAGTATTGGTTCAACCACAGAATAAATGGTACATGTCAATCGAAACTCCTTATGCATGTTATAATTCATCGGTTGATGATTGGATGAAGGCAGGATGGATCTTAATGCATGATTGCAATCGATTGTAAGAAAGGACCCGCATTTATGCGGACAGACTGATGGTGAAGTCCAGAAAGAAGTCTATCGTTTCACTGGAAGATCGAGTTGTGACTGAGATTAAAAAAAAATCAGGAGGGCAAAAAAAATAATAATTTAAATAAAATGTAAATAATAAAACATATACAAGAATGAATTGCTCAATGAATTTAGATTAGATTTAATGATGTCTTAGCATTGTGAAAGTGAAGTGTCTAACCTTGTCTCTATAAGATACACTGTATAAGTCTCTTGCATGTTGACGGAATTCTTGCCAGTCCTCTTCTCTGCTTCAGCCACACCGATCTCCATCCTCTTCAGAAGACTTGTCCCTTTTTCAACCATCTGTAAAATTTGGTCGAGAGAAAATCACAATGTTTAATATGCATGTTACCCCATTACAGTATCCTTATGATATTTTAAATGCAAAAAATAGCTGACACTTAAGAAAGCCACACATATTTCTATGAGCAGATTTCTCTCACGTTTTGACATATTTCCTGCTGAAACAGGAAGTTTGGACATGTCAAAGCACTCATCCATTTTTAAAAAAAAAAAATCTGTTCAGAAGTATTGACATGTCTTAAATCTCCTGCTTTAATTTTCTCATAACATTATTTTTATTTCCATGCTCAGTATGGGTAAACACCATCAAGCTACAAAAAAAAATGTCACAAATAATTAACATTATTAATAATATAGACAATGAATTATTGGATTATACAGGACAGTTTCAAAGTAACTTGAAGTATCGTGACAGGCTGTAAGGTTTAGTGAGGAATAACATCATAACTTTCATAAAAATAAAAACAAATTAAATTGGTACATTTGTATCAAGAACATTGTAGCGTTGATACATTTCTAAGTGTTTGATTATTTTTTACTTCAAAAATTCTCAAATTTCTATGTAAACAATTGCTATTTAAAAAAAAAAGAGATAAACATATTGGACATATTTTCCCCATATTTCAAGAATCAATAAAAAAATTCAAGTATGAAGCAGTAAACAAGATCCAACAATTTGTTGATAAAACGCCAATCTACCGATTTAAACACGAGACAAGGATGCGGACTGACACATCAGATGACTGTAGAGACACTGGGTGTTTACAAACTACGTGGCAAAGGCTTTTCATAAAGTAAAGCAACTTTCTACTTGTGTGGCTTTATATAATCCTTCATGACATAATTCATAAAAACTGTAATAAAAAAAAGGTACAACAACATGCATGTTGCTCATGTAATGTGTTCGCAGAACCAGCTGGTATTTTAGCAATATTGATATGGCCATTCATGAGCCAAAGCAAAACATCGCTGTCCCGCACATATCACGCGCTCGCGCGCGCGACATCTACCAAACAGCACAAATGATCGGCCACATCGAATTAAAACGTTCCGCAACAGGCTTTACCGTGTTCTTCAAGTTATTTTCCGACTCCGAAGGAGTCAGATCGGTGTTTCCAATCACCGCTATATCTTCGCTTCCTGAATCCGCCATAGTTTGCCCGTCTTTCACGCTTGCGCGTTGGCCACTTTCACTGTGAGTGTGCGCGTGCACGCGTGCGTGACTACAGTTACTCATAAAATAGTATAAATATTCTAAAAAAAAAAAAATTATTTTGTTGAAATTATTAAGATTAGTTTACATACTGAATTAAAATCGTAGGTTTGGCCGATGAAAGGATGAGCTGCAAAATGTAGCCTAGTCAAACACTTCATTAAGATGATTTCAGCGGATTATCTTTCCCACATTATGAGAGGGGGCGCATTAACTTCCATGGGCTGAAGCCCAGGGGCCTACTTTTTCAAATAATTATTTGTATATATGGGAGTTTGCAGCAGTGACAACAGCATTAAAACCAACTCACACACCTGTAAATGACAACTATTTTCTGTAATGTCATTTAGTGCGAGAGAGTCGTTCCATCGTTACTGCTTTAAATAGTATGAGGTCTCTGCGCAACAAAAGTGGGTGTTTCTGAATTTGTGGGTGTTTATGAATCATGCAATGAAAATGATCCCCTTTACCTGACCCCACCCCTAAACCCCACCCACACTCTGACGAGGGCAAATCAGGTAACACCCTCAAAAACGCCCCTCTGTTTATGGCCTCGCCCACTGATCTGGTAACTCCTATTACTGTCCTGCAGAGACCTGTACTTGGCTTTAAACCTCAATAAAACCTGTGGATGGAAAAAGAGCAATATTCATTAATTGTAATAATTAAACTTTAAAAGACTATGATTTGATTCATAAAAACGCCAGCACTGCAAAAAACAAACAAACAAAAAAAAGGCGCTGTGCTGTTTTTCTGTGTTCTACGTTATCGTGCTTTTAGAGCAGTTTACAATCAAATCAATTTGTTTGCAATCAAATATGCCCACATTTATGCCTGGCGAATGTACTGCTTTGATCTACTGCTGACGAATAATAAATATTTTGTAGAATTATGTTATTTATATCATGGCGCTGTATCTGTAAACTTGCATTTTGGCCAGAAAAGTTTTGACATTTTCTTTTACACTAGTGTGCCGTGACAGGTTGTCAGGTGTGCTGTGGAAAAATGATCAAATTCCAAAAAATATGAAAAAATAAATGCTACAAATAAGAATATCATCGCTGTCAGGCCAGAACCTTGTGTCTCTATATTTCATCATTTTTGTTTTATAAAATTAATGCCATTGGTCATCCTTTACATTTTAATAAATATTTAACCAATAAAAAAACATTTAAAAAGGGTTGTGACTAAACCTCGTAAATCCATTGGCTCCTCAAACTGTCAGTCAAAACTCATAACCCCTCCCCTGCCTCCATTTAGAATGTGTCTCGCACAGTTTAGAGATCTGCTTATTTGCATACATAAAGAACTGATGTTTGCGTAAGTACGGTGGTTTCTTTACTCAAGAAACACTATGTTCAGGCTAACGTTTTTTGTATTTGAAGAGCAGAGAATATTCTTAGTCTGCTATTTGTCGTCTAATTGAAGCAAGGTTTATAGGTTTATATGGTTTTATATGGTTGAAGAAAGGTTTATAGTGTTTTCATGACTTATCAAAACTGTGTCGTGGCAAAAAAGGAGGTTGGGAAACACTGATGTAGTGTTTAAAAGTTGCTGCTTTGTTTATGTAACTGCTATAATTCTGCTGTTTCAGACGCGCCACATACTGGGAAAGAATGAATTTGAATATTAACTTATATTTGACCCATATTTTTCGCAGCATACATACAGTGAATGTTATCAATAATATAAATTTCAACATACATAATGGATAGGAAGCTAAAAAAAATTATGTGGACTAGGGGGGCATACCAGGGGCGTTTGGTTACCTTAATGTTTATGAGAAAGTATTTCAAGCATAAATGACCCTTCGCAAAGACCCGCCCCCTTTAGTTACTGTTGCTATGTCCGACAAGCCATGCGCTCTCACACCACATCATGTTCTCACACAGTGAAAAATACATCGCAGAGCAAAGAAGACACTGACAACGCTTCGACAGATATATGAAACAGTTTCATATTTAATATATCGGAGTTTTTTAAAGAAATTTAAACAATAAATACCATATAGTGGCTCGTTAATGTGTCGTGACAGATTGCTGTAGCTTCTTCAATCGGCTCGTGAATACTCTTCATAGTTCATTTATAGCATCAAATAAACATGAATGGACATCAGAAGGAATGTTGTTTCAAGCGGGAAAAAGCATGAGTACACACCATTTTTCAAGTTCAAGTTCACCAACGTTAATCTACTAACTTCCCTGACTGCTTTGTGGGACAAAAAGGCGCATTCGCGGTTATGATTGGTCAGATCGCCTGTCAATCAAACTGTTTCAATTCAATTCAAGCATTTCCTAGCTGTCATTATCATATTTAAATTATATGTGAATATTTACATTTTGAAGAGTTGTACCGTCACAACAAAAGTACGGAATCTGACAGTTTTGTATGATTTACTTTTGTGGAAAAAAGAAATTGCCTGTATGACATTAGACCTATTATTATTAGGCTATTAGTAAGAAAGAACTTAGATTGCAGGAGGTTTTGTGCTTTTCACTACAAGCTGGACTTCATTGCTCCCTCTGTATATTGTGAATCGTGCATTGATAAATGTGAGTTCCTGGGCGGAACCGTTCTCACTCACATCTGGATTAAAAACATCTGGATCCGCCTACACGGAACTCAGTCACACAAACACACACACACAACTGCAGAAGTCTCTTACAGATGAGTTTATCTGTGTCTTTGACACGAGCAGATAAAGAAAATTACGGAATCGCTTCAACCGTTTGGGATCCTCGGATTGTGAGGTATTATGGCTCGCGCAGGCTGCAGTTTGAGGACTCAAACATCTGTTCTTCTGTGTTTCTGCCGTGAGTAGAGCTTCACTTTTCTCGATCTGCTTTCATTGTCTGGAGGCTCCACGCATCAGAGCTTTGTCTTTGAGTTTGTGTGTAAAACTTCTTTGACACTCAACAGAATATCTAATATATAAACCAAGTGTATATATATGTATATATAAACCTTCATTACACCACAGAAACAAAATCACACTACTGTAATGGTCTATGGATTACCATAAACGGGTTTAAATGTCTTGGTTAAACAGAAAAAAATACACCAGACTTCCATGAAAGCAGTTATTTTGGTTTTCTGAGATACTGCTAATGCAGTAAATCATATTAAAGTTCAAGTTTGATTGACTTGAATAATAGGTTATACAATTTTATAGTGTGATTGAATTGCTGAAGTCTGACCTGGTGGTTTTGCCTCCCGATTGCTGCACATTTCTTATAAAGGTTTGATTTATGCATTAGTGCTATAAGAAATTAGAAATAAGATGCGAGGAAAATAATTGTATATATTCATATTAAATACGAATACCCAATTAATCCTTGTATGATTTTTAAAAAATGAAATTATGACCATATCTATGTTGTAAATTAAAAGCTAGAACATACCTCCTGTTGATGAAGAGAAGTCCAAAATATATAACTACATGTCCATCATATTATTTTTAAAAAAAGTTTCCATCTAACAGTCAGTACTATATAAAAATCAGTTTGACACCAATGAAAGACTTTGTAATTTCATAACAGTATGCAAAAGTACTACTATAAGAAATCTGCATACATGATTGTGTTGTGAAACTGAATGCCAAAAATATGCTCTTAATTAAAAACAGATTCTCTGGAATGGGCATAAAAGATGCCATGCGCTGTGACCGCATGAAAACAACACGATGCTAGGAAACTTCCAACAGGGAAACCAAGTCTTGAGAATCCAAATGATCTTAGGGGCCTCCTTAAACGGTTTGGGTGGGTATAGAGTAGCTCCACTTACAACAACAATTATGAAATATTACCATGTGGGCGGAGAGAAGAAAACTATCACTTCTCAGTTTCACTTATCATATCCCATCTGTTGTCTGAATCGACTCTAAGAAAAATCTGAGAAATATGGAAAGGCCAGTAGCGTCAGTGTGTGCAAATGTGACCTCACAGAGAGACTGTATAAAAATACAAAGACATCCAGATCCCTTGATGCTGCTCTACTTTGTCATCATGATTGCCCACAATGGCAATATTGTAATGACTTAAACAGAGGGTACAATGCTGACAGGGCCTAACCCAACCCCAGTGACCTCTCAATGGACACAGACTTTCTTTTTCTCCTTTGTTTGCCTTGAGTCCAAGAAGTTGTTCTTAGCATGGGTTTGCATGGTACCCCGTGGAGGAGAGGCATCTTGTTTTGAATAATGATAAATGGTTGATTCTTATTACTTGGCATGAGATAACAGAACATTTCACTGGCAATGACGAGAGATTGCGTCTCTTATCAGTGAGTTATGGGGACAGACCCTTCACCCTCCTTAACACTGAAGCACCACTCATGGAGTGTATGGGAGCCGCAGTCAACAATAATACAGCAACTTATGAAGACATCTGTTTGTCATGAATGCGACAGTTATGCCAGTGCTGCTTTCACTGTACTGTTATTCATTTAATATCAGGAAATGCTTTCAGGGATCAAGCTGAGTTTAAAAGGAATTGGAAAAACTTGGAAATCTGCCACCCAGTGGGATAGTTTGATTACTGCATACTGGGGCCCCCGAAAATGCTTTATGGCATGCAAAGGTATATGGAAGGAATATATATATATATATTAAAATATTATTATTATTTAAAACTTTTTGGTGAAATATATATCAATATAAAATATATATTACAATGTATTAAATGTAAATGTATATACCATTTTTAATTTATTTTTATTTATTATATTTATTATTATTATTTATTTATTTTTAATTATTTATATTTATATACATAAATACCAAATACACAGCACACACACACACACACACACACACACATATATATATATATATATATATATATATATATAAATAGATAGATAGATAGAGAGAGAGAGAGAGAGAGAGAGAGAGAGAGAGTTGACTTGACTTTCAAAATATTATTTTACTATTTACCATTTTACTAATACCAGTATAATTTTATTACAGAAAACTACACTAATATATTAAATGTCATTACATATATTCATTATCATACTTGAATTACGATAGGGAACTAACTTGCTTGAGTGCAAAAAAATAATTACAGGCCAGCATCTCTTGTAAGCACACAGCCATTGGTTTTCCCATAAGCACTGAGGGGTTGAGCTTCAAACTTGGCCAGTATGAGCGCTTCTGGCTTCAATTTATTTCTGGAGCGGTTGCTGCAGAGTTTAATTACTTTAAAGTTTATAGAAGGGGGGCTTTTGTGCTTACCCCTAAGTTTTTTTTTTCTCTGTTGTCTCTTTCTCCCTTCATGTCCCTCACTCCTTCATGCAAGAGCTCTCTCTCCCTCTCTCTCTGTTGTATATTTTGATGGTTGGCATCAGCGGACATCTGGAAGTCTGTGTTAAATATGTCTGCTCTTTCTTTTAATACTGTTTACTGTAAGGTCGCTGCACTCCTTCAGCGAAACGGCTCCCACCCCTCATCTGCTTTTAATAAACAATTAATATTGTCGCGATGTGGTGGTATCAGGACAGAGGAGACAGTGTGCGTGGGAAGGAATTCAGGCTTATCCCACTTAACCACAGGAACTCCTGACACTCTCATGAATACACATGCTTTCAGTGATGTGTGCACCAAACCAAATACACACACCAGGCCATATACTACATTCATCCAAATCCAATTAGAGATTTATGAACTCCAGATGGGTCACGTAGCTCAAAGATTTGCTCTTAAATGCTGTCTTGATTGCAGCTGTCATTACAGCTTTCATTCTTATAACTTTGCATTGCAATCAGTTTCATCATTATTAGACAGTTTTTACTGCACGCCTTAGTTATTTGTGCTCTTAGGCAATAAATAATTTTTCTTTGCGTGTCCCAAGGTCACTGTCTATTTTTTTATGTATTTCTATTGAGTTTTGGCTTAATTTTTTTAATGTATGATCAAAAGTTATTACATTAACATATTATTATATTAAATATATAAACTGAAATTATTTCAGCCACTTTTCTAATTTGCATTTACTTTAACTTGGCATACTAAAATAACTCAAACTGAAATAAAAATGTATAAAAACTATATAAACATTTTTTTTTAAATCAATAACTATTAAAAATGACGAAAAAACAAAACAAATGACTAAAACAGAAATAAAAACATTCAAAATATTAAAAAACTATAATAGCTTGCTGTAATTTAAATGGATAGTTCACTCCCAAATTAAAATTCATCATACATATAAAAAAAGCTAAAAGGTGGTAGAAAATGTATTATTATATTTAGACATTTATACATATACATTTTTACCATGTTATATATTCATGTATTTCTCAACTGTCCAAAATCTTAAATTAAGTTAAATTAATATTGTGTGAACTATGAAAACCTATTGTCTGTCCCTATTGCAGTGTTGCAGGCGCAGAGTTTCACCCTGATAAAGACGAACCTCTGTAAATGGTGTGACCACTCAAGTCCTGTGTGTGAAGACAACGTTTGCATGAGCAACTGCAGTCTGACCTCTTATTGTACTCTGGCTGAAGAAGTGTGTGTAGCGATATGGTAAGTCCACAGCTAAATTTGAATTATGCGTGTGTGACCTGCTTAAAATCGAGTTTGTTAGTATGATCTCTGTTCTCTAAGGCACAATTTAATGACATAAAATCTCAGCATAGTCTCTGCGATACATTATAAGACACCAAGATGATTACTAGATATTGGGAATCACCTCTTTAATGGTTACATTAATGGTTTTAAGTACTTTTAAGGAATAAAAAATGGATAAAATATTGCAAATGATCAAATAAATAAATAATACATTCTAAAAATGATGGGTTGTTTCAATCCAGTTTTGGGTCAAATATGGACAAACCCATCTGTTGGATTTAAATTTTTAAACCCAATGGTTGGTTTTGTCCATATTTGACCCAAACAAGAGTGTAGCTTTTTTTTGATAGTTTAGTACTAAATACTACAATAGTACAAAACAATACTAAACAAACAAAAATGTGGTGGCATCATTAATTTTTATAAAATACTAATGAAAAAATGCACAATGTGCATCTATGAACAGTCAGTAACTGCACTGATTTTAAGTCTCAGTCAAAGTTGTAAGCTGAACAGTATGTGTTTGATTCAGTAAAAGGAACTGAGCCATTCAATTCTTTGGTTCAGGAGGAGATGGACTTTGGTTGCGCTGGATGCTTATGATTCCCTGAAATGAACCGAATCATTGGTTCTGTAACTGGAAGACACTGAACACACCTGCGTTTCGGTTTTGGTGTTATTGCAATACTGTGTTACTGAATTAATTGTGCTGAAAACTACAATTTTACCATATTCTGGATGAACTATGTTCTAAAAAGTTTGGTGCACTATATTTCAATATGGTTGAATAAGGATTTAGCTACCTTACAGCGCTTGTGGTGTATTATGGGTCAAGAGATTTCCTTTTAGAAGCCAGTTGAGGTGACCTTTGAGTGACTGCAGTAGAGGCAAGCTGTGTGTAAAAAGAGGCTCTTCTCTGAGGGCTCAAATAAAGACTCCTCTACTGCAGGGTAAACAGCAAACACATTTATAACGCTCAGGAAAGTTTAGACTCTGGAATAAAGAACAAAGTGCACCTCTGAGCAGGGATTCCCCGGTTCATTTTTATTCTCGATTTCATCAGAGAAACAGGAAATATATTTTTGAAGAATTTGCTCACATTTTCTAATAATTAAATTGATGTTTCTGTCATTTTTTTCCTCACAGGAAGAAGGACAATGTGAGCATGAGCGTGCGGACGCTGTGTTATAACCCGAAGGATATGCTGGAGAACATAATGCTGGCAAACTACTCCTCCAAAGAGTGTTTGATGACACCTCAGCCCTCTGAAGATGGCCTGCTCTTCATCTGCGGCTGTATCGGGGATCATGAGTGCAACGACAGACTTGTCTTTGACAAAGGAGCCAATGGTGCGTTATGAAAAGTAGTACATTCAAATGAACATTTCAACACTACTAAAACTCTTTTTGATTAAAACATATTGCTTTGCAATTAAAAAAAATGCCTCTATTCCAAATTCCACCAAGTCTCCTATGTAAGCAGCATATTACCTTTGGCCAAATTCTGAGGAAGCGTCATATTTTTTAAATAATTTTTTATAAAATGTTTTTAAAATGTTATAAAAAATAAACTTATATATATATATATAAAATATAAATATAATATAATTTATCATTATCATTATCATTATATATATTGATTATTTTAACTTTTTTTCTGTACTGAAAGAAAATTTTTAGTAGTGCTGCCAAATTGATTTTATATATATATATATATATTATATATATATATATATAAAATATATAAATATAATATAATTTATATATATATATATATAGGACTTGATATTTTATATATATATATATATAAAATCAATTTGGCAGCACTAATAAACACTATTAGAACAATATTAATTTAGCAAAATGTTAACTCTATTGAAACGATTTATGAGTCAAGCCCCAAATGCCTTTGTAGGACATTCAAATCAATCACTTATGAATTAGCATTTTAGTCAGGATGCTCCCTTAGAAGGCATCTGTCTATATACCACTTCAGTGTGGTTGGGAACAGAGCCCATGTGTGCTAATGTAATCAATCCCTTTTTTTCCCCCAGGATTCTCAAAGCTAAAGTCTAAAGACGTCATTCCAGTAGTAGTCATAAGCTTGGTTCCACCCCTTCTGGTAGCTGTCATTGCCACCATGGCTTTTTACTTGTACCGCACACGTCAGCTTGGCAAGAAACCCAAAGACTGGGGACCACGGCGCACACACTACCAGTCTCTGGATCCAGCTGAGGGCCAAGTAAATGGCAGCGATTATCGTGGCAAGTTGTCATCCCTCAGCGATGACGTAAATTCAGAAATATCATCGACTTGTGCCAATAACCTAAACCACAACACAGAGCAGCTGCCCATCCAGCTGGAGGCGCTGGTGGGTAAGGGGCGCTTCGCAGAGGTATGGCGAGCACGGCTCAGTCATAATGAGGGTGGGCAGTACGAAACGGTGGCTGTGAAGATCTTTCCGGCGGTGGAGTATTCCTCATGGTGTAACGAAAGAGCCATATTCTCTGACGCCAACTTAAAACATGAGAATGTGGTGCAGTTCCTGACAGCTGAGGAGAGGGGTGGTACTGCTGCTGCCTCCCAGAGGCAATACTGGCTTATCATGGCCTATTATAACATGGGCAACCTTCAGGACTTTCTAGCTGGCCACATCCTCACATGGACCGAGCTGTGTTCACTGGCAGGCTCTATAGCGAGAGGCCTGGCGCACCTGCACAGTGACACAACACCCTGCGGCACACCAAAAGTGCCCATCGCCCATAGAGATCTGAAGAGCAGCAACATTGTGTTGAAGAACCACAGCGAGTGTGCGCTCTGTGATTTCGGACTGGCTCTGCGACTCGACCTCTCCCTCACCGTAGATGATTTTGCCAACAGTGGACAGGTAAGAAGGAAAAAATATGGACTCTGATTAAAAACCTAGTGAGCTGCCGTGGTGTCTGCTGTCTACATAGGTAGCTGCCTTCTAAGGCGGACACCTAAATGAAATTAAACCTCACAAGGGACAGAAATTAGTAACATTTTTTATCATCAATACTTTATAGTACCGAATGTAAACAAGTACACTACCATTCCAAAGTCTGGGGTCAGTAAGTTTTTAAAATGTTTAATGTTTTTGTCTCGATTCTCACCATTAAAAACAGTAATATTGTAATATATTATTACAATTTAATAAAAGATATATTTTTATTTGTGATGGCAAAGCTGAATTTTCAGCATCGTTACTCCACTTTTCTTCCATGATCTTTTAGAAATCATTCTAATATGCTGATTTTGGTGACAAAGAAACATTTCTTATTATTATCAATGTTGAAAACGGTTGTGCTACTGTCATATTTTTTTTTCAGGACTATTTGATGAGCTGAAAGAACAGCCTTTATTTGAATAAGAAATCCTTTGTAACATTATAAAATGTCTTTGTCAGTTTTTATCAATTTAATGCATCCTACTGAATAAATGTATCACAGTAATTTCTTTAAAATGTCTGACTGAACCCAACCTTTTGATCAGTAGTGTATATTCATTTCTTTTGCTTTATCCACCATCTTGAATTTTTTTTCTGTTTTTGCTTTTATTTAGATAGGATAGTATAGAGAAGAGTCAGGAAGAGAAAGTGGGAGAGAGAGGGGGACAGGATTGGGAAAGGTCCCTGAGCCAGGACCCAAACTTGGGTCATATTAATATGTCGGAGGCACTGCTCTCAAGGCTATTGGCTCTGATCAGCTTTAAATTTTGGGACGATTTAGATGGCTGTACATAGGCAGCTACTACGTACGATAAATGCTTTTCTGCCTAAGAATTTGGTCAAAACGAGGAATGCTAGAAGACGGCATAATCACCATGAACATGCGTATAATGCCTGCGTAGGCAGCTTTCTAGGTATTGTAAACACAGCCAGTCTTCAAATGTTGCATCCGTTTTACACACAAAGAAGACATCCATTCCAAACCGAATCATTTCTAAATGTATCATCCGAGTGGGCAGAACTGCTGTGGGCATGGCGATCAATTCTTCAAGCTATTTAAGTGTAACCTAAAGGCTCTGTGGTTGATTTGTTAAGGTCACAGATGTAATCACATGAAACCATTGGTAATTAAATTTGGCGAAGCTGTCCGATTTAAATCACATGGTCCATGTCCTGTAGGTGGGGACAGCACGCTATATGGCCCCTGAAGTTCTGGAGTCCAGGGTGAATCTAGAGGACTTGGAGTCCTTCAAACAGATTGATATCTACTCCATGGCTCTGGTGCTGTGGGAAATGGTCTCCAGGTGTGACGTCATTGGAGGCAAGTAAAGCTCTCGATGGATATTTTCTTGAGGTGAAAGGCATACTACAAGATTTAAAGTATATATATGTTTTCTTTTCAACAGAGGTAAAGAGTTACGAACCCCCATTTGGCTCCAAGGTGTGCGAGCAACCTTGTGTAGACAGCATGAGAGACCTGGTGTTAAGAGACAGAGGACGACCAGATATCCCAGCATGCTGGACGACACATCCAGTGCGTGCACAATCATAACTGGATGTTGATGAAACTGATAAAAACATATACATCAAAAATAACAGATATAATGCAGCATTATTCATTATAAAATGCAATAATATTAATATATTTGTATGATACATGCACACATTAAAAACACAAATATATTTGTAATTATTTTTTTAATGTGTGCATTTATATATAAAATATTTTTTTATATTTATACATATATATTTTATGTTCATATGATATATATATATATATTTAAAGTATGTATGTATGTATGTGTGTGTATATATATGTTATATCTTATTAATATTATTTTATTTTTCGTATTGTACTGTTATTGGAAAATGGAAATAGATTTAAACACGATCATCATCAAAATTCAACATTAAAATCTGCACATTTAAATTATATATATAGGCTATATACAGGCTTCTTAGAAGGTGTTACTGACATTTCTCTTCATAATCGCAAATTTCTGCCTGGTGTTTTAGGGCATGCAGCTCTTGTGTGCGACTATAACAGAGTGCTGGGATCAAGACCCTGAGGCTCGTCTGACGGCACACTGCGTGGTGGAGCGCTTTAACACTCTGGCACAGGAAGAGCTGGAGAACTCCATCTGCACCCACACACCCATATTGCCATCGACAGAAGACCAAACCTCATCCCTCCCCTCCCTTCCTCCCTGCACGGACCACAGCACTGGCATCAGTCCGCATGTCACAGCTGACACGCAGCTCTCAGTTTCCTCCAGGCAACCGAGTCAAATGTGACCAGCCTGGAAAAATCAGACTTGTTCTTGTAATGCATATTGATTCATTATGTGGAGCTGGTCTCCATTTTTCTTTTAAACGCTAATCTAAATGGACAGACGAAAGAGGGTTTCCGTTCTAAAATATCCTTATTTTCTCGTATAATGTTGTAAAGGATGAAGCCGAGATTAAACTTTCTCAAGGCTGCTTTGTGCCATAAAGCAACTAAAAAGAAAACAAACAAAAAAAGCTACTGCAGGTGGAGAGAAGTTGAGGGTACGTGGCAGAGAGTTGAAAAGTGCGCCATTCTTACTAAAATGTTTTCCCAAAAATGTTTACCACACATAATTTTCTGATTTAAAGTTTTCCATTGCCCTTTCTGACTCACTCACTTATGAAATCCCAGTGATTTTCCCATAAACTCGGTTTTGGGGGACTTCAATTTGATTAACCACAGACCCTCAGCTGAAATTACGACGACTCAAAAAGACGATACACCAGCAATATAATTTCTGTTTTTAGACATAAAAAGACCACCGTTTTATTGCTCACACAGGGTTGTAGAATAGCTACAAAATGTGATTTGAATCTGATGTTCCTTTTGCTCTGAATGAGTTTCTTTGCACTGACCCTTTTTTAACCACTGACCTGATTATTTTAATTGAATGACAACTACATGAAGGCTTTTTATCTGTGATTATCAATGTCCTACTTCTGAAGTTAAGGAACATCCTGTTCATTCTAGACTTTGATGATAATCAATTAGCTTATCATAATTAAAAGAACAAAGGAACTTTTAAAAGATTCCTCAGACTCGCTTCTGATGGCAAACAGGATTCAATAAGGTAACAATTTGTGTTTCATCAGTGAGCTCGAGTCTCAGACAAAGAGAAAAGCATGACACTGACTTGTCTAGTTTCTAAACAGCCTGTATTTACACTCCAGCGAAATTTTTTTTTTAAGCAATCTGAGGTTCACCCAAAATTCTACAGAGCTACTTTGAGGGACAAGGAAAATTCATACCAGATTGCACACTGGAAAAAGAACTAATGGAGATAAATACCTTCTGTGTGAATGTCAACATGAACATATGGCAACCTGTTATGCTTTTTCCATTACTGAAGATGAAGCAAACAAAGATGTGTTGAGTCGTGTTGAGTCATTTTGATCATTCCTAGTGTGAACTGGTTTCACAGCTGTACAGTAATCACTACATAAAATGTATATGTATAACCAGCAGTTTTGGGGTTACATTTTTACACTACAATTCAAAAGTCTGGGGTCAGTGATGTATATATTAATGTTTTTTAAAATAACCTCTTATGTTCTCCAAGGCTGCATTTATTTGACCAAAAATACAGTAAAGATATTTAACAATATTACTTTTTTTTTTTTTTTTTAATCTTTTTTTTATTATTTAGTGTCAAATGATTCTTGAGAAATTTTAATATGCTGATTGGGTGAGCAAGAAACATTTCTTTTTATTATTAATGATAAAAACTGTTGTCCTGCTTAATATTTTTTTGTGGAAACGGTGACACATTTTTTCAGGATTCTGTGATGAATAGGGAAAGAATCAATATTTGAAATAAATATTGTTTGGTAAAAATGTAAAAGTCCTGTCATATGATAAATTTAATGCTTTCTTGCTGAATAAAAGTATTTTTTTCTTTCTTTCTCTTTTTCTGTCTGCCTGTCTGTCTCTCTTTCCTTCTTTCTCTTAAATCAAACAAACAAACAAAAAACTTTCTGACCCCAAACCTTTGAATGATAGTGCACAGTAATACGGTATAAAAAAGAAACTGTATATTTGAGGTGCAGTAAGTTTTTCACCATTTGTAATCACTGTATTGTATGGAAACCTGATTCTGCCTCAAAAACAACAAAACTGTTAATTGTGAGAAAGTTTAAAATATGAAGTAGTCTCATTGTGAGATATTAAGTCACACTGTGACAAGTCAAAATAAGATTTAAAGTCACAATCACAAGAAATAAAGTTACAATTATAAAGAAAATAATCATAATTGTGAGAAATGTGTCACAATTACCTTTATTATTTTTTACTCTAAGGCAGAAAAAGGCTTCCCCAGATTTGCTTAGCCTGGATTATTTTAAATGGTCCTGCAATGTGAAAAAATATCAATATTTATGAACAACAAAATATTCCAATAATTAAAGGGTTAGTTCACCTAACAATGCATGAAAACTGTCATTAATTACTCAACCTCATGTTGTTCAACACCCTAAGAACGTTCATCTTTGTATATCTTTGTTCATCTTCATTCAGCCTATGCAACTACCACTTTCAAGCCCCAGAAAAGTAGTAAAGAAATCATTAAAGTAATTCAAGTGACTTCAGTGGTTTAACCTCAATTTTATGACGTGCTTTGTTTGCACAAAAATTAAAACATAATTTACCTCTTTATTCACAAAATATTAATCAACGATGCACGTTCACGCATCAACACAACACATGTGTCGTGGTGCTCTCCTGAACACACGTTGGAGATTATAATTTGCATTTTTGGGTGAACTAAACCTCATGCATATACCTGCAGAAATAACTTTAAAAGAAAATCCATTTAGCATGTCAAACATTTAAACTACCCATGGATCTTCCTTTATATGCGAGTTATTGGGAGATATTATTTGCATCTCCTCTTGATACCACAAGGACACAGTCATCAAATCAAATGAAAAAAAGTTTCAGAAATCCTCCAATATATTAACCCTTTTATTTTTTCAATCATAGGCTACAGGGAGTGTATTTAAAACATCAGTGCAGTTGATGGCTCAGCAGAATAACTTGAGTGGAGAGCATAACTGATGTACGAAAAACTGTGGGAATTCTGTGTTTTGCTGACAGGAAATTGACAGAAGATATATACAAAGGCTGTGGCTTCAGTCTTACTCGGTTTTAGAAAAAGCTGACAGCTGTGAGGTGGAACAGGAGGAAGACTAACACAAATAAGGCACCACAAGTTTCTCAGCGCAACCAATGCCAGGGCTGAAGCAGAGATTATATGAGAGACGTAACACTTCAGCCAGCACCGTCACTGTAACTGTTCTCAGCTAGCAGATCAAACGATGAAGCATTTAAACACAAAATTTTGAAGAACTTTGAAACCTCAAATTTTACATGGTTAAAAAAAAAAAAAACTTAATATCATGATCAACTAACTAAAACCTGAACCTTCCGCAAGGAACACATGCTATTAACATCTGATTGCACTTAAAGGAAGAGTTTGCACAAAAAAAATGAAAATTCTGGCTTCATTTACTCACCCTCATGTCATTCCAAAGCCTATATTATTTTCTGGTTTTCCATGAAATACAAAAAGGAGATATCATCAGGCAGAATGTCCAAGCTTCTCTTTTCCATACAGGCAAAGTAAACTGACTTATACTATACCTCATAGATGCAAAACACATCATAAAAGTGCTCTATAAAACTTGTTTTCAACAACACAAGTCTTCCGAACCTAGTTCAGTAGTCTCAGCTGGTCTTTCACTCCGAGCCAAAACCCCCTAAAGTCAAGCTAGAGTTTTGGCTGACCAGGTTTGGACACCAACAAAGACCATAAAAACAGGCTAGTTTTAAGCGTGTTTTTTTTTCTTCTTTTTTTTCCCGAGCAGGGCCAACCAAAGTCTAAGCTGTTGAAGTTAGCAGAGAAAATTATATTTAATGATATAATATAATACTTTAATAGAAAAAGTCATATGTACTACATAGAACAACATCAGGGTGAGTAATGCTGTTCCAAACCTGTATGACTTACTGCTGTAGAACACAAAAGTAGATATTAGTAGCTACACAATAGTACTTGGACCCCATTGACATTCATTGTATGGAATTTTTTTTAAATATCTGTGTGTTCCACCAAGGAAACAATGTTTTACAGATTTTAAATAACATGAGTGAGTAAATGAGGACAGAACTTACATTTTGGGGTGAACTATGCCTTTAAAATTTCTCTGAAACTGAAGCCAACATAACTGTTCACTGAACATCCAGCAGAAACAGAAGAGCAGGCCTCTACCCGAACACTTTGATCTGGCTCAGATTTTGTATATAGCGCCTGCAAGCTTCATTTACCAGAGCGAGAGCGAGAAATAGACAGCATAATACGAAAGCCAGGCCAACGGTTTCTCTCTCATCAAGACTCCAGCTGCGAAAAAGCAATAACAACTCACATCTTCGCCAGTTATCGACGCAGCTGTCCTTTTGAACTCCACTATGAGCTTGAGAGAGCCTCCCCTAATCCTGCATTTCATTTGATATATAAATCATGATAATTCATATACGATTTTAAAAGAATCAGAAAACTTTGACTCTACCGTGGTCAAATACAATATACCACAGTATGGTCAGATTAAGAAGTTCACCTCAAACACAATCCCACTTTAAGAACCATCACACTGTACTCAGCCCTCATTACATACGACACTTGTTAAGGCAACATCAACAAACAATATTTGTGTGCAGATTTAGATAAATCATTCACTGTGTAGTTCTACAAAAACCTTACCATCGAGGGATGCAAAATATAAACATCAGAGTGCAAACCCGCAAGTCCACAAAGCGTTACAAACACTCAAATTGAAGTTATGTTTCAGGAATCATACAAAGAAGAGTGTATGTCTTCATCTGTGAGAGAGGGAACAGTGGACTAGAGGTTTACTACAGCAGGAGGCTGTACAGTGCCTGAACTCAGCTCTTAAACGGTCAGAGGTCATGGATTTTGTGGAGGGGGAATCGGGGAAGAGCTATGGTTTGCCGTTTTCCACAGTGGTTGGTAATACACCCAGCCTTCACCCTGGAAAGAGAGAAAAAAGAGAATTTAATAAAATAATACTTAAGATTATGCAAATGGAGTGCTGCAGCGATGATATATTTTTGTACGCCAAACCGGAAGTTAGCTATCACTGTGGGTCCCTTGACAAAAATACAGAAGGATTTTTTCTATTGGCATTTGTATTAATGCAGGAAATAAGCTCTGTGACCAACAAAAGTGAATGATTCTTACAAGTATTGTTCATCAAGATAATCTTCACAAATGAACACAGCTCCTTTGAAGCCTGAATACAATCAGTAGAAGTAAAAAACTCTTTATCTTTATTTAAAACCTACCAGATGGAAAACTTGAGATAGAAGAGTCTAAAGCATTGAGATAAACACAAGGAATCTGTAAAAGCAGACTAGCGAGGAGATGAGTTCAGCGTGATGATGTTTAATGACATTTATTATTGAAGCACAATTATTAATAATGGTTCTAATTATCATCAATCTTAAAAACATTTTTTCAGCTGAATATTTTTGTGGAACCCGTTGTACATTTTTCTCAGGATTCTTTGATGAATACAAAATTCAAAAGAACAGCATTTATTTGAACTATTTACTGAGTTTGTTCTTACTTTGCGCTCAAAGTATTTGGTCCTCCATGCTGTCTGTGTCTCTCCACGATGCCTCTCCTCTTTCCTCTGCCTTTCCTCCAGGAAACGCTTGTGTTCCGTGGCTTTATCCATATCCCTTTCCTTCAGAGACTCTGTCACATGTTGCCACAATCTCCTACAGGAGAAGAGGCACAGGTTAAAGATGGGGCCCTTATTAACCCTTTTCAGTCTGAATCCACAAATAACAAGACATTATAAAATTATGATTTTCACTTACTGGAATAGTTGATCCAAAACCAATTCTGTTATATTTACTCTCACTACAAACCCATCTAACTTTCTTTCTCAGCCCTTCATAATATATATATATTTATAATTTTTATATATATATATATATATATATATATATATATATATATATATATATATATATATATATAATTTTTTTTAACTATTCCTCTAAATTATTTTCAGAATTAATCTTGTAGTTTAGTGTGCCGTTCAGTTTGCTCATTTAAAAAATATTTTTTACATTAACACTGTTGAGTGTCTTGAATACAAAACTTTTTGCATAAACCGATTAACTGGTGTTACCTGGACTCGTAGGGTCCTTGCAGCTCATTGGGCCGTACTCTTTTTCTGGTGACGGGGAGCTTGGTAACGTCTATGACACGTGTCTCCCCACTGGTGTAGGTAAACTCCAGCGCGCCGTTCCACTCGCCCTGCACGCGGCACACCACAGAGTTGGAGGGGTTGTGTTTGACCTCTGCGTTCACTCTGAGGAACAAAGCACAGGCTTCGGTTACAATCCACTGGCTCGGCTTTCTGATTAAAGCACTCGTACCATGAACAACCCAATTTTACTTGATCTTTTTAAGTCAGCATGAAATGAATACATTTCATTTCATTTACTTTCTAAATGCATGTTATCGCTCAGCCTCCATCTAATCAACAACTGATGGACAGAACCCTGCCCTGCATTTTTTTTTTCTATAATCTGTTTCACTCAGATGTCCATCACAATATGGAAGTATGGAATATCTTTTGCTAATTCTTTTAAATTGCAACGTTAAGATAAAATAATTTATTGTACTACAAAAAACTTGCAGAACTCAATTTCCTCAATAGTCCAAAAATACCATTTATTGATACCAGGGCAGGCGTCTAGCCCATCTTTTGTGAAAATATTGTTCCATTTATTTATTTATTTGTTTATTTATTTTTTACAAGGTCCATGATTATTTCTGTCTGATCTTTGCTAGATTGTTTTGTGAACCTGTTACAATGATAGAGCAGTACAAACTATATTGGACTATTAGCGAAATACTATTTTATTTAATTATTATTGTGTTTTCAATCAATGTCACAACTTACACATAATAAATTTTGTTGATTTTACATGAGGTACAGAGAATCTTACATAACTTTTAATCATGAAAGATACATTTTGTTTTTGACATGCATAATACAATAAAAATATTGACAGAAACAAAAAAGAAACAAAATGTATCTTTCATGATTAAAAGTTATGCAAGGAAATCTCTGTACCTCATGTAAAATTAATTAAATTAATCATGTATAAGCAGTGGCATTAACTGAATACAGATAGGAAAATAATATTTCTCTAACAGGACGCCACAGCAAACCCACAACCTGTCAATGGGCCTGTTTACACCTGGTCACTTCATGCGTTTCTCTGATCGGACAGCTATTCTATCATGAAAAGACCAGGTGTAAATACCCTCCGAAACGCTTTAGATACAGATTTAAATCCGATCACCTGAACCACTTCAGGAGGTGGTTTGAGACGCATTCCAAACGAAATCTGGTTGTTGAAACCACATATGTAAATTTTACTCCTCTCAAAAAGTTATAGGCAGGTATGGCAGCGCTACTGCAACACGCTGCAGATGAGTAGCGGAGTATCTCTTCAGCAAGTTGACATGCAAACTGCCGCAAATAAAACTGAAAGTAAGTCGCAGACGCTCAAAAAACATTTTTATTAAGAGTAATGAGACTAAATGATCTTACCAGTGCTGATGGCGCTCTCTCTCCTATTGCGGTCTTTGATCTTGAAAATAGCTGATGATAAATAAAATGCAGCTCATATATATATATCTGTTGCTTTCGTTGACGTAAACTCCGTTAAAGTCGCATATAGCGCGGGAATTAAAGATCGGATTTATATCCGTTTTGCAGAGACACATTTGAAGCCAAGTGTGAATGGAACCATTTAAAAACAACAACAACAAAAAAACAAACATTTGAGATAGATCAGATCAGATAGATCTTTCTCCGATCAGTAAAAACACGTGTTACAAGTGACCAGCTGTAAACAGGCCCTATAGACACAGAAAAGTGTTGCATCTCATTTCATATGGCGTTTACATTGGCTGTTTTTGGTGCTGTGCCATTTAGACTTCAGTTTAATACTGGGGGTCAAAGAAATGGTTTTATCACAGATGGATAAAGTGTGCCCGACATTTTTCTTTTGAATATAGTGTTTTGGGTAACAATTTACAATGAGGTTTCATTTGTTAACATTACTTAATTACATTTTTAACTTGAACTAACATTTAACAATACTTCTACAGCATTAATTAATATTAATTAATGTTAATCTCAACATTTACGAATACATTTTTAAGATCAAATGTTTTGTCTTCATGAAGATGAATATTTTGCTAACTAATATTAATAAATGTTGTAAAAAACAGTGCTAATTGTTATTACATGTTAGTTAATTAACTAATGTTAACATATAAGATTATCATTATTATCATTAAGTGTTACAGTGTTTTGCTCAGAAATTTGTCTGGACAATATACAATCTAGATTAGTTTATGCTCAGGCTGCATTTATTTAAAAAAAAAAAATTGTGAAACACTGTAACAATTTAAGATAACTGTTTTGTTTTTTAATATATTTAAAAACAATTATTTATTCATGTGATGACAAAGCTGAATATTCAGCAGCCTTGACTCCAGTCTTCATCTCATCCTTCAGAAATTCTAATATGCTGATGTGGTGCTCAAGAAACATTTCTTATTATCAATGTTGAAAACAGTTGTGTTGCTTAATATTTTTGTGGAAACTTTTATACTTTTTTCTGGATTCTTCGATAACTAGAAAAGAACAGCAATTATTTGGAATAGAAATCTGTTGTGACATTATAAATGTCTTTACAGTCACTTTTGATCCTTGCTGAATAAAAGCATTCCATTCAATATAAAAAACTGATTACTTACTGATTATTTTAAATGGTAGTGTAAACTAATTAACAGTTCATCAGGGCTGCTGTATAAATTTACATAGAAAACCCTATACTGTCTCAAAGAGATGGAAAATGGAGTCACGTAATGTGATCCAGTGTGATCCTGACCTGTGCAGCTTGCCCCCATAGAAAGGCTTTGTCTGGAAGGTGATGACTGCAGAGTAGCCCGTCTTGGTGCAGTTGACATTGACCTTTCCTCCCAGTTCCACCCAGGGCACAGTGAGGATAGAGCGGGCGTAAGCAGAGGGCAGACTAAAGGTGTATTCTTCATCATGCTCTAATAGGTGTAGATTACCTGCAAGCACAGGAAATTAACAATCCTAATAAATCAACAATGGATCCATGGAAACATTCATAGTAAATGGAGTATGAGGCATGCGAAACGCACCTTCTCCGATCATAGAAACGCCAATGGACATGCCCATGAACTTGCTTTTGGTCCACACATGCGTGTTGACACACATCTGCCTCTCCTGGCATTCTGCATAGAAGCCCGAGACAGGGGGATGATGGGAAACCTGCTCAGCCACAAAGCGCACATTGTAGCAGTCTGACGTGCATGAGGTCCCCTCTTTCGGGACACCTGACGGAGGTGTCGTCGCTTTGGGTACTTTCCAAGAGCAGTGGAAGGTCTCTCCGATGATGGGATTGTAGGGCTTCTTGGCAATGGCACCTTTGCGACCTTCATGGAAGGAAGTGAGGTAATACTCTACAAATCGGACCATGCGGTCCATCGGGCTGGAGCCATCGGTGATGGCCACGAAAAGGTCTGGATGGGACATGAAGTCTGCATACATTTCCAAGAGGGAGCGCTTCTCCAGTATAAAAGTAGGCAGGACCACCTACACACCCACGTGAAACACATTATTTCACAATTAATTAACTGTATAACAGAATTAGCCCAATTTAAAATGGTATGACTGAAACCTTTATCTGAGGTTTGAGAAAGACACAAGAAGCCATTAATGAGATGGAGCTGATATACCCTGGTGAGGTCCATGCCCAGTTTCAGCTGAGAGAGGAGGTGCAGAATGACGCTGCGCTCCTCTTCGACAGCACCCAGATCCTCCTCCTCGACCGGAGAGGAATCGTCCACCTCCTGCGTGGCATCAATCTCCTCCTGCTCCTGAAACACACACCAAACCACTACATCTACTCAACCGATAAAATACTGCAAGGAACTAGTAAAAACACACCTTTTGACCAATAACCTTTCCTGACCATTCCATAAAACTACTTTACTTTTTTGTTTGTTTAGCATTTTATTGGAGGTATAAATGCTATAATAGTATATAAATTAGACACATTTTTAAGGTTTTAATGGCTTCTCTATCTTTACCAGTGTTGGAAATCATTATTTTAAAATGGCAAGTACTAACTATTCTGTGAACTTTTACTCTATAATATTCTGTACCCAAAATATGGCTTGAGTCCTTCCTTCAAAGTAACTCTGATTTATCTCCCATTTTACCATGGAATTCATAAATCTGATCACTAAAATAAGTAAGAGCACAGCTATCTCAACAGGCTACCCAATTTGAGGCATCATTTGTGGGACAAGTTACATTTCGTTTGTGTAAATCCCAAACCCTAAGTATGAGGAAGTTCTGCCTGCCTCAGCAAATACCATAAATGACACCTACCAAAAACTGAAATCTATCTGCTATGCTGCCTGAAACAGTGGATGCTAGGTACAGTTAAGTAAAGCGAAAAAATATGCAAGAATATTCAGAAGAAAAAAACCCATACAGCATAGTAAACATTTAACACCGCAGACAGGTTTACTTAGGTTAATAGGGAACCCTGTCTACAGTTCGACAACCTGGGAGGCACAGGTGTTTGTTTACATCAAGGTAACTGAAGCAAAGGATTACTCTTGACACTCACAGTCTGACGGCCTTCTCCAAAACAACGTCAGTTGTCAGTAATTATCATCAGCATCTACTATGAATACAATTATGCACAACTGTGTTGCTGAGTTAACATAAAGAGGCCTCAAAATATATTTGGAAACTTTAGACACACTTATGTGAATGCCAAAATATAGTTTATATAGTTTATATATATATATATATATATATATATATATATATATATTGTTATTATATATAAATTATATATATATATTTCTATTTTAATACATTTTAAAATGTAATTAATCTCTATGACGGCAAAGCGTAATTTTCAGTAACAGCTGTTACTGCAGTCTTTAGTGTCACATGATCCTTTATAAATCATTCTAACATGCTGATTTGATGCTTAAGTAAGATTTATTATTATTAATGTTGAAAAAGGTCTAGTTGTTTAATATTCTTGTGGAAGCTTTTACATACTTTTTTTCTGGATTCTTTGATGAGCAACGTTTTTACTGTCACTTTTGTAGTACAATTTCCTTGGAAAGTCTAAACAGTGTGTCTGGTGGTACCGTGGTGGAACAGTGGTACCAAAACACTGCTGCTTGCGTAAGCATCACGAACAGCCCGAAATAACAGCACTGGCTCAACCAATGGAGCTCAAGGCGGAAATATTTGTGGTCTAACCAATGGCAAACAAGCTTTAAGTTGTTGAACTATACTGGTGATTACACAGCTACTGTAGGAAACCTGTTGTTCAAAATGTAATTTAATCACAAAATAAATCAGAAAAGTATAGTTAGTTCTGGGAAAAGCATCATTTGTTTGCGGATGATACTACAATGATATTCATACATAAGTGTAACTTAAGTGACAAACACATTTTTGTGATTGCAAAATATTTGATCAGATCAATCCAAAACAGCCATTCTGAAATTAATAAAAAATGTTTGTGAACTAAAACAAGCTCAATTTTTCACAGTTTATTTGGAAAACCTCTTTAGACACCACACTTAAACAAGTGTGGGATCTAAAGCGTGATCAATAAATAAGTATTTTCAAAGATTATTCTTACTCACATTCGTTTACTTACGAATCATTCTGACCCCTTTGTAAAATGATTGACTGATAACAGTTAGCAAGAAAGATAGAGCATAACAGTAAGTAAAAAAGTTTAGATAAAGCAAATCTTACCCCAGCAATGTCACAGGAGTCCATTTCTAAAGGTTCTAGAACGGTTCCCACTGTTTTACCGTCATCTTTGGTGATGCTGGGTAGCGTCCCTCCATTCTTCAGGATGTCGGGGAGTTTTGGCTCCAGCCACTCAAGTGCAGGGCCTACAGGGCACACAAAACCTGGCTCAGGGGTGCTCATATCACCGGCCCACCAGCACGATGCCCACAAGCCAACAGCAGCCTCTAACACCACAGGAATTCTGGGTGTTTAGCGCTCTGACAACTGACACAGAGCTCTTGGTGGAAACCTGAGAATAGGGTCTCACCGTCTGCATGAAGCCCTGCCCATTGTTGACTTGGTTGCCTTTTGGCGCGGAGACTAATCTGGTGGTTTTTGTATTGTTCCAGTCATTAGGAAGTTCACAAAGTTCACACAGTGCCTCACTACTTCAACAACTGTGGAAAAGCAGGTGATCCTGAAAGTGTGGGATAATTGCATGTTGTTTCTTTCAAGTCAGAGAGTAATAAAATATGTATGCTTCATGACTGGGTTGCATTAAAGTCAAGCACACAACTAGTCTTTGGTTTTGCAAAATAAATGTCCGTCCAAGGGTTTTCGGGTCCACAAACAAGCAAATCTGACAGGAGACATATTCATCCAAGAATTGACAACCGTATGGTAACACAATTTGGCAAGTCTGTCAACCGCCGCGCTTCAGTGACGCCAGCAGAGCTCTGGTTACCTGCAGAAGTCTATCAGTGGTGGATACAGTTCCTCATTAATTATAAAACAATATTCCACTCCCCGAGCAGCTCTAGGTCATAAATTCTACAGGCACAAACATGACCTGAGATTATTGGATTTGTGACCACAAACACTTGTGGTTTTTCTGTAGTATGAAACGGAAAATTAACTACCTTTTTTGCTGTTCAGCTATTGGTTATTTTTGTACACACCAACACTATGACGTGAGCAGAAAGACTTGTGGTATTGTGTATTTTGATCTTATCGCATTGACCTGGATTACACATAAGGATCAGTGAGTCGCAGTGAATATGTGATTTAAAGTATTCAATAACTGTCTTGATAGCAGATTTGGAGAAGGAGAGTATTTGTGGTTCCCTATAAGTCTCTACATTATTCATCTTTGGATTGCATTTCGACAGCCATTATATGATTGTTACACAAAATCTACACCGGCAAAGTATTCAACAAAAAGGGAGGATGCACTTGCTCATTTTAACATAAATCATGAAATGCCAAAAAGATCTGAGAATCTGATAATCTGACTAGTGATAGACTGTTATATTGCAGCCAATGATCTCTATGATCTACTTAGGCTAGCCCAGGATAATTAATCAGCGAATATTTGGTTCTTTTAATATTATTGTCTAATATTTGTGCCCGATTGGCCGATAAACAAAAGTGGGCAATGACAAAATCTGCCAACAGTATTTACAAAAGTTACACTGCACATTTTCTGTACAATTTTTATTTGTTATTATTAAATTGTAATATATTGCATTATATAGGCCACTCTGTAGATAGCGAGATTGGCCATTGAAAAACCAATCTCATGCCCACATTTACATATCAACAATGCTTATTTGATATTAAGAAACTAGGCCTGCTCACTCATTCTGAGGCAATAAGGAAGTATAGATACAGTACTACTATTCCTAAATGTCAAAACAACTAACCATAAGAGTAAATAAGAGCAAACCAAGTATGTAAAATATGTATTTTGCACTGTCTGGAGCATGCTCTCAAGAATTTCACTCACCATGGTGATGTGACAAATGGAAATTGAAATTGATATATGGAAAATCTGGTAAACCTTGTGCGGTTTCTGACTGTGTTCTGCATATCCTTCCAAAGTACATAACGTTAAAAACAAGTGACTGAACTTCAGTCGTTTCACAATGTAATTTAGGCTTTACAAAGTGTTTGTTATTGAAGAATTGGGGAGCAGTCCTGCAGCTTATGAGTAAAGGTTGTGCAGAGAAATTTTGCAAGTAAAGTTATTTCAATAGGAATTGTGCGACTGGGAGTTTTGAATTAGGGAAAAGACGTTCCTCATGGATATTTCACTGGTGTTCAAGTTGGTCATGCAAATTTGACACATTGACTTGTAGTTCATGTGTGTGCAGTGCTTCATGCATTGCTACAGTATTGATAACATCCGTTTTTGCAAGAAAAATGTAAGGAGATTTCTTCTTGATGTTTACATATAAGTGTTACAGGTACAGCAAAAAAAGGTACAGCCCATTTAATTCTAAGGGACAGAAATAGGGTGGAATATTTGTCATTTAAAGCTAAATTATGATTGCTTGAAACACTTGCTAATGTAACAAGACTATAAAAAATAAATATAAAGAAAAATAGGATATGTTGCCAATTTAGTGATAGCATCTTGTCAAGAAAATCAGAGAGGAATACAAGAGACTCTTGCTGTATGACACATGGGAGCAGCACCAGTCAAGGAGAATTCCTGTGTGGGAAGCTGTGCTTATAAATAACCCTCTTACTGGAAGAGAAGTGCTTTCACTTAACATCTAAGCACTGCAGTAGCATGAGACAAAGTATATAGTAAAGTCAGGTCTAAGATTAGAAGAGCCTGACAGAGGGAAAAAGCCTGACAGAGCAAGATGTCAAGCATTATGAACCTCACTACAATTTTGAATCATTTTTTATAATAATTATTATGATTTTTTTCCCTGCTGTCCATTCAATCATAGCTTAGTTTTTCCATTACCAATTACTAGTAAGTAATGCATATGTGATGTGGAAGTGTGAACATATGGAAGTGTGATGTGTAAACATGTCTACTGTTACTAGAGTTCGACATTGACACAAATTTAATTTTATTTTGGATGCGATTAATCGCGATTAATCATTTGACAACACTACTACTTATATTTAAATGGCCCATAAGTAAGTTTTCGTAATAGTAAAGTTATAATAATACATTTTTAATGACATAATTATGTTTCTACTCATTGCTGTCAAAGTTGCGATTTATTAAAAAAAACACAAATATTGAAGGACAGGTTAAGGAAAAATACAATATGCAATATAGTGTATTTATTTAGCAAAATGCTCCTCTACAGACTTAATTTTTCAAGCTGACTAACGAGTTTTGAATGACTTTTCTGAGGTAAATGTAACATTACGTGACATTGTGTCATTCCCTTTTAGAAATACTGGCCAAACGATTATAAGAGACATTATATGGATTTCGGTAAGTTGAACTGTATCTTGTAATATAGCTGCGGTTGTCTGTTTATGTTTATTTCGTGCTGTAACTAGTAGTAAAGTGGAAGAGATGATCAATTCACATGCGCTCCATGCTGCCGCTTCACTTGAACTGAGGCGCTACAGCGATCTGCCACGCCACATTAAAGAGCGCAAAAACTGTTTATATTATATTCATATTAATATTTATATTATTCTTAGGATTTAATAATCAATATTGGTTCTTCGAAATGAGAATCGAATAAAATCGAGAAATCAATATTTTTAAGCCATCCCCAGCGTTTACATTTAACCCGAGGATCAACACACCGATTAAAAAACAAAACAAAAAAAACAAC
This sequence comes from Zacco platypus, assembly GCA_038088235.1. Lineage (NCBI taxonomy): Eukaryota > Metazoa > Chordata > Actinopteri > Cypriniformes > Xenocyprididae > Zacco > Zacco platypus. Next base: position 28,532,201 of record CM076081.1, on the reverse strand, counting down.
TCACCACAGAGAGGAACTTTCTGCCGAGCCACTTGTTGGAGCTGCAGGATATGCAAGCAGTCGCTGAGGCAGGTCATAGTGGCCAAAGAGGTGGCTTTCAGCAGCAGCAGGTCTTGATCCAAGGGAGAGGGACTCTGGGAGGAGGGCAGACCCTCAATACTCTGGATCAGGTCTCTGTGCTGGACCTGCGCCTGGCTCATCATCTGGAGCAGAACAAAAACAATTAGTTAATGAACTTCCTACACCTCAAAAGTTCAGAACAGATGTTTTTAAAGTTACTAATAGATTGCACAACTGGGCCCCTAAAAGCAACACTCATTCTCACCTCTCTGGCCTCCAGCAAGTGATCAGGCAGCAGCGATTTCCTGCTGGAGTAAAGAGAGGAGCCGCGCTGCAGCTGGGACAGGCCCAACAGGGCGTTTGAGTTCTGGTTGATCCTGTGTTGAGATCCTGGAGAGCTGCCACTGCCCTGAGACGCCATAGAGAGACTGCGAGATTGAAGCGGTGGGTTTGTCTGTGGGATTATGGATAATTGCTGAAAGGATTAGTCTTCACAAAAATTACAATTTTATCATTTATCTCATTTTGATCCAAATCTGTGTTTTTATTACTTCCATGGAACACTAAAGAAGACTAAAGCTAGGGATGATTTTTTACAGCGAAGCCGCACAATCACACATTAAAATAGACCTCATGATTTGTACGCTATATTAAAAGTCTTCTAAAGTTTTATGGGAGAAACAGACCCGAAATATAAGTCATTATTCACTGATTATCTTTCCCTCAGCGTCATCTAATTCGCAGTCAAATATGTACATCATGCAAAGTCACATCATTCTAGTTTGTTTGTTTTTTAACACCATGTCAGTTTCTTTGGCTAAACTGTGAAAACTATACATTAGTTAGTAAAATTTAAAATAGATACTAAAGATATTTTAGACCCATTTTTCCTAAAAATGAATAAACTAAATTTGGATTTACTTGATTAAATTAATTTGAGTAGCTTGATTATTATATCATCAAAAAATGTAAACTATATTATCATCCAGCAATATATTAAAACTTGGATATATAGTACATCCTACTTTAAAATATGGGGGCTCGTCCGGGATGTGAACCCGGGACCTCTCGCACCCTAAGCGGGAATCATGCAGTATATTCACGTAGGGCGATATATATACTATATGGAATATGTCAACTGATGACTGCTTGTATTGTTGCAAAATGTAGACTATATTATCACTCAGGTCTAATCTGGTAAACACAACTACAAGGCATGAAGATATTAAGATATTATAAACATTAACATCATAATTTTCTGTAAAATTGCTTTGAAACAATGTGCATTGTGAAAGTCGCTATACAAATAAATTGACTGGACTTGATTAAAAACCCTTTCAAGGGTCTCAAAAGACTAAATTGCTCAGAGGAGCAGAAATATTACAATCCAATAAAACAAGTTTGCCGTGCGTATAGGTGGGTATTCACATCATGCCAGACTCAGTGATGGTTGGTTATTGGTTCTCGGAAGACAGCTGGGATAGTTTAATGATTTCATTATGGTGAATAAATACATTTTTTGCAGCATTGTAATTGAACAGATTGTCTTTCTGTTCCTGTAACTTAGGAAGTCACTGAGCTGTGGTGGTTTTAACAGTATTACAGGTGTCTGGTTGTAAGTGTCACCTTGCCCATCGCCTCTGTGTGGTGCTGCGCACAGATCTGCAGTCGGCTAACCCAGTGCTGACGCTCCTTTGCATCTGAGGCTGAAGTAACACAAACAGGTATTAAAAAGATTTTTAACAGAAAATATTTTATTGGGATCATATTATTTGAGATCAGACCAGTGATATATGCCAGTATAAGGATCATTTTTATAAAACGCTTGTGGTATAATTAAAAGAGCACCATCTAGGGTGGTTTTGTTTATACTAAACCACTCACTTCAATGAGAATACATATAAAAGGAAGTGAAACCATCTGAGATTTAAAAAAAAAAAAAAAAAGAAGAAGAAGAAGAAAAAGAGAAAGAGTGAAAGCCATCATGTGACAACCTCTGAGTTTGTATTGCTCTCCACTGATGGCATTGACGGTGAAGGTGTGTGAATCTTCATCACTGGGGGAAATCACTGCACCAGCTAACGGCAGCGAGCCCCGGGGCTTCTGATTCTTGGACTGCTCGTTTACAAAGTATTCCAGCAGCCCTGCCTCGTTGTTGAGCACAAAATATCTATAGTGAGAGAAACATAACAGCTTTAGAGAAAACTGAGGAGGTCGCGCCCTTGTTGAATAAACAGAAGATGCTCTGAGCATATAAGCAAGTCCACATGGAATCGGCATTATTTCAGTTTTTTAAATATCTTGAATCAGTTTTCACTCAAATACATTGTCCATTTTCATCTTAATTTTAGTTATTTTGTTGTGTGTTTTGTCATTTTTATTAGGTTTTTCATCTATATACTGTCTACATATGTTTTTAAACTGAAGGTTTTATTAATATTTATTTCAATTTTAGTTGTAATTATTTTAGTGCATCTAGTTAAATAAATAAAAAGGAGAAATGTTGCCTTGGCAAAATACAAAAATAATTATTTAATGTTATTTGAGTTAAAATTGATCTTATTTTAAGTAACACATAACCAATTGTTTTTGTTCATGCATCTCTACAGATTTTCCGCTTAATTGGCACACTTATTACTTGTAAAATCTACTTATTCATCATTGATTGTTTGTTTACTCATTCGTTCATTAAATATTTTGGCTATTACATTTTATTTGCAGAATTCCACAGATTTTCACACAAAATCTGCACCGATTCCATTTGGGCTTGTTCATAAAAGACATCAGACTCACCGATACTGCCATCCAGTCACAAGATTGGTGTACTTCATCAAATACCCATCCACGTTTTCCATCAGATCACTTCAGTTAATAAAAAGAAAGAAAATTAAACTCAATGTTAGTGTGTGTCAGACATTCAAATTATTATTACCAAAAGATCATATCACCAAATAGCACAAAGACCATTCACAGGATGCTCTTAGAATAATACACACTTACATATACACATACATATTCCAGATGATGCTCTATCGTCTATATGTACATATAATGACAGTGAAAGGAGAATGAGGCTGTAATTCTCCCTACCATCTCCTTTTGTGATGCATGAAGAAAGTAAGTTATATGGATGGAACGACAAGGGTAAATGATAACAAAAATGTGTCAGTTTAAGTCCAGCACACTCCGGAAGTTGACAATTATACATCTCCTCCTCACATAAAAGGTATTGCTTCTGCCATTTAATTTCAAGCATTTGTTCTTGTGTAAATACTGTTTGTTATTTGTGTGAAGTACCTGTACTGCCAGGATTTGGAGCCCGTCCTGCAGGAACTCTGTGAGCTGCTGTGGTGCTCCAGCACGGCTTCAGTCTGCATGATTGGATCTTTCCTGTGATTTACAAGACAGCTAACACTTCACCTACCGCTCAAAACAAGGGCCACCTAATTTCATATGGCGAAGCTCAAGTCAAAATGATTTGTTATGACCGTTTTTTTAATCATCGCACTGGTTTAATGCTCTGAATTACAAAACCACTGGCATGTTTATGTCTCGTGCAGCCATGACAGAGCGTGAAGTCATTCGCGTCACGCATCATGTGACAGGAGGTGGTTTAAAAGAAAAATAATAAAATAAACTGCACAAACGGAAATGTTTGGGTATAATTATGATATGCATTGTATTTCAATCATGTGAATATAGTTTACTCCATTGACTTTATAATTTTAGAGCTTTTTACTTTCGAAACTAAATTTCAAATTTCAAATTAAAAGTCCTAGGTGGCGACCAGGCGTAAGCACGCTAGCTCAGCTCTCATTCTGATTGGTCAGATGTGATGATACCACCTTCGTGACGTTCAAAGTCCATTTATGGTGAAATTTGTAGACTTTTATTTAATATATATTGAATTATAAAGTGAAAATATCCCACGTAGTTTTAAATTATAAAAACATTAGCCTAAAAATCACAAAAGACTCAGATTTTTAATTTATCCCCTCAATTGCCAGATCTAAAATATTTTTATATTAATTTTTTTTATATTATATTTAATATTTATATATAACTGTTTCTTTTAAGTTCTGAAGAATGTTTACAGTAATATTCTGCATCTTAAGAACTTTTTTCCCAGTAACCAGCATACAGTATAATCATAAAGATTAATCATAATTGTTTTAATGTATTCAATTTTACCATCTTCAAATAATTGTGTTAAAAGGTTAAGTAAAAAAAAACCCATTCGCTAGAATTCATTTTATTGGGAGAAAACAACTGTTAACAACGCAAATTATGTCTCAACATAAGGTGTCCGATTGTTGAACATATCTTTTAATTGTGTACCATTAAAAGAGTCCCAAATACACAATACAAAAGATGGGAGAAAAACAAATGAGAGATTATGTGGTAGACTTTTAGTTCTGCATAGACTTGTCTTTGGTCTTACATCAGTCTAATGGCTTAGCATTTTCAGTTCATTTCTATTCATCTTCATTCTAGCTATATATTTTTTTCTTTTTTCAACAACTTCCTTGTTGGAAAATCCTATTTTTTTTTTTAAAACAACAGAACAGTTTAGTGGCTTCCACACAACATTTTTCAACCAAAACATTCAGAAGTTATTTATTAAATTAATGCGTAGATAAATTGATGATAAATAAAATAAAGAAAACAGAATTCAAAGACATATCTGAAATGCTTGTTCTTCAGTACAAATCATACTAGAGTTTATGTCTAAAAATTGGGACAGTACACAATTCTACTGATATATTCACAATTGTGAATTTTCTCATGATAATCTTAATTCAAACGGTGCAAGAATTGCTCACTGAGCTCATGAGAATTTAACATGAGAAATTCAAATATAACCATTGTCAAATTGTGAACAAATCATAACAATTTCTATTTATGCAGCAATAATTCAAATGAATTACAAAAAACATGTCCTATTATGACTTTTGTAAAATGTATCACAGTCCTTTTTGACAAATTAAACAACAGAAACAACAAAACAATAATAAACAACAGAAAACCTATAATAAAATCATTTGTATATGTTCAATGCTACTAAGCCTCAATGCCCTCAGTGATAATTACAATATCCGAGAAATAGGTCTCCTATATGAGCATAATGCGAAGGCTTGCTTTCCATCTAAGAAAACTCAATTATGTTAAAATATACTGTTAAAACTATGCCCACTGTCTTTGAGCGAATACCATAAAGGGAAAGGCATTTCAGTTGAGGTTTGATTGAGAGTATAAAACTCCTTCAGTTACATAATAATGAGCCCCTAAAACTGTAAGGCTCATTCAGTCCAACAGTCCACATTGGAATATAAACATATACATACATAAAATATGAATTCATATCGTAATCACACCATATTTTAGAATAGATCCTCAGTACTACTATAGAAACATGTATATATTTACACAACATATTCCATACGCAAAGGCTCTAAAATCAGTGTTCTAGTTAAAGCTGCCATGTTTTCTCTCAGCACTGTCAAAACCGTTAGTGTGCTATCATTTCAGACAGTATTAGTTAAATTCGAACTATCACCTTATAAAAAGACAAATATTATAATACTAAAAAGTGTTATGAATCACAAAAGGTTCAACTTTTATGAACTATGAATTGATGTCTTTAGTTACAAGATGACAGCAGTACCCACGCAATTTCCTTCATAAATATAACATTAAAAAATAAAAGTAAAAGACCAGATGATTATATTAGACACCTTCACTAGTCCTCTAATACCTAAACAGTGACAATCTAATCTCTGAACTATCACATATACAGTGCAACTCCCTGGTATTTGTTCCCAGTTTTGTTTTTAAAATAATGGCTACATTTCAAATACACATTAATGTTGGTTTAAAGCATTACAAAATTTAAATAAAAAAAAAAAAGATTGATGCATACATCTGTGAAGACAAACTAATCAACAAAATGTCATCTGATCTTATATAAAAGTCTATAAAAAGCACTTTTCTCAAGGGCTTTTAGCGAGTTGATTGTTAGAAGACAACAAAGACCTATAATCTGCTGCCTTGGTCGGACAGCCCTTCGGGACCAAAATCTGGCATCACATTTCAAGGTAAACAAAGAATTAGTCTTAAAAAGGTGCAGTAAACGATTTGTTGCTGTTGATCAAGCGCCACAACACACTTGTAGCCAATCAGCAGTAGGGGGCGTGGGGGGGGCTGAATGAGCAAGAGGGAGATTTGAAGAAAGACTGTAGAAAGAGAGATGGCTGAGAGACATTACAAAAGAGAAAAAAGGTCAGAGGAATATCACTGGAAAAAGAAGGGTTATGATCAGGCAAGAGTTTTGGGACCCGTGTTAATATTATAAAAGCTTTCCAGCACTGAAGAGAGCTAAGTGGGAAGGCCTGAAAATGGACGCAGTGGATGCATTGTTTCTGCTCCATATTGCATGCGAGTAACAGTGGTTTTGCAGTTTCACAGAACCAAGATATGCTGTTGCTGTGTGTCAAAGTTGTTTGTCTGGAGCTGGTGTGCTGCTGGCGACGAACAACAAACGCTTGCTTATACTCTAGAGTACTGTATGTTCTTTGTCATTTATTTTTATACTTTATTTTGCTTTGCTTCAGCTATGATAAAGAGACATCCACTCTTGCATTGCATGTTCATGGATTTTGGGGGCGGAGCAATGAAAGGAGGGTTGTGTTTGTTTGGTATTAAATATCAGCAGTGTATCTCAGAAATTACTTACTGCACCTTTAAGACTGACTCTGTTTACCTTGCTGAATTTTGTATAACCAAGTTGGGTAACACTTTATTTTAAGGTGTCAGTATTATAGTGTAACTATACATTTAAGTACCGAGTAATGACAATTAACTACATGTACTTACTATAGGGTTAGGATGAGGATTTGGTTTAGTGTATGTAATTATGCATAATTTCTAGTTATTACTATGGTAAATACATGTAACATATGTAACTGACACTTTAAAATAAAATGTTACCCTAAGTTGTGATAAAACTAAAACGTACAAGTACAATGAGGTTCACAAGACTGAGACCACTAATGAAAATGCATTATTTTGCCATTAAATTCAGTACAAAATGTATTACAAAAGATATAACATTAGCAAAACAATTTGACTCAAAAGTTGAATTAAAAATGTTAATAATTTCAGAATTTTAGTATTTGGTTTGTCATTCTTTTTCTTTGATGACGGTATTCAAGCTAAACAGACACGATCAATGTCTAATTTGGATCCTTTTTCTTTCATATTTCATATATTTTTCCTATTTTTAATTCTCAAAATCCTAATATTTTCTATTTCTCTACAAATAAAGAATAAAAACAAATCCCAGCTTTTCAATGTAATCTCAGACTTCTGGACTATATATTAATCAAAACGCTTTTAAATCTCTTCTAACGCATTTATCTTACAATGGCAACATTCAAATTTCCATACATTAATGAAATAAAAAAAAAAACCACTTCAATTTAGCACTTAGACTGACCTCCACAGAGATCTCACTTGCCCTTCTCCATGCAAATTCACAAGCATCGTCAGTCACATGACCTGATATACGCGGATCAAAACATCACCAGCAAATAATTTCACAAAACAACACAGAAGCACCATGAGCTAAACACCAGAGAGAATATCTCCCATTATTCTTAGCCAGACGCCTATTTTATGACCCAAAATGCTACAGGTCCATCAAAGAGAACAATTAGCACCTGCATAACCGTGCTGCAAGACCGCAGCTTCCATGACTATGGCTTCACATTGGATCTACAGCTCGCTGGCACCTGACAGCCAGGCAAGGAGGAGTGCAATCAATGGCTTTTCAATCCCATCCACAGTCCGCACCTCTGCATAGAGAGAACAGTTATCAGATCACAGACTACACTACAGAAGTGTTGGCTGTTTTGCCCTCCACAGCAGCTAAACCTCAAGGGAAGCCTGTGGCGAGAAGTCGTCCGTATTCACCCGTTCCACCAGGACTAAAATCAATCCTTGCCACAAAGGAGGAAGCCGATCAGCAGTGGAGTAAGAGTTAACAGGAGCTGCCATAAGTTCACCACCAAACAGGAAGATCTGGAACAAGGATCTGAGAGAAGAATGAATTACATTAATCTTTCAAACAACATTTTACTTCGTTTGAACCTTGTTATATACACATTGGTGGTCAAATACTGTGTAATATTATAACAATTTAAAATAACCATTTCATATTTGACCAAACTTATCCGCCTCAATTGAGCCCCTACGTTTTAATGCGCATTTTTAGAATTTATGTGCATCTTGTCGTTTCCATTCCATGTTTTTTTTTATGCGATATCCCAAATGCACATAAAAAAGGTGGATGGAGACATGGCTTATAGGTCACGTGATGCATGTCAGACAGTAACTCACCCAAGCGAGCACTCTTGGTGGTGTTTAGATGTGGTATCTCATGAGGGAGGGGGCAGTCGCTGCAGAAGTCAGAGCAGGTGGGGCATATGAGCTGCCCGCTGTAGACCCATCCATTCATTCGTACGCTCACACTGATCACCTGACCAGTACGAACACATGGATAGGACTCGTTCTGGACCCAAACCAACAACCCTTGGACTGTACAAGTTACCTGCACCACAAATCATACTTTCAGTACACATAAATCATAATGCCCCAGTTCAAAGTGAAAAGGAAATAAATAGTTGTATTGTTTACTATAATATTATTTACACTCACTACCATTCAAAAAAATTTAAGAAATTAACACTTTTATTCAGCATGGATGTATTAAATCGATCAAAAGTTTCAGTACAGACATTTATAATGTAACAAAAGGTTTTGCATAAATGATATTATAATAATAATGGGATTAAGAATGCTGAAAATTCAGCTTTGCCATCACAGAAACGCATTACAATATAAAATACATTACTGTTTTACTTGATCAACTAAATGCAGCCTGAGCATAACAGACTTCTTTCAAAAACATTTTAAAATTCTTACCGATCCCAAACTTTTGAACGGAATTGTATATGTAATCAGCTCACCCCTTACCTTATAGCAACCACTGCCCCAGTCTGGGTAGGTCATTAGTTTGGTGCACTGCTCCATTACGAATGCTGACTTTTGGTATAGACACACTGATCCTGGGCCGTAATGTTCTGCCCCATAGTTTCTCCATGTGGCTAAAAAAGAAAACCCCAATAGTCTCAACAGTTGTAGAATGGAGGAAGAGTTTACATCCAAAAAACACAGAAAGGATGTAATGGAGTGGCATCTAACCTGGCTGGTTCTCCTGTATCCTGCAGTAAGAGCTGCGCTGATATTCTCCACCCACATGCCAACTAAACTCCTGGCTAAAGGGACAGTAGTCTGCGATCTCCACAGCCCCTCCATATGCTGATAAATCCTCCTCAGGGATGCCAGGTATATGGTCAAAATACTACAGGATGATACGATCAATATGATTTAATCAATCTGGTAACACTTTACAATAGGTTTCATTTGTTAACATTAGTTTACTACATCACTTAAGAAATATGAAAAACACTTTTAAAGCATTAATTAATCTTTGTTAATTTCAACATTTACTAATACATTATTAAAATCAAAATCAAAAGTTTAATGAGAAATCCAAAAATATAATTGTTCATTGTTAGTTAACTAATGTTGACAAAGATTAATAAATACTGTAACAAATGCATTGCTCATTGTTAATGCATTAACTAACGTTAACTATTTAGACTTTATTCTAAAGTGTTACATAAATCTTCTATAAAGGCCGTCATCCTCGGTTTACAAAATTAACAAGTAACCGACAGGTATGCTGTCAATTCAATTCATTTCATTAGCTCTTTTCACAATACATGTCGTTTTATGTAGCTTTAGAGCAAAGTTAATTTTTAGAATATTTTACTGTGAGAACAGCAGATTCAGTGAAGATTACACAGGGCTATTCAGCCGTACACTTACACATGCATTTCTGCTGATCTTACCTGATACTCCGCAGGAAGTGAATGAGGAAACTTTTGTAGGTTGCACACGGCCACTGCCAGCTGGTCCTGCCTGCAGGTGAGCTGCAAAGGTGCGCCTCTCACAGAATCACAGTACGGGCTTAGTGTTGGCCTCCTGTTTCAAACACACAAGGCAAAAACCCCCCATCGGGATCAGGTGTCCAATCAGTGGCAATCAATCAATCTAGACACTCAATAATGTACAAGATGACACTGGACCAAACTGAAATAAAGAACTGGTCCAAATGTAAAACATTCATAATCTGTTTTGGTAGCACTAGTAATGTCACAAGTTTGATTACTAAGGAAAACATGAACTCATAAAAATCTAGTCTTTTTGCACTGACACTATAAGTCATTTTAGATTTCTGCTGAAATGTATTAAAGTCAGTCCACTTACTACAAAAAACACATTCGAGAGTGCACACAGTGTTTTATCATGGATTTCTCAATATATTTTATTTTTGCATCTCATGTATAAAAGCTTACCTATGGCGATGTTGGTCTATCCAGAATTTACAGCTTTTCATCACAAAGTCGCACCCCAAACCTCTTCCCCACTCCAAGTTCTCTGCCAAACTATAATTGGCCCTGTACCACCTTAAAACAGAAAATAGCACAGAGTAGTCAATCACAAGACAGCCTTACAAATCTAGTGCTTAAATTCCACTTAAATATGAATGTTCACACCAGAATTAACTGCATTACCGATCAGCAACAATACTTCTCTTACCCTGTATCCTCCATTATGGCCAAAGTAATTCTGGAAAACACTCTGTTCTGAGTGTGAGATCCAGTCATTGCCTCATTCTGTTAAAATAAAACATTCTGAAATGAATAAAAATAGTACTTTGACAGCACTGACACTGAAGTGTACCTCTCATTACCTCTAACAGACGTTTTTCCCAGTGGTTGAACTCTGTGCCAGCACCTCCCTGGTTCTCCAGTTCCATGCCCTCTAGAATGGGGCAATTAAAATGTCTCCTGGCTTCCTCCTGATAAAACATCAAAACAAATCATGTAGCTTAATGGACTATATACACATGGTGTTCCTTTAAAAGAAAAGAAAGAAGAAGAAATATTTACCACAACACGTGGGGTGGCCAAAAGATGTACGGTGTGTCTAATCATGTGGCCACCACGGATGTCCCACAGACGAGTAGCTCTTTTAATGACTCTATCACTCCACTGATATAACCCTAAACTGAGAGAGACATATAGAACGAAATAAACAGTGTATATCAGGGCTCTATACTGCGAATGGTCACATTTTGTGACCTCTTTTCCTGCTGGTGTGACAAATTTGTAGAGGTTGCACTGGTAAGCTGATAAGCGCTGCCATTTCTGTTACGTATCAGAAACATTAAAAGGGCAAACACACCAAAATCAGAAGGAAATTTAGGGCTTGTTTACAACTGGTCACTTCATGCGTTTTTACTGATCGGATAGCTATCTGGTTGGTTAAAATGGTTCCATTTACACTTGGCCTCATAAATGCGACTCCACAGAGTGAATATAAATCCGATCTTCGATTTCCACGCTATATCCAAATTTAACAGAGTTCGAGCAACAGATATAAATCATTTTTATATAATACAATAATAACCATTTTAACTTGCCATATAATTGTGAAAGTTAACTTTTTTTGAGAGGTTGCATGATGCTACTGTATATTTATGTAAAAAATGTTAAACATTTCAAGCTGAATTAAAATGAATATACAAACATAAGTCACCTTTCATTGTATGCAGGCAGACCACTTGCAGAACGTGGCGTCAAAGGTTTCCCATCATCATCATGGTAAAAGGCAAAGAGTCCTGCTGAAAAACCCTTAGAAACAAAACATATAATTGAACAATCTATAAAAAATGTGAAGCTCTTTCATGGTCTCTTTAAGTCAAGTGGATGTGCAGAGTTTAATGTTGTTACCAGGGCATGTATGATCTCGTGTTTGACTGTGGACAGCATCCCTTCAAACTCCTGAGGTTGAGTAGAGATCATATTGGGACACAGATTGGCATATCCAGCGATGGGCCTGTATCAAGGAATTCTGTAGTTACTATTAGTTACTATCAGCAGCACACTAAACTGTGCACACTATATCACAGTGTAACGAAAAGCAAATTTAAACCATTTACATTCCTACTACATAAATTCTTGTCATTACCTGTCCAGTTCAGACTCCAGCTGGCAGTACGCTGCATAAGCTACGATGTTCTCTTGTCCACAACGCTCTGTGGTCATTGCACTCACGTACAGCACAAAATCTGACCTTGCCACCCCCTCACCATCGGGAGGACCGGCGGGACCACAGGACTTTCCAGACTCACTGCAAACCCTGCATTGCTAAAGAACAACTTGTTCATTTACTATATAATATAATATTTACCAGCCCATATTTACACACACACAAATATATATATATATATATATATATATATATATATATATACATACATATATACACATATACATATATTATACATATATACATATATATACATATATTATACATATATTATACATATATACACACACACACATATATTATACATATATACATATATATACATATATTATACATATATACATATACATATATATATATATATATATATATATATATATATATATATATATACACACACACACATATTGCTCATATTAAACAACCAAAATGAAAACATGAGGAACAAAATCACTATTACTTGATGTTTTTGGATTTTTTTAATCTATATGGTTTCTATGAATACCACCATTACCATGTGGACAAAAAAATTTGTAATAAAAATAAGTAACATTTTTGGAGGGACCCACCTGCAAATGTTGTTCAGGGACAACAACTGGGCCACACTTGGTGATGCCTGCACATGGTCCCTGACAGTAGCGATGTGGATCGTCTCTCTTCCTAAGGTACTGATTGGTTGCACATTGCCTAATAATTAAGAAATTATATTGGGATATTTAAAAAAAAACATACTAATGAGATTAAGTACCCACCAAGCATCCAGAAGGACAGACGCCAGTGCAATTTTAAGAGGATTTACTCTCAGACAACACTAGCTCAGAAGAGAATTTATTTATGATTTAAAGCCATATCAGCAGCAATGGCTATATTCATGGCAATCAGCAATATCACTTCAATACATTGTTTATAATAATTTAGCAATTTTGTCTTAAAAACAATTACTATACAAAATCAGGCATATATACCAATAATAACAACATTAATAACAACAATAATTACATAGAGTCTTTCAATTGAATATTAGACAGAAATTCTAAAATTACTCCAGGAGAAACCTTTTAAAAATGTCCATTGATGTGTTCTCTGTATATAACCGTTGTCTAATATTATTTTAAAAAGGACATTCTATTAAAATATGTTTTACGCTCGTAAAATTCTTACACAAATCACAGACCGGTTTCTCTTCCCCTTTCAATAAATTTGAATGAGTGAGTCTTGAATGTCCAATTCGGCATCTCGTATATACAACCAGGTCATGTCTGTTTTCAAAATAATAACTAATATCTCGTTGATTTAAAACTGGATGCACCTCATATAATTTGCCATTTATTATAAATGTACAGGTTCAATAGGGGTTTAACGTCAGATGCTGGTATTTTACATTCTGTCATTTCCAAATGATGTGCTTCACTTGCTGCTTTATCTGCTTGTTCATTACCAGTCAATCCCATACGGCCTGGTATCCAACAAAACACATTAAAATCTTGTTTCTATAAAGAGTCCACTTTTCCTATTATGCTGATAATTATAGGATGTTCAATTTTCAAAGAATCAAGTGCTTGTAGACAGGATTTAGAATCTGCGCAAATTAAAAAATGATGGTGTTGTTCCTTCTCTATAGTTCCAGAGCTAGAAGTAGCTCAGAAGAGCATTACCTGCTCAGTAATATTGGTCCAGACTGCCTACGAACCCTGAAGGCCTTCTGAAGGTAATCAATAGCCTGTGGGAGGAGCTTGTCCTTGAAACAAAGCAGAAAAAGATCAATGATGCATGCATGCATTCAATTTACAGCTGAAATGTCATTTTTAAGATTTAATCTTGACCACAGAAGTCAAAATATACCTTCACAAGGCTGCTTTTGGCTTCATCTAACCTGTGCGAGCAGTAAGGACATTGTGAAGTCAATGTGTGATCATGATAATGTGGCATTCCTGCATTTAATGAAATATAAACCAACAACTAACCCATCTAAGCTGGAGTCGTACTCTATCTGGATCTTTAACTGTTGGTCAGTGCTTCTTTTGCTCAATCTATCTGGCTTTAGAAACACTTTATGTATCACCTAGAAGGGCAAACAGCAGAGATTAGTATAATAGTATTAAATATTATGAAAAAAAAAAAAATATATATATATATATATATACAGAAGGCACAGCCAAACAATTTGGTACAAATCTCATATTGGGCCAGAAGAAAGAAGGATAAGAGGGACTGACCTCTGAAGGCAGGGGCACTTTATGGTCACAGGTGTGGGTCTGTGCGCCGGTGGTGGTGGTGATGATGATGATGATGATGATGAAGATGGTGTTAAGGAGTAAAGCAGCTGTAACTGACCGAGGCTGCCGCCATCCTGACGCCATCATTCAAACCGTGATATTAACAGTCATATCTCCGTTCTGTCATACTGCAGAAAGCCCTTGGATATCGCACAAAATTGAGGGATCTTCTGTGCCCCGTAGGAAATTAGCAGTTCATTAAACCGGCTTCACCCATAAACCCAGAGCAACGTGAATGCAGAAACAATGCTTCAAAATAAATGTCAAAATAAAAGTCTGCAGCCTGCATAAACGTCAGAATGTGGCGACTACTTTGGATAATAAAAGATATTTTCAATAAATTAAATTAATTTAAATTCAGTTATGTGTAAAATGTAAAAATGACATTATAACACCCTCCAATATTTGGAGAATGAGTCGAAAAAATAGCTGAGATTGTTATTAAGCCTGTATTATGTGACCTCATGTTTAATTGAACAGTATGCAGTTTGCACAACAATATTAATCCAAAGTGATTTCAATCAGTCCAAACCATAGGAGGAATTATAAAACATAATTCAGACAATGAATTCAGACACAGAAGAGAAATGCAAACAGTAAGCCATAATATAAAATGATTTATTAGAAAAATCAAAATTTAATTGCAAAATCAATTACAAAATACAAAGCCTTGGTCCCACATGACCACACAAACAATAAAATATTCTGTAGATAATATTCTAAACGAATTAAAATTATTTGAATAAAATATTCTGTAGATAATACAAATCTAGATAAATCAGTCCTACTTTCTAGAGAGCAGCAAACAGGTTTGTTTAAAAGAAGAACCATCTATATGCTGTGTCAGACACTGCTTATTCGAGGCACAGGTACACAGTATCTGACTCAGAGTTTGAGTTTCCCAGTAAGCGAGCTGCCGGAGTAGAGCCGCGAGAAGCGGCCCAGCGTCCACACAGGAAACACATTCCTGTAAGAGGTGTAGCTGATGGCACAGCTTTTATTAAACACTCCAGAAATGTTCTCCTGAAAAGAGGGAAACAACCCAGCACATTTTATTAGACAGAGTGACAGAATTTTGGAGACCAGGAAATGGCTTTGCTCACCTGTGGCCAGTCTCCATTGGGCAGCTGCTTATCAATCAAAACTTGAATGCCTCGCTCAATCACTTTGATGTCTGGGTACCTAAAAAAAAAAAGACATTTTTTTTAGTAAATTAAAGATGCACATCTATAGATGTATCTAAAAACCACTGGTTCTGATGTTACCTGACAGCCATCAACCCCAGCAAAGCCCAGCAGATGTTGTGGATCTGTGAGTTCTTGCTCTGAACGTAGCGTCGCTGCTCACATGACTCAAAGTCCTCGCCCCAGCCTCCATCCTCCATCTGCTTCGACAGAAGGAACTCGCAGGCACGTTTCACCTCCACACAAACAGATCTGTAACACAGAAAAACAATGAATGTCGAAGTAAAAGCAATTGCAAATGTTCCAAATTTTGGATCCTACAATAAGTTTACATGAATCCAAGGACAAAAAAAACACTTTCTCATAATATATATTGCAGGCTCGATAACCTTCTTTCTGAGAGCCTACTCAGCTCTGATTGGTCAAATAGCCTAGTTGTGATTAGTCGACCAATTACAGCGCGTTGGAAAGTAAAGGCTCATTACCTTATCTAAATTTCAACTCCGGAGGCTTCCTCAGCAATTGCATACAAACTGTAACGATGGCATCGTTGTTGGGCAGCCAATGAAGACCGCAGACAACCATTATGCAAATGTGTTACAAATCTACATAGGTTCATGCAGGAAGTAATGACGGATGACTCATGTCAGGCAGTTCAGAATTGGCTTTTATTTTGGGAGACAATAACTCCATTTATCGTGCACTTTGACCTTCGACACTTTGTAGAACTTGTACATTCACTAACAGCTATATTACAGTATAATAACATTCAGTAAAAGATTTCTTAAATCAACATCAGGACACAAACAAATAACATACCCATTTTGGAAAGTGTGGCCCATACATGCAAATGCCTCCAGACCAAACCAGACTCCATATGTGAAACAGACTCCCCAAGATCTAAGACAAGCAGTGTACAAATACAATATACTTCATAAACCTACTAAGAAACAACATAATAATGTCTCTGATGACAAATGAACCAACACCTACCCTTCCCATGAGCCATCAGGTCTTTGAATCCTCCTGCAGTAGTCCAGCCCCTGCTGAAGAGTAGTCCTATGTGATCAAGAGATGTGGTTTAACGAAATGATTTTCCAATCCTCAATATGTTGAAATATTGTGTTTGAGCGTACCTAATCTCTTCTGATCTGTGCTCAGGATATACACTGTGAAAGTGTTTGAGTGCCTGCATTACAGCTGAGGTGCACTCAACATACGTGTAGTCGATCATAATATCCCCTGAGAGAGAAAGACGTGAAATCAGACATGTCAAGACTGATGGAAAATACACTGACAACTGAAGATGATATTGTACTGCATGCTCACCAAATACTTCAGATGGGTTCAGCAGCTCCAGCAGTTTTCCGCCACGTTTAGTCTCATAGGTGGCAAACCCTCCATCAGGATTTCTCATGCTTAGCAGCTGAAACAGAGATTTACACAAAAATTACAGTAGTTTGGGGTCAATGAGATTTTTTTTAAATTAGTATTCTTATTCAGCATTTTTTTTAAGTGAGAGTTAAGACATTCATAATGTTACAAAAGTGCTCTATTTTAAATAAAGGCAGTTCTTTTTAACTTTATATTCATTAAAGAAACCTCAAAAAAGGTATAATAGATTCCACTTATAAATATTAAGCAGCACAACTATTTTCAGCACTGATAATAGGAAGTTTCTTGAGCAGCAAATCAGCATATTAGAATGAATTCTGAAGGATCATGTGACAATGAAGACTGGAGTAATGGCTCCTGAAAATATGACTTTGCCATCACTGCAATAAATTACATTTCAAAGTATATTCAAATAGATAAGTTATTTTATATTGTAATAATATTTCTGTTTTTACTGTATTTTTGATCAAATAAATGCAGCCTTGCTGAGCAAAAAGAGAGGGAGCGGTAAAAAACAAAACAAATCTTACTGCCCCCAAAATTTTGAACAAAAGTGTACATGATTAGTTTTCTCTGACACAGTTTGAGTTTGGATGCACTTTACTTTGTGATTTGAGTGAAAGGAAGCCGTGGATGAGCATTAGAGAAGTGCTGCCATATGTAGCCTACGTATAACATGAAACTATGGATAAAAACTAAACAGAATTAACTTATACTTCAACCCTTTGTTTCAGTAAACATGAAGAAAGATATAATTTTTGAGGGACTGAGATTAAAGAAAGACCCTAAATTGGGTCTAACACTTTCTATGTGTATGTTGGTGAGATTTGAGACATAAAGAGGGTCAGTGTAGCATAATGGTTTAAGCTCAGAGCTGGTAACTGGGAGATTTGCTCATTAGGATTGAGCCAGGAGCCATTGTGCCCTTGAACAAGACACTTAACCCTAGGTTGCTCCAAGGGGATTGTTCCTATAGTACAATAATGTAAATCAGATTACTGTGGCTCTGCACTTGTAAGTCACAGACAGAGAATGTTAAACATGTTTCTATTGCAAATAAGGCTTTTACCACATTGACAGCATCAAAGAGTCTTTCAGTGGGAATGTTTTCTTTGATGAAACTGCACTGCTCCTGCAGCAGCATCACAGATTTCAGCCCTTCCGCCGTACAGTCCGCAACTATCCAACCACAGTCCCGTGTGCTGAAGGGAAAACCTCCCTGAGTCACACAAACAGACATACTCATTAAAGTATTTAAGAGCAAACTAATAATGTTTAAGAAAGCTGAAATGTTGATTGTTTACCTTGTTCATTTGTCTGTAGTATTTCTTGTATTCAGGAGGATTATCTTTGATCTACAATAATGAGCAACTGGTTAGACCTCATAGAGACACAATGATTACATTTCAGTCCGAGACCACAAACGACTTGGCTTTTATTTTGTTTTTTTTATTTTACATTTTTAATATACAGCTCTAACCACTATACCACTGCAAAATTATCAGTTTCTCTGGGTTTACTATTTATAGGTATGTGTTTGGGTAAAATTAGCATTTTTGTTTTATTCTATAAACTACTGACATTTTTCCCAAATTCCAAATAAAAATATTGTAATTTAGAGCATTTATTTGCCAAAAGCAACAACTGGTCAAAATAACAGAAAATATGCAGTGGTCTCTTAATTTTTTCCAGAGCTGTATATAAAAAAATGACCTTTTGTACAAAAGAAGTATCACAAAATTGATTAGTGACCTTGAATGAATTATTATTTTACAAACTCCAAAACTTTCATTACTAAAAGGATTAATATCAAGATTACAGACTAAAACACTAAAATCTCAAGATTTTTAATGTGGTCTCACACATATTCTTCATCACACCACAGTTTAGATAAAATACATATATACATAAAGAGGCTGTAATAATGAAGAATATGATGTTTAAAAATTAGATTTAATTATGCTCACCTGAGTCAGATCAAGGAAATGATGGGCTTGTGTGAGGCACCCTGTAAACCTGGGGACGTCCTGGGCACCTGCCTGTTCAAAAAACAAGTCCAACTGATCAGAGAAATCATCAGTTATGTATAGCTTCAAGGTTTATTAACATTAGTTATGTACCTCAAGAAATGCTTGCACTGCAAATGCAGTATCCCATAGCTGTGATCCATTTGTACCCTGATGGAAATACAAATGCAAGTAACATTGTTGGTAATAAAATTAAAAGTGTTTAACTGATCAGATAAAACAAACTTTAGAACCCAATGGTTTCGATTCTTCATCATGATAACATCTCACCTGCATTTTAAAACCATCTAGACCCATCCTGGAGCATTGGGGATCACAAAAAAGGAAGAATAAATAATAGTATAATTAAATAATATATACAGTATATAATTAAAATCAGGTCACTGACCATAGGTAGTCAGGAATCCTTGACACATGCTCCTGGAAGACAGGTGATGTGGGTCCATCCACATACCAGCGTACCAACATATTGATCGTTTTCGAGATCTGAGAAAACAAATAAGTATTATGAACAATGTGATGAATCATTGTGATAAAACATTACAATAGGATTAGGGGAGTGTATTAAGAAAGTAAAATAGAGTCATTATTGATTTCATGCTGACTTTCTATTACATAACACTAAATTTCTTCTCTTTTCTCTCACCGGGCCGATGCTGATGCACTTAGTGAAGCGATCGTCTGCTTTAATGTGGTCATAAAGCTCCTTCACTGCTTTTTCTCTCAGCATGGAGCTGTGATGAGCTTCATACACATTCAAGATCACTGTAAGACCATGTTCGAGAGTGTTATTAACTGAAATCTAAAGGTAAAAAAGATTATTTTATACAGAAATGCCACACTTCTCTCACAATAAGCAAAAGTAAGCAGGGTGCTGTGTGGTGTGTACAAGTCACAGGCTGCTACGTTGTTCCTCTGAGCTGGCCAGTCAATAGTTGAGTAATCTTGGACATAGAGTTCCTGTGTAAAAGCCAAAAAACAACAACTGTTACTGGATACTTGAGTTCAAAAAGCTAACTGTAAAAAAACAAGCCTAATTTTATTGTAGTCTCAGAGTGGCTTCTAGTGGTGAAACTGTGAAACTTCACCTGTCTTAAACTGAGCACCAGAGGATCTTCATCGGCGGACAGTCTGACCGCATAGCAGTAGCTCATGGGCAGGTAGACCTGCCGACAGTGGCACCATAAAGTGGAGGGATGTGCCGGCACCCACGAAGGGAACAGCCTGATAGAATAAATCGCAATTACATAAATGTTCAAAACAAAAACTATCGTAAATGTGTAAACTAGTAAATTCCTTATGTACCACATCTCTGGAAAGAGCGTATTCATTCCTTCCCAGCTGTATACGTTGAAGATGGCCAACCAGAATTTACCCCAAGAGGGTATGCCGACAGCGCCACCTGTAACAGAGCAGGACAATACTGAGACTGAACTATTTTATCTCATTCATTGGGTTACATTGCATATGAACATACATGTGACTGTCTATATATCAGCAATCCCAGACCTTTGCTGTGTAAAGTATTCCTTGCCCGAACCATATCTGGATCATCAGGCCCAACTCCCAGAATTCTCAAGGTGGTGTAATTCAAAGCTGTTCCAAAAACAGTAGATTTGTCTTCAATGTGCCTGAAAAGTTAATAATTGTGTTTATCATCAAGTCATAAAGTTTTCTTATTATCCCAGTAAAATATTGGTCTATTTTAAGAACAAATTTTTGCAGCGTTGTGACATTATATTTATAACAATTTGACCTCAAATTCTCATTATTGTAATGCATCTGGATATTTAATTTTTTTTTAATACGATTTCTTTTGTTGTCGTCGTTATTCCCAAAATTCATTCTCATGATTCCCACATAATTTCCATGATGTATAAAGGTAAGCAATGCATCATTAGTTCTTTTTGCATCACAGTAATGATAATGATTTGTTTTTGCATTATGGTAAGTAAGTAAGCAAGTAAATAAATGAATAATTACTCACAGGCCCCAGCCTCCATCAGGCAGCTGCACAGAGCGAAGGTATCTAACCATTTCCTGCTTCCATGCATCTGGCAGAGGGATCTTAGCAATATGACAGGTTATGAGCAGACCTGAAATCCATCCACAAATAGGCAATAAAAGGAAAATTCAACACAACAAAGGGAATAGCTTTAAAATTCAGTTTTTTTTCCAGGACCGTGAGGAGTGCGCATTACCTATACATAAAAGTAGACCTTTTATTAAAGTTACTTTTTTATTTTTGGTTACTTTGTTAAACTCAATAATGTATTAGTTTCATCTAATGACTTAACAAAGAAAGCCTTTCCAATCACCTGGAAGTAAGAAAAGGGGTCCACCATAATCCCCGGCCCAATGTCCATCTTCAGCTTGGAGGCAGCTGTAAAAGTCCATTCCCTTCAGCGCAGCTTCTACTGCAGTGCGTGCCGCAGAGGACTCTGAGATAAACTCACCCTGAGGTCAAACAGTATAGATATGAATATAAAAATGTAATGCATGCCATGTGTTGCAGTATACACATTTTTCTGTAATGTTTATGTTTACCGTGTCCAATCCCAGAGAGTGAGACTCCAGCATGCTCTGCTGTCTGTCCAGGCTGTCTGCCTCATCCAGGTACCTCCAAGTCTGTCTGCCCTCCACATTACTCAACCTCCAGCGGCTGAGATCTGTAACCGGCTCAGTCTTATAGGGCCCCCCTCTTCTCCGCAAACACCTGAACAAAACCTTTAAATGTTACACATTTGGATGGGCATTTTTAAAGTATAAAACAGTTTTCTTTAAAATTTTCTTTTAAAGTATAAAACAATAACATTTCTCAAGTCGAATCTTGCAAGTTTAAAAAGTTCAGTTGTTGATATATTTTCCTATATATCCATATTTGGGGACACATGTATGGAAGAGTAAGGGCATTTTCTTAACCAAAGCTCCTTTTTTTTATTATTTATTTAAAATTTGGTTAGGTTTGTCAGAAAAAATAGATATGTAGAAATACTGATATTCTTTTTGTAATAAATAAATAAATACCTTGTAGTTACATGACTTTATAAATCATATTATAATAAAGACAAAACATTAACTGATATGCATATAGTGACACTTTGAATAATACTAATAATAATAACGTTAGTTATTTAAAATCAAAATTGCCATAATTATTATACAGTTTGTTTGTAGAGTCTTAAAATAATGTATTAATTTCAGATCTGCATAATTTTTAAAATAACATACGTATTCAAAAATACGAAACAAATTATACTCACGTTCCCTCTGTCATCTTTGAAGTGCAAGTTCAAAACTTGTAAACTGAAAAGATCCTATCATTTTTACAGCTGATCGGGTCGCTGAACGCCTCCTTTAAATCGGCCTGGGAAATGTAGTTCTTTATACTCCTTAGATCGTTCTCAAAACTATAAAAGAACGGAAAGGGGCTTCATTCATAAACTACGTTTCCCTTAATACATAGCGCAGCCTTCCGAGCGTGATATCGAATGGAGAGATATGGAGAGACGACAGGTTCTCCAATAACCAGCTAGAACCATTGTAAAAATGGGCGTGAACTTCCAGTTTACACCAACCACGTTTCAAGTGTCATGAATAATTAATTCTCTCATGTTAATTAGTAAGTTACCGGGTAAATAAACATTTTCTGCATGTCACGGTGTTCCTCAGTATATTTGGAAAAGAATTTCAACAAAACGGTCATAAGTTTTAAAAAAACATCTTTATGGTTGTCCAAAAATATACATTTAAATACAACAGAATTATTGTGTTGAACTCTCTTATTCAGAAACTGGGAAAGTATGACTGAAGACAAATTGTACAAATTCTAAATGAATGTTTAAGTACATGAAAACACAGCAAGATCTAATCAAGCTTAATGGATGCGACAAATGGTTTAAGAAAATTTATTTAATCAAATATATAACAAAAACAAAAATAAAACTGCTAAGACTAAAAACCAACCAAAATACATTTTCATTCAAATTGCAAGACTGGAAGTGACACTGAGCAGTTACTGTTATATTGAAACATCAGTTCTCTACAATGTCTAAAAGACACTTCAACTTGAGGCCGCACACACGCTCCTCCTCTTGCTGACTTGACAACTCTCTTTTCAAGTCCTGCAAACGCTGGAATAAAGATACCGGTCTGCTTTTTCCACTAGGACATCCAGTCTTCTCAGGATCAACAGTTCCAACTTCCTACAAATAACAAACAAATTTATATCATAATAATGAAAGCTACTTTTTAATTTCATATTAACTCTAGTTATACTGGCATATTGTACCTGTAAGTGGATGGTAGCAGCAGGGTGCTTACAAGAGGAGTTCATGACTAGAGGAGGTGAAGAGAGAAGGGTGGAGGGGAGGAAGAGAGGAAAACAGGCAGAGGACAAAGGATCTGCCTCAATCCGACGCTGAATCTGCTCTCCGATTCTAGACATACAAGTCAAAGAACAAAATTAATAAAATACACAAAATCCCATAATGCCATAAACGTATACATCGGGGCATCTTCTAAATGTTGTGAAAAATTCAGTTTATTGCAGAGGAAAAATAATAAACCTAACCTCTGGCCCTCAGCATTCATCTCTTGAATGACTGAGAGAGTGTGTTGAAATCGCTCCATTATGGGAGTCTGTGTGCTGTCTGGAGTCTCAACCAGGTCAACGGTTTCCTTTTCCTTAAAAAGCAGAAAAAGAGATATTTAACGCAATTATAGTAAATCACAACATTTTAAAATATTAACTCCAGTTGTGATGAAGGCTCTGGTGCAACTCTACCTGTATATGGACAGTGCCAGCAGCAGACCGCTTTCGGGAGGGGGTCATGATCCGATGCATAGAACGGTCGGAAGAGGTCAGGGCAAGAGGAAAAGACGCAGGGCGCAGAGGATCCGCTTCAATTCGACGCTGTATCTGCTCTCCAATTCTACAGAAACATTAAGGAACAGTTACTGCAGCAAGCACCACCAGAACAAGCCAACAGTTAACGGTAATATTAAATTTGTTAAAAGCTGACCTCTGGCCCTCAGCATTCATATTGCGTACGGAAGAGAGAATTTGTTCAAAGCGCTGTGCCATGGGAATCTGTGCAGTCTCATGAATAGAAGGCCATTCCTCGATGTCTGTGTGACTCTGAAACAGCTTCTGCTTAGGGAAATGTCTGGCTGTAGTGATGGGCCTGGATTTAGACCTATAAGAAAAAGTTCAAAATTGTGTTTGAATCTTTTATTGTAAGACTGTTATACAATATAATACTGTGAATAAAAAATATGTAAAAGATAGTTACATTTCTGAGGCCTGCTGTTTATCCTGGTACGTCTGTTTCACAGCCTCTATCCAACTGTCAGGGGGTCGGAAACTCTTCAGGCTGTCTTTGTTAAAATATACAAAAATCTCGCCATCATCTGTGAGTGCATCTGTGATTAAAACAGTTAAAATATACATTTTAAATCACAATGGAAAATGCCACAAGTTCATAATTGCCATTCAGTTACCAATCTATTCCCACCTTTTGCAACAAGGGGCTCTAAAGTCCAGTCCTTCATACGATGCTCAACACACAGGCATATGATATCATCCCAGGGAATTTCATGAAAGGATGGTCCAGTCTTCTCATAGTCATCCCCATCTACACCGCTCACATGAAAATATTGGTAGTTCACTCTTCTTAGCAGGTTCTCCAGGCGGGACATTAGAATGGGTTGGTTCAAGGGCAAGGTGGGGATCTGGGATGCGTACTGGATTATAGAAGCACACAAATGTGGCCAGGAAGCTGAGGAGTAAGGGAAGAGAGTATTTTAATGTCACCATACAATCCATAGCGTTGATCTACAGTTAATTCAGGGTCAAATACACGAATTCTACTAAAATGTAAATGGACTCCATGCATGCCTGCTGCCAACATCCTGTACACACTAATTGGTCAAAAGTTTGGAATATTCAAGATTTTTTTTAGTGATTTTGAAAAAATCTTATGCTCAGAAGCTGTATTTTCAGCAACCATTATTCCAGTCTTCAGTGTCACAAATAAAAATTTGTTGTTATCAATGTTGAAAAGTTTTTGAGGCTTAATATTTTTGTTCAAACCGTGACATTACCAGTTTTGGCTAGATAAATTTGAATATACAAAAAATTGGATATTAAACTTCAAATTTGTTTGCTGTGCGGGCTTCGTGTTTTTCATAGTATTCTCCCATACCATTAACAGGAGGCAGATCCCAATCAGGAAGTTGCCGACTGAGGATGGTTCTCTTCAGCCAGTCCAGGTGTTCTGGAGAGTTCCAGGCCTGATGAGGAATCAGCTCACTGTTCTCGGGGAGAGAGAATTCAGGAGGTGGCCAGCAAAGACTGGACAGGTGTTCTGATGAAACCACACCAGCCAGGAAACTCAGCACACTGTTACAGAGTTGCACAATAGGCTCCGGGCTCTGAGACGGAAGACCTGCATGCTTTCTGTCCTGCTTGTCTCTTTGCAGTCTGTAGTGGAACTCACGGCACAGGCCTAATTCAACAACCTGCAGTAAGGTCTGAGAGCAGAGGGCTGGGCCAGCGGGAGAGCGGGCGGCAAGCCACCTCACAACAAGACTCATCTGAAGTGGAACAGTTATAAAGAGAATGTTCAAGTACATCATCCATATTTAGTTAAAAAAAACCTAAGTGAGGAAAGATTTCGAAAGGAATACACAATGGCTGTATGGCACTTTCATTCTAGCAGAATTTCATAATGGAAATCACTAAACTCCAACATACATGTTTGTCCGTGCAGCACAGAAAAAGTGCGTGTCCATGATTGCCAGATTAAGAAGAGCAAGTAAAATACTGGGCAGAAAATCTATTCTTTTAAGAGAAAAGGGAAGGATAGTGGAGGCTTCTTACCAGGAATATAATAGATGTAAAATGTATTTAAAAAAAAAGACAAATAACCAGCCGGCCAATATCACGTTAATTATTTTTAATTTAATTATACAGAAATCGTTATCACAATTAAAATATGATTAATCATGCAGCCCTACTCATACTAATGATTGTAGGGTATTATTATATTATTAGAATATGAATTCACATTATAAATAAAGTATTAGATTCATCTTTAATATTATGTCATATAAATCATCCTAATAAATCATAATAAGTCTTAATTTTTTGATATATATATATATATATTTTTTGATATATATATATATATATACATACACAGTATATATAAAAAAGTGACAGAAAATAGCAAGGAAAATCCATATGAGATGTTTATGATAACAGTTATCGCAACCCTGACAAGTATTTTAAACTATGTTTACTAAAAAAAAAAAATTTGCAAACCAACCTGCTCGGAGCCTTGCAGGTCAGTGAGGGTTGCTGGAATATGGACGAAGATGTATTCAGAGATGAGACCATCTTTCACTAACATATTCAACATGAGTGCTGTGAAAGAGACGATAAAATAAATCAGATTGCAGTCTTCAACAATCATGTCTATTATACTATGTCGTTTAATGCTTGCCTTCTTCCAAACCCTGATTACTGGTACCACTGTCTTGGTTCCCAGTAACCACCACAACCAGCGGTAGAGGAGAGTGCCAGCAGCTGGCCTGCTGCACCTGCCTCAGCTGGAGGAGGGCAGAGAGCAGGGTCACATCCTCATCCTCTTCACCCTGTCCGTCACCGTTAAGAGGGGGAAGCAGCATCAGCAGAGCGTTGGTACCATGGAGCTCCTTCTGTTCCTCCAGCAGGCACTGGTCTTCCGCACTCAGGGGGCCATGACATGCCTGCACACAGACACAAGGGTTAATCATCTGTAAGTGCAGAGACATCGGTATACCTGGATACGATTCTAACGTGCTTCATAGAGTGCTGTAGCAATTATATTTTTTAGGCTTTCTAGTTCCATCGTCAAGAAGTCAATGGGTTTTTTTTAAATAGGTTTTTGGTTAAATGCCTGAAATAAGGTCTGTGGTTAACACAAACTCGAAATAAAATCACTCTTTATTATAAGAAATAAAATACATCAGTAATACCCATTGCAATTTTTAAACCTTTTACTTGTCTTGAAAAAGGCAGCTGTTAACAAGTGGTTAGTTCTGACTGCAGAGGTATTCAGGTACATTAAACGTCATCACACCGAACTCATCTATTCACTTGTCCACTTTTACAACCTCATTGTGTTTATAATCAGGGTCTTGCAAATTATTTGAAAGCTATTCACTTTGAGACTTTTTTTTTTTTAAATTTAAATAAAGACTAAAAAAAAAGAGTTGTTAAAAGCTTATCGATGGTGATACTGAAGTCACTCGACCATGGTGTAGTAGTCTGTTTATGCTTAGCTTTTTACTTTTGGTGATTGTATTTAGGCTTCAAAAATCATAAAAGTTGTATTCATTTGTGAAGATTATCTTAATGACCAATATGTGTAAAAACCATAAATTTTTGGTGGTCACAGTTATTTTGTGCAATAATCCAAAACAAAAGACAATGGAAAAATCTAATTGGTTGGGTGATGCTAACTTCCAGGTTGCCACTGCAGCACTATTTTATTCATTATTAATCTTTTTTTCCCCGGTGGTCCATTTTCTCCTCATTACCTCACTGAGTAAATAATAACAGAATGTTCCTTTCATAGTAAAATTATTTCTTCTGAAGCTGACCTTTATAGAAATGTGAACTTCATGAGTCTGTCCCTTAATATTCGTCAGGCTGTGACTGATGCACAACGTTTTCAGTTGCCCTTTTGGTTCTTTCGCACTCTCTTCGGATTGATTTCCTCCACCAAATTTAACTTCAAGCCAGTCTGTCAGAATCCTGCATGTAAACATACATAAACAAAAAGATATAAGTAATAATTTCATATGTTTCAAGAAAATTTCCAATCATTTCATTCTTTACCTGCTGGCAAAACTATCACTATCGCAGCTGTTTGGCAGCAGAAGTGTGGCTTTCCAGAAGATTCTATCAGGTGCACTAGGGATGCTTTCTCCCACAAGTGTGGGGAGGTCAAGAGGCATCCATACACGCTCACTGCCAAAGAAGGATAACTAAGCTTATATACAATCACAGTGATAAAAAATTATCTGCATCCTGCATATCTATGCCAAACCGTATCCCCATTGTACTTACCTCAGTAAGAGATTGTAGTAGTAGGATACTTTCATTTGATGAACTGCTTCTTGTCTCATTTTCAGTAATCTATAATATTAAAGTCAGAACCAGGAACAATCATTTAGATGAATTCAAAACAAAAAAAAATCCAAGCAAAATAAAAAAAAACCCAAATTGAAATCTCCAATAACAAACCTTGTGCAGGAAACTGCCATGTTCCCAGAGTTGCCCAGGTTGACCATTCCCTGAGCCAGGAGGTCCAGACAGCGCCTGGAGGGAGCACTAGGGACAAGAGCCTTCAGTTTGAACTGTGGATCTACACAGCCAGGGGCCGCAGGGAAACCACGCATCTGTCTCTTTAGCTGACGACGCACGGCTACCACGTCACGCCACCTAGAGCAAATGCGCATATCTGTTCTTTAAAAGGTTTCTAAAAAAAGTGACATAATACACATCGCCAAGATCTCCTTTATACACATAAAGAAAAATAATTAGCTCCTGAAACCTCTTGATGAACTTATGGATGCGCCTCAACTCATCGTCCAGGATCTCTTGTACCATCACGGCCACCTCCTCAGCCATCGTCTCCTCTACTATGCTGTCGCATTCCTCTGCAGAGCAGCGAGCAATACAAGCCGCTTTCTCTTCTAAAGCAAGCCTGGAGGAGAAGAACCGCATCACCAGTTTTGCAAACGTTAATTGGTGAAGTTAATGAAAACTGTCAAGAACATGTCCAAGTCATGTTTCAACTCAAAATCAAAATAAAGAAATAATGTATTATAATAACTTGTAATATAATGTAATATAACATAATACAATATACATTTTATATTTATTCATTTAGCAGATCCTTTTATCCAAAGTGACTGACAAACCAAGGGAAACCTGTGTGAGATGGATGACGTACCTTATCTCAGCTTCAACAGTCGCTCTAATGCTCTCTGTTAGCACCTCATCATTGATCTTAGCACACAGCTCACCACTGAACTGCTCAAGAAAGGCTTCCTTCTGCCTAAAATCCAACAAAAATGAAAGAAGAGTTGGAAACGTAATACAAAAACACATTCATTGTATTAAAACAAATATACAGGGTCTTTCACACACCTGGCTTCTTCCTTCTTGCGTTTCTCTTCTGCAATTCTCTCCTTCTCAGCTCTGATCTCTGATGTGGACAGTTCCCTCAGCACTTGATGTAAGACTTCACTCACAACCGTTTCCAGCTCACTGTCACTTGCACTGCAGGACACATGTGAGCAGATACATTAAAACACAAACACTATGTTAAAAAAATGTGACTTGTTTTGTGACAAAAAGAGGCTTTTGGTTAAACGGAAGTGAAATCTTCTGGCTGAAAAATAGGTCGCTTTATTTTCACTCAAGAATTTTAAACTTTTATGTCAAGAAAGGAAAGAGTTCCTACCTGAGGGCTACGGACACATATTCAGCAGCTGCACGGGTTACATCAGAGACCTCGGCCTCCACTACCTCATTAAGCACCGCATCCACCTCTGTCATGATATCCTGCCAGAGATCATTGCAACATCAGTGAACTTGTGTATGTAGTACAATGTAGGACTGCTACACTTTGTGATTAAGACTAAAAAGTGTCTCACCTGATCCGTGTAGGCTGGTTCTGGTTTGGGAGGTGGAGATGGAGGTCGGACTGGCTGTGGGGCTAATATGGGTTGGAAAACTAGCTGTGTTACCACAGGCAAAATAGGTTCTGCTGTTTGGGACGTCTCTCCGGTTGCCTCCGTATCGTCTAATTTTACAGGCTCTGCCATGCCATCCATGAACAGCCGTTGTTCAGCCAGACGCCTTGTTTTCACAGGAGGCCTGGAGTCAGGATCCACCACAGACTTCAACTCCTGCCTCTGTGGATGAGCTGCCAAGAGCAAAATATCTTGTAAGTACAAGCATATTCTAATTTTCACAAATGAAGTAAGAACTGAACCGCATTTACACCTTTCAAGGCAGCTGGCGGAGCCTCTGAAGAGAGGCCGTCTCCAGTGTACTTATTGGTGGAGTCAAAGCTGCAAACGGGATTGTGCTGGGGTGGGTTGGGAAGCGATCCACCGTTCACCACCTCTCCAATCAGAACAGTTCTCTTACTCTCAATAGCCACAGACTTGCTCTGCACCAATGAGAAATCAGGCTCCTGATATGCTGTCCGACTAAGTTCTACCATGCTGGATGATAGACCAAATAAAGGCATTAATTTTCAAGAATCTCCGAAATGACATTGGATACTACTGCATTGAGAAAGATCTAAAAATAGTACAAATTTTTTTGCTAAAATCAAAACAGAGAAAATAAAAGTAGGACATACCCATCATTGATATTAAGTCCATACTGTTGAATAAAGTCTCCGGCTTCAGTGGCATTGCGAAACATGAGCATTCTGACGAAGTCTTCAACTGGGAAAATGGTGGCTCTCTGGGATCCAACAGTAAAGGCTACATTGAGGATTTTCAGTGCCATACTTCTCACCTAACCAAACAGAGACACAAAGTGTTAAGAAACTCAAAGGTAATGAATACCAAAGTACTTTCATAAATAAAACACTGTAAAACAGAACTACGCTCTGGTTAAGGCGGATTTACCTGATTGAAGTATCTGTGAAGTATGCAGCTGCTCAAATAGGAAGCTGCATTCACAAGTTTAAAGAACCGGACAAAGTTATTGCTGTTGATTGCTGCAAAGGCCTGCACAGCAAAATCCACCTCCGGAGACTCCCGTACCTCTTTACGAAACTGCTGCACCTCACTGGATTGACACAACAAATTAATTTGTATTATTTACACCATCAATGCAAGGAATTACTGTTTGCTACTCTTCAACAAATACCAGACCCATTGTTAGTCAGATTATTTCCCTCTTTAATGTGCTGACTATCCAAAAAGTCAAATTAATTTCCATTCTGATCATATAAAAATATGGCAATACTTTAAGGCTTTTTTCCACCTAAAAATTTTCACTCAAACTTTAATGATGCTGAACATGTATTCGTAATACATTTATCCTTACTTATTTGACAGACACTTATCCAAAATGACTAATTACATCAAAATTACCTGATAATTTACTCAACCCCAATTCAAAGATGTTTGTCTTTCTTTCTTCAGTCAAAAAAGAAATTGAGGCTTCTTAATACATATTTCTCAATATGTCACACATGACCTTTCAAAATGATTACGTAATGCGTGGCACATTGCAGAGCTAGTGCAAGATGAGCATTTTTGTTTAAAAAGTATATAATATTTTTATTTTTAGAAACTGACAGCTTAATCCTCAGATGGTATGTGTAAAGCCCTTTGAAGCTGCATTTAAACTGCAATTCGGACCTTCAACCCATTGGAAGCCGTTGAAGTCCACTATATGGAGAAATGTTTTCCTCAAAAAAAAGACAAACATCTTGGATGACATGGGGTGAGTAAATTATCAGGAAATTTGAATTCTGATGTGAACTCATCCTTTAAGGAATCCATTTCATCATTTCATAATTCGAACCCACGGCCTTGGCATTGTTAGCACCATGCTCTACTGTTTGAGCTACAGGGGTGCCTTGACTGCCTAAAAACATCTGATTCCAAATTCAAAATAGTTTTAGTGTTACTGCCCCCCCCCCAAAAAAAAAACAAAACAACAACAACATAAAAACAAAAGAAAGGTTTACCGAAGAATATCTCCATCATTGAGCTTAAGCAACACATTGTATTGGCGGAACTCTGCCTCATTCGGGCAGTACACCTCCTTGGTGGCTAAATCTTGATACATCTCCTTCAGACTCTGCAGGCATTTTGTCATATTCTCATTGTTGATCTTGGCATCAAAAGACATCATGGGTTCCTGGCAGAGGTGATGGGCGCAGTGAATGTGGAAACGGGTACATTTCTCAATGAGCGATACTGTTACTGGATCACATAGATGCTGCTGGGTAATGTCCTACAAAAGAGGTTCAGGCATATAATCACAAAAACAATTTGTTAAAAACACAACGGCAACATAATACTCACAGTGACACACATTCAATATCAATTAAATCAATCAGTTTTAATATTTTTAAATAAAATCATCAGAAATAAGACATTAAATGAAACAATCAAAGATATGCCCACCTTCCGAATGCCTCTGGTTCTGTTCCAGACAAAGTCATACCAGTCACGGTAATTACCCTCCCCGTGGTCCATAATCTGAGTCACCAAGTAGTCCATAGTCATGCTTAGCACAGGAAGTGGTCTAAGCTCATGAGGGAGAGGTTCTTCCTGATCGGCCGAAGACCTGCTATATTCTTTGATGGCAGCAAAATGATCCACCTAAGCAAATTCAGTCAAATAACTCAAAAGGAAACCAATGGCAAAGGCATACATACACGGTACAGTGTTCCATAAAAAGCACAGAATACTGTAGCGAAGACCTCCAGTAAATATGTGGATTTCAGATCATTATTGGAATGTATTGTCACAAACCTTCTCTGTATCTGGAATAACCTCAAAGACGCTCAGCTGATTGCGGGTTTCTCTCATATACCGTTCTTTTTCTGGACACATATCTGGGCATGTTCCCACAAACACTTTAGACATATCCAGGTCTGTTCTTTTGGGCCGAGCTTCAGAGACAAAAAGACAATTATTATCCTATAATTTATATTCTAAAACAAATACAAGAAATATTATATTATTACATACAATATTATAATAGTTCAGTACAATATTGTATCAGAGACACTTAAGGCTTTACCTTGGCGTAAAATCTTGTCTCTCTGCTCTAGGAGGCGATACCTTTCCTCTGCTGTTTCAGCTACCTGACCGATGAGAGGCTGCAGTACTGAGGGGAGGTTATTAATAGGCCGTTCTAAGGTCCGCTCCTCTGAGACTGTGGTGTGTGGTGCCTCACTATCAAATTGGAGTGTTTTAGCAACAGTTGACTTTTTGATCGGAGAGCTTTAACAGAGAAAACAACATGCAGCAATAAATAATCAGGCCAAATAATCATCATGCAAATGGACTGTTTGATATTCCATGTCTTAAATTACCCTTTAATAAAAGAGCTAGTGGTGCTGATGGGCACTGCTCTGGCAAGAGGCATGCGACTAGGGGAGGACTGCAACAAATCAGCCCCAGACTCCAAGTCCCCTGTCACATCTTTGGCCTCTGAAGGTCTAGCAGCTTTTTCACCTGGACCTGTAAATGACAAGCACTTTATGAGCATAACAGTACAAAAAGAGAATGTTAACAGCATTCTGTTTAATACAGGCAAAATTTGTGAAAAATTGCATTTCTTCAATTGCAATTGCGAAAATTTTAAGAACAGTTACTGTTTCTACGTAGATAAAGGCTAGAACAACATTAAAACAAGGCATGACATTTCATATGCTTATCAGTTCACAGCTAAGAAAAGGCTATAATGTCCTCATTTTCCATGGCCCCAGTGTTGTGTTAAATTAGATTTGTATTGTATCTTATAGTGAACAAAAAACGCAAATGTGAAACAGTGAATTTCAGCTAAAATTAGTTTGATTGAGGGCAGATTGTTTCAATTTATCTTTCAGCCCAAACAAGGAAATGCCAAAAATTATATGACTGGAATATTTGCATCAATTCTTTATACATTTTATTCTTTAAAAACAGTTAGTACATTGTTAATGCATCTTGCAGTGCTATTTCTATGTATCATATTTTCATCGACAATGTTTTAACTAAGACTAAATAATATTCTCATCTTGCTATTATTATTTGATGAAATAAATATAATATAATCAGTAATTTTGTGAATGACATTAACCCTGCACTTTAGCAACATTTTGCAGTTTAACATTCCCACAAGGCCAAACAATTTTGATTTTAATTAGAGTAATTTCATTGTTCTAGTACACAGTCATTGTTAGATTAAATTAAAGAAATTAATTTTAATTTAATAGCAAAAAAAAATTCTAATTAGTACTGTTACTCACTTTGTTTCTTTCTTTGCCAAAATATCTGAATTTCATTCCTCTGGAACAGCTTTCCTTTCTTTTTGGCTTTGGCTGCAGATGCCTGGAAGGCAGGAGAGAGTTCACTTAATACACTTAATCACAAACACATTTATTACATATAGGCTAACTAATTTTCTGGCAATGAGAATTTTGTATCATGTATTAAACTAGTCATGCTCACATGATCTTGGAAATGCACAATGGCCAGATTCTTCTGAGGCCTGCAATACACTTTAAGCACTTTCCCAAAGTGCTCAAAATGCTGTGTGATGAGTTCCTTCCTGTTGAGCTTCGGTGGGATGCCTTTGCACTGAATTACAGTAGCATCAGTAGGAGAGAGACCACCCAAACTGTCTGTGCTCTCCTTTCGAGCACCACGTCTAGCTGAAGTGTGTGCCTGTGGTTCAGGCTTGAGTGCTACAAAAAACATGTGATCACAACAACGTTAGCAAGATTTTTTTTTCCCCCAAAATAGCTCAGTATAACAAATAGGGATGCATTATTATATCGGTACCATATCAGCCCATTTATTTTTAATTTATCAGCATCAGTCGATATTGTATATTTAATTGTGCTGTCTCATTACTTTTTTGTTTTAATTCAGTCTGACAAAATAGTACAGAAATTTAATATCCGCCAATAACATGAAAATAATTAGCACCTCATTTTGAATTTGAATATTAGTGTGATGCTAAAAAAAATCCAAAAGAAGTGTAACTCACAAACTTCCTCTGCTTTTTTCAAAACTGTTGGAGCCTGAGATCTCAGAGGTGTAGTGGCCACATCACTGGCTGGACCAGGTGGATCTGGTCTTTCTGGAGGATGATTTTCTCTCTTGGTTTTCAGTAGGTCAGACATCGCACTGCGAAAAATCCCTCCAGCTGGGCCACGGCCTGTCAGCAATGGGCGCTTAGCAGGTTGTCTTGGGCCTTCTGCTCCAGTTTCATTACTATCGCTTTTAGCGGCATTTGGATCTACAGGTTCCTCTTTACGTTTTATGCCGAAACTCACAAAAGCAGTTTCACCTCCACTGCTCTGCCCATCACCTGCTCTATCTTCTGTTCTTTGTAGGGCTTCAGTTTTTGGGACCCCAAAACCAAAGGATCCAATTCCAGTACCAAACGCAGGTACTTTGGTATCTGATTGAGGCTGAAGGGTCTGCGCTGTGAAGCTGAAAGTGGAGGGAGTCGTGGGCTGTGAACCAGGTATACTGCTGCTGGAAGGGTTGGCAGGTTGAGAGAAGGTGAACTGAATGTTCCTGCCACCACCAAGCATTTCCTTTTGAGAAAAATTTGCATTAGAGAGTGAGACAGAAGGAGCTGCTGCTGGCTGAGAGAAACTGAAGCCCAGTGCGCTTGGTTTTACGCATGAGAACAGCGAACTACCAGAGGAAATGTTCATAGTACCAGTAACAGCCTTGGATGATTCAATAGTTTCAGAGGCTGAAGACAGATTTGAGCTGGGAGGTTCCGGGCTGACGCTGAAAATAGGTTTGAAAACAGCTTCATTGGGTGGCTTGAAAGTAAACTGGTTCCCACCAGGGGGATTATTAGCCCTACCCACTATTGAGGAGTTGGATGTTGCGGTGGGTCCAGAGAGGGCAGAAAGCTGACCAAAACTGGGCTGATTGGTAACAGCGCTACTGTAGCCGGTCGATGATTGGGAGACGCTGGAGGAAAGGCCAAATGCAGAGGGCTGACCGAAAGCGGAGCTCTGATCAAAAGCAGACATTGGATTCTGTCCTGTCGCTTGAGAATATGAAGGTGGTGGTGGTGGTTGTCCAAATCCAAGCGTGCCTTGACCCGAAGTCGGCTGCCCAAAGGCTGGGGCTGTTCCTAGAAAGGAGAACGATGACGGCTGCCCCAATCCTTGAGATAACCCACCGCCCTGGCCAAAAGTAGGCGTTTGGCCAAAGACAGAAGACTCTTGTGTTGGCTGGCCAAAAGCTGGTTGACTAAAAGCAGAGGGTTGTCCAAAGCCAACACCCTGTGCTGGATTCTGCTGGGCAAAGGGCTGAAATGGGTTTGCAGGCTGATTAGTGCTGTTCGGTGCCGGAAAGGCAGTTTGTGATCGACCAAAGATGTTTGGATTCATGATGGATGAAGCAGAAACAGCAACTGTTAAGATTTACTGATGTGATCCTCAGCAAATTGTCTGCTGGTCATGACCAATGTCTTCTGAATCCTGTAAAATAAAGACAGTTACATGTGGCTTACCAGTATAGCTAAACCCAAATTTAGAACGTATATAACAGAAATCTCTGTATAATGTCAAACCAAATTAAACAGTGTTTAGAAGAAAACAACAAAGCCGATTGTTGCTTTAAGTAATGAATGCTGAACACTTTTTAACTTCGCAAACTCACCAAATTACCTACTTAACTTGTATGCATTTCATAATATATCGACATTATATATACAAAAGTTAAACACACTCTAAAAGAATTAAAATCTGCAAATACTTTGGCGCTGCTCTCGTCGCACTCGGACCGGATGTTTATTTCTCTTCTTCGTGAACATACCCGTCGATCCAACGAGAGTCCAGGCGATTGCGGCCTCTACAGGCAGGCAAGAACACGACAACAGTAGATGAAGAGAAGTACTACTGGTTATTGGGCTAAATAAAATGAACAAGTATTTTTGCCTTAGAAATCTTCAAAAAATGACAACAAATACCTTTAACAACAAGTCAAAAATTATACACAAATGCTATTAGGATTGCTAATTTGGAACCAACATAATTTGCTGTAATAAGCATGTCTTGCCCCCATTTTGAAAGAAAAAATTCCACACATAGTTTAACAACAATCCAATTTAAGTCCCATTAAGTTATGTGAACTTACAACTTATCTTTCACTTCAATTGTTGTAAGTTTTGGATATATTTGGATAACTCAAGTTTATAAGTTTTCTGCTGTTATTTTCACCCCCCCCCCCCCCCCCCCCCCCACATATACACACACACAAACACACACACACACACCCACACACACACACACACACACACACACTGCGTTCCAATATATATCTATTGCAGTGATATATTATATTCATAAATCCCCTTTCACCAATACTGAAAAATAATAAAACACACATATTCTAGATTCATTAAAAAGTTTAATAGATTTTTTTTTATTGAAGTTCATAAAATACATTTTGTATACACTAATACATTATTGTACATGTATGTAAAATAAAATTTAATGGCAAGAGCTTTATAAAATTGTTTGGGAAAAAGTATTTTTCACAGTTTCACAGGGTCCTTTTTATTACATGTTCCAAAGCACAGCAGAATCACATTCAAATGGAGATTGACATATTCACAAGATTCACTTCAGTTGATAATTTTCGTATATGTACACATGCAGCAGTGGTCTTTAGCTATGCTTCAGAATGCGTCTTCGGTCTCTCCACAAAGTGGAGGTTAACCTGTCTGTCTGGCGCAAGTACTGAACGATAGAGTGACTGAACCTCACCAACAGTTGGGTCCGGTCTGATTTCAAACAACTTGATTAGCTGGAATGAAAAGATGCAGTCAAAAAAAATCACAATTTATAAATGTAATGGAACTGTCTGACACAAAATCAAAAATAAATCTGTTTCTCTTACCCTTGCCAAAGCCAGATGCATCTCTAATTCAGCAATGCGACGCCCAACACAGCCCCTGACTCCAAAGCCAAACGGGATTGACCCGAATGGGTTGGGTCTTGTTCTGCCATCTCGGAGCCAGCGGTCAGGTTTGAACTTCCGTGCTTCTGGGAAGACTTTCTCATCACGACTGATTGCATAGTGGCACAGAGTGAATGTTGTCTGTTAAAAAACAGCTGATTTAGTGATGCTTTTTCCAAACTTCTTTTCTTCCTAACAACATGAGAACAATTTACCTTTTTAGGAAAAAAGTGTCCACCAATGACAACATCATTTTCTGCAATAAGACGAGAATTCATGGGCACCACAGGATACATCCTGCATAGGAAGAGATTATAATATACAAATATATATGCAGAATCTGCTGTTTGTGTGGCCACTGTCAAATTTTATTTTAGCTTCGCAAAGATAAATGATGTTACACAACATAATCCTCCACCTTAGTGTTTCCTTGATGACAGCTTTGAGGTAAGGCATGCTGTTCACTTCCTGTGCTGTTGGGACTCTGTCGCCCTTTAAGACTCTGGTTACATCCTGATACAGAGTCTCTTGAGCTTCTGAATCTCTTGAGAGGAGATACAGTGCCCACATCAAGGTGTTGGAGGTCTAGAACATGAAGAGAAACAAAGCCTTATGGTATTTTAAAACACTTATATATTTTGTTTAAATGGTCAAAGCTAGAGTCAATTTTTCTTACTGTGTCCACTCCAGCCAACAGCAGCTCAGAAATGCTTCCATAAGCGTCTTTACTACTCATCTTAACATTGGAAAGCAGATAGGTGAGATACTCCCCAGCAACCTCCTGATTTGCATCCACGCGCCTCTGAATGGCCTCCATCTTCATGTCAATCATCTTTATGGCTGTGCATAATCCGTAAGTACAATACATCATCACACTGCACAACATGTCTGTATCTCTTGGAGTCTATCTGAAAAAGATGTGAACTAACAAGCTTACCAAATTTGAATATGCCCTCCCAGCCATTGATGTACCACTGCCAAAATGGCAAGAATTTGCGAGTCCATTTGGGCAGCACCACCACAGGCATGCTGTAATTCAACATTTGTGCAAGAGAATTAATGAAATCCTTAGTCTCGGCAGGAATCTCTTTCTCCAGGCAGCCAATGCGTGTCTCAAATAGAATGGATGAGATTCCTGAGAAAAGGATCAGGCAGAAAATGCACAATTATTTTGGGCAAATGGAAAATGTATCATGCTATTTATTGGCACGCATGATAAACTGGCATGCACATTAATTGTAATGATAATAAAAAATACAATAATTTGTTTTATAAAATGAAAGACTTTAAAATCTTCGATACAGTAAGTTTGTTGTGAAACACCTGCTCACTGTGCAGCACACAAAGCAGAGCGCTTTCGTTTCTGTTGTTTTATTTGCAGACAACAGGTAAACAGAAGAACGGGCAGATCCAGGTGAGTTTAAATAGTCTTTGAGGGTTTGCTGACTTAGCTACTGAAGGTGACATGTTGATGCTTGACGTGCAGAAGATGACTGGCGAATACCACAGGTGTAGGAGACAACGGACAGATAGACGATGATCACAGTACAGGATGGGCAGACGAGCAGGAAGCAGGTGAGCAGGACAAGGTGAGTCTGTAGTGTCATGTATAGATGAGACCAGAGAACGACGTGACTGAGGAGTGAGCTTAAGTAGAGGTAACTGGTGATGGGGAACAGGTGCCGGTGATTAGAATTTAGGTGATGAGGGACGTGTGGGTGGATCTGGCGCTGATGAGGTGATGGGTGTGGTGACTGACTCCATGACAGTACCCCCTCCTCCACGGGCGGCTCCTGACGATCAAAACCGTCGACGACGGGGATGACCACAACCTCTGGGAGCAGGTCGACTGGGATGGTGTTGGTGAAACTGTGTTAGCAGCATGAGATCGAGGATGTCGTCTCAAGTTACCCAGGATCTTTCCTCGGGTCCATATCATAATGTAGATCCCCATTGTCGGGAGTCAAGGATGGCTCGAACCTGGTAGATCGCTTCATCCTCAGCAAGGTCAGGAGAGGAGGAGGTACGCCATCATCGCCAGATCCTGTGAAGGGAGACAAGGGTTCAGTGAAGGGTACGTGGCTGGTAGATGAAGGCGGTATGTGACATCATTCAGCTGTCTCTCCACAGTGAAGGGACCTATGTAGCGGGGACTCTAGTTTCGGCAGGCAGGCGAAGACGGATATACTTGGTGGAATTCTGGGTGTACTCCGCCCAGGGCAGGAACCAGCTCCAACTGTTCTGGTTCTGGTGGCAGTACGATCTCAGGTACCTCCCGATCTCCTGGATCTTCCGCTCAGTCGGGCCATTGGTTTGGGGATGATAACCGGATGACAGGCTGACGGAGATTCCTAGGAGTTTGAGTAATGACTACCGGACTCAGGAAATGAATTGGGGACCATGGTTGGAGACGATGTCCTCAGGCAGGCCAAAGTGACGGAAGACTTGATGGAAGAGGGTTTCAGCTGCCTTGAGGGCGGTAGGGAGACCCTTCAGGGGAATGAGTTTACAGGACTTGGAGAATCTATCTACGATGACGAAGATGCAGGTATGGGAATCGGATAGTGGTAGATCGGTCATGAAATCGATGGCGATGTATGACCAGGGACGTTGCGGTATGGGTAATGGGACCAGTTTACCAGCGGGAAGTTGTCGAGGGGTGTTGGTGATGGCGCAGACTGAGCAGCCCTTGACATAGCGGGAGACGTCCTGGGTCATCGAGGGCCACGAGTAACGTTGACGGAGGAGCAAGAGGGTTCGCTGGCTACCTGGGTGTCCAGAGCCCGGTGAGGTATGTGCTGAGTCCAAGAGGGGCAGGCGACAGCTGGTAGGGATGTAGGTTAGCCCCTCTGGACCTCCCGGCGGAGCAGACTCAGTGTTAGCAGCTAGGTGAATCTGGTAGTTGATCTCTCACTGTATGGGACTGACGATCATGGCTGGAGGGAGAATGGTCTCAGGATGGGAAGATTCAGGTTCAGGAGCATGTATGCAGGAAAGTGTGTCCGCTTTCACATTATT
This sequence comes from Zacco platypus, assembly GCA_038088235.1. Lineage (NCBI taxonomy): Eukaryota > Metazoa > Chordata > Actinopteri > Cypriniformes > Xenocyprididae > Zacco > Zacco platypus. Next base: position 28,491,260 of record CM076081.1, on the reverse strand, counting down.
GTCGCCCGGGCTTGACAGTGATGACTCAAATCAAAAACCATGACAACAAACTAGTGGCGGGAAACAGTCCAAACAGGAAGACAAAGTCCAAACTGAGTGAAAGTGTGACAGTAATTTTTTATAAATATTGTATTTTCCAAGCGATTATGCTGCATTTTTTAAAGCATTATTTCATTTCGTCATTTGATGTGAAATGTTTAATGTTCCATAATTAGGTCTTGCATGATGTAGTGTCGGGTTGGTTCCTAATTACCCTTCCTAATTGTGACAAGCAAGTTGTGTCTTCTATTGTCCGATTTTATGTCAACACTGGTTATTAGCTCACTACATTAGTTAAAGGGTTAGTTCACCCAAAAAATGAAATCACCCTCATATCTTTCCAAACCTGTTCCAAACATGTTCCAAATATTCAGAACACAAATTGAGGTATTTCTGATGAAATCCGAGAGCTTTCTGACCTCCCTATAGACAGCAGCGCCATAACCAATTTCAAGGCCCAGAAAGGTCGTAAAGACATTGTTAAAATAGTCCATGTGACTACAGTGGTTCAACCTTAATGTTATAAAGTGACGAGAATACATTTTGTGCTCGAAAACAAAACAAAAATAACAACTTTATTCAACAATTTCTTCTCTTCCCTGTCAGTCTCCCTAAACGCAGTGAAGCGGTTCTTGGTTCTATGTCAGATCACTGGCTCAGTATTGGCTGATGCTGTACACGTGACCACCACGATGCATGTCTGACGCAGGAGATGGCCAATAATGATCAGGCGTTCTGACGTTGAACCTAGAGCACCTTGAGCTGCACTGTGTCTACAATATAAACAGCATAGGAGAATGACAGGGAAGAGAAGAAATTGTTGAATAAATTCATTAATTTTGTTTTATTTTTTGTGCTCAAAGCGTATTTGTCACAATCATGTCTGTCTGTTTAACTGTTTATCCTGTTCCCCTGTCCTGTCATGTGTCACATGTTCCTTGGTTTCGTTCTGTCATTTAGTCATGTGTTCTTTGTTTTGTATTCGGTTGTCATGTGATCTTTGTTTTGCTTTACCATGTGCTTCTCGTCATTATTAGTTCATCGTCTCCACCTGTGTCCGTTAATTAGTCATGTCTATCACCTGTGTAACCCTCATTATCCTCTTGTTCTCTCTCTGTTTCAGTCCAGTCCTTGTTCGTTGTTAAAGTTACGTCCGTGTTATCCCGCTGGATTCCTGAATGTCTTCTTGTTTGATTAAAACCTTGGAAATCTTTAATCTGCCTCTGTACCTGTTCCTGAACCCGGGCGTTACAGAACAACGAACCACAAGAATCAACAACAACAACGACGACGATCAACGCTATGCACATAGCGGAGGCAGAAGATCGTCTGTGGGGGATCCGGCAGCGGAGGCGCCCGCTGGAGAGGTATGTGGGGGAGTTTGTTGAATTTTCCCATCTGGTGGGCTGGTCGGATGCCTCACTTAACACCGTGTTTTGGTTGGGACTGGACGAGGACATAATTCGCCCGAACGAACCGATGTGCTACTACACTCTAGCTGAATTGACTAATTTAGTGTTAGATCTAAACGGTTCTGCGTTCGAGGTAGAAGAGTGTGATATCCGTCCAGTTTCAACCAAAACCTCCGCTCCGCCAGCCCAGCCTTCTCCGAGTCCCCCCGCATACCTCTGCAGCGGATTAATTCCTGTCTGGCCGCCTTACCCGTTCTGGGACGAGGAGGAGGAGTTCCCGGATCTCCTCGGTCCGGCCCACAGCGCGCTGCCCTATGATACCATCCTCAACCCTTCCGTTTTTCGGACCGCCGCTCAGGAGTCTCATCGCGGGTCGCCACCAAAAGGGGCCGCCGCACGCAGGCCACGCCCCCGTAAGGCCGCGAGGGATCACGTGCCCGCTCCAGCGCACCGCGAGCCCGCTCCAGCGCACCGCGAGCCCGCTCCAGTGCTCGCCGCCCGTGAGCCGCCAGAGTTCCCCGAGCCGCCAGAGTTCCCCGAGCCGCCAGAGTTCCCCGAGCCGCCAGAGTTCCCCGAGCCGCCAGAGTTCCCCGAGCCGCCAGAGTTCCCCGAGCCGCCAGAGTTCCCCGAGCCGCCAGAGTTCCCCGAGCCGCCAGAGTTCCCCGAGCCGCCAGAGTTCCCCGAGCCGCCAGAGTTCCCCGAGCCGCCAGAGTTCCCCGAGCCGCCAGAGTTCCCCGAGCCGCCAGAGTTCCCCGAGCCGCCAGAGTTCCCCGAGCCGCCAGAGTTCCCCGAGCCGCCAGAGTTCCCCGAGCCGCCAGAGTTCCCCGAGCCGCCAGAGTTCCCCGAGCCGCCAGAGTTCCCCGAGCCGCCAGAGTTCCCCGAGCCGCCAGAGTTCCCCGAGCCGCCAGAGTTCCCCGAGCCGCCAGAGTTCCCCGAGCCGCCAGAGTTCCCCGAGCCGCCAGAGTTCCCCGAGCCGCCAGAGTTCCCCGAGCCGCCAGAGTTCCCCGAGCCGCCAGAGTTCCCCGAGCCGCCAGAGTTCCCCGAGCCGCCAGAGTTCCCCGAGCCGCCAGAGTTCCCCGAGCCGCCAGAGTTCCCCGAGCCGCCAGAGTTCCCCGAGCCGCCAGAGTTCCCCGAGCCGCCAGAGTTCCCCGAGCCGCCAGAGTTCCCCGAGCCGCCAGAGTTCCCCGAGCCGCCAGAGTTCCCCGAGCCGCCAGAGTTCCCCGAGCCGCCAGAGTTCCCCGAGCCGCCAGAGTTCCCCGAGCCGCCAGAGTTCCCCGAGCCGCCAGAGTTCCCCGAGCCGCCAGAGTTCCCCGAGCCGCCAGAGTTCCCCGAGCCGCCAGAGTTCCCCGAGCCGCCAGAGTTCCCCGAGCCGCCAGAGTTCCCCGAGCCGCCAGAGTTCCCCGAGCCGCCAGAGTTCCCCGAGCCGCCAGAGTTCCCCGAGCCGCCAGAGTTCCCCGAGCCGCCAGAGTTCCCCGAGCCGCCAGAGTTCCCCGAGCCGCCAGAGTTCCCCGAGCCGCCAGAGTTCCCCGAGCCGCCAGAGTTCCCCGAGCCGCCAGAGTTCCCCGAGCCGCCAGAGTTCCCCGACCTCCCAGACCTTCCAGACCTCCCAGAGCCGGCGCTCCCAGACCTCCCAGACCTTCCAGACCTCCCAGAGCCGGCGCTCCCAGACCTCCCAGACCTTCCAGACCTCCCAGAGCCGGCGCTCCCAGACCTCCCAGACCTTCCAGACCTCCCAGAGCCGGCGCTCCCAGACCTCCCAGACCTTCCAGACCTCCCAGAGCCGGCGCTCCCAGACCTCCCAGACCTTCCAGACCTCCCAGAGCCGGCGCTCCCAGACCTCCCAGACCTTCCAGACCTCCCAGAGCCGGCGCTCCCAGACCTCCCAGACCTTCCAGACCTCCCAGAGCCGGCGCTCCCAGACCTCCCAGACCTTCCAGACCTCCCAGAGCCGGCGCTCCCAGACCTCCCAGACCTTCCAGACCTCCCAGAGCCGGCGCTCCCAGACCTCCCAGACCTTCCAGACCTCCCAGAGCCGGCGCTCCCAGACCTCCCAGACCTTCCAGACCTCCCAGAGCCGGCGCTCCCAGACCTCCCAGACCTTCCAGACCTCCCTGACCTTCCACCGCCAGAGCCAGTGCCACCAAGGTCACCGAAATGGGGGACCCTTCCCCTGAAAATTTTGGGGGGGGGCCCAGTGGCCTCGTCCACGGTGGCCAGAGGGAAGGAGGTCATGTCCTGCACGCGGCCCTGGACTTCTACATGGCCGCCTGACCTCCTGGCATCCGCTGGGACTCGGCCCTGGACCTCTCCATGGCCACCTGACATCCTGGCACCCGCCGGGACTCTGCACCGGACTCCTCCATGGCCACCTGACATCCTGGCACCCGCCGGGACTCTGCACCGGACTCCTCCATGGCCACATGACATCCTGGCACCCGCCGGGACTCTGCACCGGACTCCCCCCTGGCCGCCTGACCTCCAGGAGGTCCTGGAGACACCCTGGAGGCCACCTGAACTGCCTGAACCTGACCACGGCCTCCAGGGTGCCCGTAATGTCACAATCATGTCTGTCTGTTTAACTGTTTATCCTGTTCCCCTGTCCTGTCATGTGTCACATGTTCCTTGGTTTCGTTCTGTCATTTAGTCATGTGTTCTTTGTTTTGTATTCGGTTGTCATGTGATCTTTGTTTTGCTTTACCATGTGCTTCTCGTCATTATTAGTTCATCGTCTCCACCTGTGTCCGTTAATTAGTCATGTCTATCACCTGTGTAACCCTCATTATCCTCTTGTTCTCTCTCTGTATAAATTCCCTCTGTTTCAGTCCAGTCCTTGTTCGTTGTTAAAGTTACGTCCGTGTTATCCCGCTGGATTCCTGAATGTCGTCTTGTTTGATTAAAACCTTGGAAATCTTTAATCTGCCTCTGTACCTGTTCCTGAACCCGGGCGTTACAGTATTCTTGCCGTTTCATAACATTCATGATGAATTACTGTAGTAACAATGTCTTTACTACATTTCTGGGCCTTGAAATTGGTTATGACATTGCTGTGTATAGGGAGGTCAGAAAGTTCACAGATTTCATTAAAAATATCTTAATTTGTGTTCCGAAGATGAACGAAGGTCTTACGTGATTGGAACGACATAAGGGTGAGTATTTAATGACAGAAATTTCAATTTTGGGTGAACTAATGCTTTATCATGAAAAACAATGAACAATACTTTTACAACATTAATTAATCTTAGTTGATGTGAATTTCTACTTGTACTATTATATTATTACAATCATAATTTTTATCTGTTAATATTAGTTAATGCACTGAGACCTAACATAAACAATGAATAAATGTATTTTTACATTAACAAACATTAGAAATGCTGTAAAAATATATTGCTTATAGTTAGTTCATGTTAACTAATGCATTATGGGTTACCAATTTTATCTCATTTCAAGTGCGTATGTAGAGGAGCTACCTTCAAGAGAGAAGCGGTAAAGCTCATTGGTCAAGTTAGGGACAAGATCACCAGTAGGGCTCATTTCCCGCAGATAGTAAATCCGTTTGATGAAGTCTGTGACCACCGCATTGACCACATCTCCATACTGAACCGAGTCTTTTGGATGCAGCATGCGTTTGTTCAGCACTGTCCGCAGTTTGTACCATTTCTCTCCTTCTCTGTTGAAGAACATATTCTCTTTACAGAAGGGCAACAAAAAACAACATAACCTGATAAGTTTACATAACACCACACAGCTACATCAGCCAAATGCACTTTGGCCTCATAAAATCTCCAAACATCTAGTCTTAGATAATGTCTAAGTTGCAAAGCATACAAATATTATGGATACAGAATCATTGTGCCAAATGTTTTTACTCTGTGAAAGGGCCGTAGCCGATGCCTCTCATGTCACGGTACTCTGTCCACAGAGTCATGTCTCCTCTGATGGGAAACTTCTCGTCTTTTCTAAGGACTTCCTCCAGTAAGTCCACACTGTTTATTGAAATGGATTGTAATTTTCCAACGCTCACTTTGTACAAGGGGCCATAAAGCTGGCTATCATGTAACTAGAGAGAAGAAAAACAAGAGGTGAAGAACAAACAAGATGGACTAGTGAAAAAAAAAAATCTGGTTGATTTTCAGATAAATCGCCATGACTCTCCAAATTGGTTCAGAGCAGCAAATAAACAAGTATACTTAATTATTTAATAATTCAATTGTTCAATTATACAAGACACTTGTTTCCTTTATATTCAGTGTCCTTAAAGACAAAACAGTGACAGTCTGTGTTCATAAAAGGAGGCAGAAATCATTTTAACAGTTTTGCAGTCAGTCACATGATAAATAAACTACAGCTGTGGCATCTCTGTGTACCTGCAGCTCATGCATGCGATTCATGTACCCTTTAAAGATGGTTTGGTACAGTATCCTAGATGTTTTGATCTCTGGGAGGTCAGCCACAGTCTTGAGCTTCCTGTGGCTGTCCTGGACAGTGACAGAAGCAGCAGCATTACCCACTGCCCCTCTCCTGATGTCCGTGGTCGCTGTCGTGGTCCTCAGAAAACCAAATCTAATCCTTCTTTCGGCAGAGCTCCATGCAAAACGAACAGCCATTGCGGAAGTAGGGAGAGGAATGAGGGAAACAATGATCCTGTTTCACATGGGAGGGAGAGAGGGAGGTGGTGCAAAAGCCTCTCTAGTTAACCCTTCACTCTCTGTTGTAATGTAATATTGTGCATGTTTGTTTTTTGTTTGTTTGTTTGTTTTTAAAGGAGAAACTCCATTCTCATGTACATAATGATGCTTCACCTATGGGAAAAAAATGGAAATTTACAGTCAAAAATGTCATTATTTACTCACCCTCATGTCAAATTTTTTTTTTAAAAATCATCTAATTTTTATTTGGATGCATAAAAAACATCTGAAATTAAGATTGCATTTGTAAAGAGCAGAATAAATGCATTCTTTAATGTAAGGAATAGTTGACGACAGACCGTTAAATTATTAAAAACAATGCACACACAAGGTATATCGCTCAACATGATGAAAAGTTAGAATATCACCAGTATGATATTGTAATGTTGATCTAGCTATTGTTAAGTCTCATACAGGAAACAAACTAATATTAAACATTACAACGTTCCACATACTCAAATGCAGTTTAGTATGATAGTGTAACGTTAGACCAAGTGAAACAGCGCTGCGTTACCTCACAGTTTTAATTCATCAAATAAACTGACCTGTAAGAGTAGTATTTCAGTACTTATGAGTAGTTGAATGAAATATCCTCGCCTGCGATTCTCGGCCACGCCCGGCTTCATACCACAGTCATGTTAAAAACATGCATGCACTCATCCATAAACATTATTTCACAATAAATATTATTAGATCCATCGGCATGACGACAAGTTCCATGATTCCATATTCACTGTGTCATCAATCTACGCCTTTGTTATTGTTTTGAATTGTTTAGTGACCCCTAGTGGACGAAAAAACTACATAGTGCACCTTAATATTGAACAATAATAAAACAGATATTTTGGATTTATTAAAAACTTTAATTGATTTCTTAATTGAACTTCATTAAATACATTAATATACAGTATGTATCAGCATAATGTAATACAATGACAAAAATAATTTAATGGCAAGAGCTACACAAAATTAGGTGGGGAAAAAGTATTTTTCACAGTGTAATACAGGGTCCTTTATATTGCATATTCCAAAGCACAACAGAATCATATTCAAATGGAGATAAAGAAGATGACATATTCACAAGATTCACTTCAGTTGATAATTTTCGTATATGTACACATGCAGCAGTGGTCTTTAGCTATCCTTCAGAATGCGTCTTCGGTCTCTCCACAAAGTGGAGGTTAACCTGTCTGTCTGGCACAAGTACAGAACGAAAATGTGACTGAACCTCACCAACAGTTGGGTCCGGTCTGATTTCAAACAACTTGATTAGCTGGAATGAAAAGATGCAGTCAAAAATCACAATTTGTAAATGTAATGGAACGGTCTGATTCAAAATCAAAAATAAATCTCTCTGTTTCTCTTACCCTTGCCAAAGCCAGATGCATCTCTAATTCAGCAATGCGACGGCCAACACAGCCCCTGACTCCAAAGCCAAACGGGATTGACCCAAATGGGTTGGGTCTTGTTCTGCCATCTCGGAGCCAGCGGTCAGGTTTGAACTTCGATGCTTCTGGGAAGACTTTCTCATCACGACTGATTGCATAGTGGCACATAGTGAATGTTGTCTGTTAAAAAACAGCTGATTTAGTGATGCTTTTTCCAAACTGGCAACTCTTCTTTTCTTCCTAACAACATGAGAACAATTTACCTTTTTAGGAAAAAAATGTCCACCAATGACAACATCATTTTCTGCGATAAGACGAGAATTTATTGGCACCACAGGATACATCCTGCATAGGAAGAGATTATAATATACAAATATATATGCAGAATCTGCTGTTTGTGTGGCCACTGTCAAATTTTAATTTAGCTTCGCAAAGATACACGATGTTACACAACATAATCCTCCACCTTAGTGTTTCCTTGATGACAGCTTTGAGGTAAGGCATGCTGTTCACTTCCTGTGCTGTTGGGACTCTGTCGCCCTTTAAGACTCTGGTTACATCCTGATACAGAGTCTCTTGAGCTTCTGGATCTCTTGAGAGGAGATACAGTGCCCACATCATGGTGTTGGAGGTCTAGAACATGAAGAGAAACAAAGCCTTATGGTATTTTAAAACACTTATATATTTTGTTTAAATGGTCAAAGCTAGAGTCAATCTTTCTTACTGTGTCCACTCCAGCCAACAGCAGCTCAGAAATGCTTCCATAAACGTCTTTAGTACTCATCTTAACATTGGAAAGCAGATAGGTGAGATACTCCCCAGCAACCTCCTGATTTGCATCCACACGCCTCTGAATGGCCTCCATCTTCATGTCAATCATCTTTATGGCTGTGCATAATCCGTAAGTACAATACATCATCACACTGCACAACATGTCTGTACCTCTTGGAGTCTATCTGAAAAAGATGTGTGAACTAACAAGCTTACCAAATTTGAATATGCCCTCCCAGCCATTGATGTACCACTGCCAAAATGGCAAGAATTTGCGAGTCCATTTGGGCAGCAACACCACAGGGAAGCTGTAGGAGAACATTTGTGCAATAGAATTAATGAAATCCTGTGTCTCGGCAGGAATCTCTTTCTCCAGGCAGCCAATGCGTGTCTCGAACAGAATGGATGAGATTCCTGTATGTGAAAAGGATCAGGCAGAAAATGCACAATTATTGTGGGCAAATATATCATGCCACGCATGATAAACTGGCATGCACATTAATTGTAATGATAATAAAAAAGACAATAATTTGTTTTATAAAATGAAAGACTCTTTGATACAGTTTGTTGCGAAACACCTGCTCACTGTGCAGCACACAAAGCAGAGCGCTGTTTCTGCTGCATGACAACATTATATCAAGGATTTTGTAGCAGAAGCACTTAATGAACTTAATAATTAAAAAGTTTGAATTAATTAAATGAATAAAACTGTGTCCATAATATTTTAATATTTGGGCAAATATTTTGTGAACCAGGGAGATTGTGATTATAGTCATAGGTAAAGGGGTTTGCTGCGGCTTCTAATTTACATTAACTTTCAAATTTTGGGTCATTAAGATTCTTTGTTTCAATTAACACTTTTATTCAGCAAATACACATTAAATTAAAATCTATGCTGTTATTTTAAACTTTCTATTGAAGAAAATTTGATATCAACCATATATAATAATAAGATTTTGTTCCTTGAGCACCAAATCAGCAATAAAATGATTTCTAAAGGACCATGTGAGACTGAAGACTGGAGTAATGATTTCAAAAATTCAGCTTTGACATCACAGGAATAAATTACATTTTAAAATACATTAAAATGCAAAACAGTTTTCTTTTAAATTACATTATATCAAAAATTGTGACAATATTTCACAATATTACCTTTTCACTGTATTTTTGATCAATTAAATGAAAAAAAATATTACCTTACCCAAAATTTTGAATGGCAATGTACCTTAAATTGATTACATTGGACAATTAAACGTTACAGGTTATTATTTCGTTTATTACTATATTTGCTAAAATATATTATGCGGGGAATAATTGTCATAAGGCTGTGTTACTAAACACACACAAACACAATGAAGAAGGTACTAGGCAGTCTTTAATAAATCCACAGTCAGGTAGTCCAGACAGGGAGAACAGCTACAACACAACTACACATGAACAAGACCCGACAACAATGAACAGAAACAAGGGAACTTAAATACAGGTGCTGATGAGGTGATTAATGACACACAGTTGAGAGTGATGACTCATATCAAAAACCATGACAACAAACTAGTGGCGGGAAATAGTGCAAAAAGGAAGACAAAGTCCAAACTGAGTGAAAGTGTGACAATAATGTTTATAAATATTGTAAATATTTAAAGCATTATTTCATTTCGCCATTTGATGTGAAATGTTTAATGTTGCATAATTAGGTCTTGCATGATGTAGTGTCAGGTTGGTTCCTAATTACCCTTCCTAATTGTGACAAGCAAGTTGTGTCTTCTGCTGTCTGATTTTATGTTAACACTGGTCATTAGTTCACTACTGTAATGAATCTGGTCTGTTTCCCGTCCTCTTGCCACCAGATGTCGCCCTCCCTTTTCATGGACTCTCTCAACCACACTACATTTCCCATAAGTCCCATACCTTGATGTTGGTTGTGTTTCAGCTGCAGTCAATTTGTTGGACTATTTAAGTTAACCCTCTTACCCATGTCAGTTGCGAGGTCTTGTTATTTCCTAGTGTGTAACAGTTCTGAGCGTTATTCCTGTCTTGTCTGTCTGGTTCCTGATCCTGCCTATTTTCCCGTTTTGTTGTTTATCTGCCTGCCCTCTGACCTGTTTGCCTGGATTATCACTACGAGTCTGCCTGTTCCCTGCCACTACTGTTTGCTGTTTATTGACCATTGCCTGTCTGACTACGTCTTTTAATAAAGCTCGGAATTGGATCACATCCCTCTGACTCGTCATTACAGAAGACCTCGCCACAAACAAAATCCAGTGGCTTTCTTCAGCATTCCGGTCACCATGGATTACTTTGGTCAACTTTTGCAACATTGACAGGGAAGATTTTCTTTTGAGGACTATGTACAAGAATTCTGTGAGTTAGCGAATCATGTCTCGTACGATGAGTCTTTCTTTAAGCACTTGTTTCGTCGGGGATTAAGCGAACCTGTAAAGATCTGCCTCCCCGACGTGGACTTTAATTGTAGTCTAATGGACTTTATAGACTACGCATTGGATTTGTCTGGGTCACCGTTCACTGTGGGAGAAGCGGAGCCTGAGCTCAGTCACAACATGGTGGCCACCACTAAGCCTGCGCACAAAATGGCCACCGTTGTTCGTCCAGAGTCACAGCACGCCGCCGCTGTTCGTCCAGAGTCACCGCATGCCGCCGATGTTCGTCCAGAGTCACCGCACGCCGCTGCTGTTCGTCCAGAGTCACAGCACGCCATTCTAAACCAATGTGAACTAAGTCAAATTGTTCTAAATCATCGTGAGTCAAGTCAAGCCATCCTAAATTATCATGAGTCAGGTCAAGTCATCCTAGATCAACGTGAGTCAAGTCACATCATCATAGATCATTATCAAGAACCTAGCCAAGTCATCATTGATCTACCCCAGTCACGGTGAAAACGCAAGCTGCACCGTAAAAAGGCCGCTTCAGCGCTCCACGAACCCGCTCCGGTGCCCCATGAGCCCGCTCCAGCACTCCACGAGCCTGCTCTACGAGCCCACTCCAGCGCCCCACGAGCCCACAGTTCAAGCCACGCCTTCCCAGCAGTCTACGGTTAAAACCATGCCTGCTCAGCAACCTACAGTTCAAGTCACGTCTTCCCAGCAGCCCACGGTTCCAGCTATGCCTGCTCATCAGCCCACGGCTCAAACCATGCCTATCCGACAGCCAACGGTTCAATCCACACCTGCCCGACAGCTAACGGCTAATGTCACGCCTGCCCAGCCTCAGACGGCTGATGTCACGCCTTCCCAGCCTCAGACGGCTAACTTCACGGCTGTTATTCCTGAGCTGGTAAAGGATACAGCTCTGTCCATGATGGCTATGGCCATTTTATGTGTTTGGGGAGCACATGCACCAGCTCCCACGTCTGACCTGTCCCCAGAGGAAACTATAGCCCCTGACCTGTCTCAAGTGAGTGCTCCCAAATCAGGCGCTGAACACACCAGTGCAGCTCAAGAGGGCTCTCCGGAGCCTGCCAATGCAGTCCAAAGGGGCGCTACAGAGTTGGATCCTGAGCATATCAGTGCAGATCAGGAGGAAGCCACCAAGTCAGTCCCTGAGTTCCCTGTTTTGGCTAAATAATCACTGTAGAACCTCCTGAGTTGGTTGCAAGCGCTACAGAATCTCCAGAGGTATCAGTGGTATTCAACATTGAACTCTCTTCCTGTCCTATCACGGCTATGGAAGCTGCCAACGAACTCTCTGCCCGTCCTGTCACAGCCAGAGGGGCTGTCCCAGAACCTTCTGTTTATCCTATAACTGTCACAGAGACAGTATCTGAACTCCCTGCCAGCCCGGTCTGTCCTGACTCGACCACGAAGGTCACATCTGAGAGGTCTGTCTGTCCTGATGCAACCAAGGAGGTCGTTCCTAACCAGTCTAACTACCCTGACATGACCACTGAGGTCACAACTGAACTTTCTGCCAGCCTTGGACAGCCTGTCTGTCCCGAAGCGATCACAGAGATTGCTCACGAACCTTCTGTCTGTCCTGAAGTGATCACGGAGATCACACCTGAACCTTTTGTCTGCCCTGTAGCGATCACAAAGATTGCATCTGAACCTTCTGTCTGTCCTGAAGTGATCACGGGGATTGCACATGAACCTTCTGTCTGCCCTAAACTGATCACGGAGATCACACCTGAACCGTTTGTCTGCCCTGTAGCGATCACGAAGATTGCATCTGAACCTTCTGTCTGTCCTGAAGTGATCACGGAGATCACACCTGAACCATTTGTCTGCCCTGTAGCGATCACGGAGATTGTACCTGTGCCTTCTGTCCGTCCTGAAGTGATCACGGAGATCGCTTCTGAACCCTCTATCTGTCCTAGCCCGGAACTGTCTGTCAGCCCCGAACGGTCTGTCGACCCCGAACTGTCTGCCAGTCCCGAACTGTCTGCCAACCCCGAACTTTCTATTAGTCCCGAACTATCTGTCTGCATAGTCTGCCCTGAAGCAACCACGACGGTCGTCTCGCAGTTCTCTGTCTGTCCTGTTATGGCCCTAGCGGGCATCTCTAACTGCTTTATGTTCTGTGTTGCAGTTTTTCCTAAGCAGCCCTGGGGATCTAGAGACCCACCCTGGCCGCCTACACAGCCTGTTCCGCCCTGGCCGCTTGCACAGCCTGTTCCACCCTGGCCGTTTGCACAGCCTGATCCGCCCTGGCCGTTCACTCAGCCCCCACTGTCCTGCCAACCTCCGCTCCATGGACCCGGTACTCCATTCCTCCCTTTGGCCCACCCCTCCCTCCCGAGCTGTTTGTTTAGAGCGTCTGGAAGCCGCTCCTTAAGGGGGGGGTAATGAATCTGGTCTGTTTTCCGTCCACTTTCCACCAGACGTCGCTCTCCCTTTTCATGGACTCTCTCAACCACACTACATTTCCCATAAGTCCCATACCTTGATGTTGGTTGTGTTTCAGCTGCAGTCAATTTGTTGGACTATTTAAGTTAACCCACTTACCCATGTCAGTTGCGAGGTCTTGTTATTTCCTAGTGTGTAACAGTTCTGAGCGTTATTCCTGTCTTGTCTGTCTGGTTCCTGATCCTGCCTGTTTTCCCGTTTTGTTGTTTATCTGCCTGCCCTCTGACCTGTTTGCCTGGATTATCACTACGAGTCTGCCTGTTCCCTGCCACTACTGTTTGCTGTTTATTGACCATTGCCTGTCTGACTACGTCTTTTAATAAAGCTCGCAATTGGATCCCATCCCTCTGACTCGTCATTACAACTACATTAGTTAAAGGGTTAGTTCACCCAAAAAATGAAATTTCTGTCATCAATTACTCACCCTCATATCGTTCCAAACATGTTCCAAATATTCAGAACACAAACTGAGGTATTTTTGATGAAATCCGAGAGCTTTCTGACCTCCCTATAGACAGCAATGCCATAACCAATTTCAAGGCCCAGAAAGGTCGTAAAGACATTGTTAAAATAGTCCATGTGACTACAGTGGTTCAACCTTAATGTTATAAAGTGACGAGAATACATTTTGTGCTCGAACAAAACAAAAAAAAACTTCATTCAACAATTTCTTCTCTTCCCTGTCAGTCTCCTACACTGTTCATGTAGTAAACGCAGAGAAGCGGTTTCGCAGGAGATGGCCAATAATGATCTGGCGTTCTGACGTAGAACCTAGAGCACCTTGAGCTGTCTACAGTATAAACAGCATAGGAGAATGACAGGGAAGAGAAGAAATTGTTGAATAAATTCATTAATTTTGTTTTGTTTTTTGCACTCAAAACGTATTCTTGTCGTTTCATAACATTCAGGTTGAATTACTGTAGTAACAATGTCTTTGCTACATTTCTGGGCCTTGAAATTGGTTATGACATTGCTGTATATAGGGAGGTCAGAAAGTTCACAGATTTCATTAAAAATATCTTAATTTGTGTTCCGAAGATGAACGAAGGTCTTACGTGATTGGAACGACATAAGGGTGAGTATTTAATGACAGAAATTTCAATTTTGGGTGAACTAACGCTTTATCATGAATAACAATGAACAATACTTTTACAACATTTATTAATCTTAGTTAATATGAATTTCTACATGAACCATTATATTATTACAGTCATAAGTTTTCTCTGTTAATATTAGTTAATGCACTGAGACCTAACATGAACAATGAATAAATGTATTTTTACATTAACAAACGTTAGAAATGCTGTAAAAATATATTGCTTATAGTTAGTTCATGTTAACTAATGCATTATGGGTTACCAATTTTATCTCATTTCAAGTGCGTATGTAGAGGAGCTACCTTCAAGAGAGAAGCGGTAAAGCTCATTGGTCAAGTTAGGGACAAGATCACCAGTAGGGCTCATTTCCCGCAGATAGTAAATCCGTTTGATGAAGTCTGTGACCACCGCATTGACCACATCTCCATACTGAACCGAGTCTTTTGGATGCAGCATGCGTTTGTTCAGCACTGTCCGCAGTTTGTACCATTTCTCTCCTTCTCTGTTGAAGAACATATTCTCTTTACAGAAGGGCAACAAAAAACAACATAACCTGATAAGTTTACAACACCACACAGCTACATCAGCCAAATGCACTTTGGCCTTGTAAAATCTCCAAACGTCTAGTCTTAGATAATGTCTAGATTGCAAAACATACAAATATTATGGATACAGAATCATTGTGCCAAATGTTTTTACTCTGTGAAAGGGCCGTAGCCGATGCCTCTCATGTCACGGTACTCTGTCCACAGAGTCATGTCTCCTCTGGAAGGAAACTTCTCGTCTTTTCTAAGGACTTCCTCCATTAAGTCCACACTGTTTATTAAAATGGATTGTAATTTTCCAGCGTTCACTTTGTATAAGGGGCCATAAAGTTGGCTATCATGTAACTAAAGAGAAGAAAAACAAGAGGTGAAGAACAAACATGATGGGCTAGTGAAAAAATAATAATCTTTTTGATCTTCAGATAAATTGCAATGAATCTCCAAATCGGTTCAAAGCAACAAATAATAAATACACTTAATTATTCAAGTGTTCAATTATACAAGACAGTCCTTTCTATTCCGTGTCTTTAAAAGCAAAACAGTGACAGTCTGTGTTCATAAAAGGAGGCAGAAATCATTTTAACAGTTTTGCAGTCAGTCACATGATAAATAAACTACAGCTGTGGCATCTCTGTGTACCTGCAGCTCATGCATGCGATTCATGTACCCTTTAAAGATGGTTTGGTACAGTATCCTAGATGTTTTGATCTCTGGGAGGTCAGCCACAGTCTTGAGCTTCCTGTGGCTGTCCTGGACAGTGACAGAAGCAGCAGCATTACCCACTGCCCCTCTCCTGATGTCCGTGGTCACTGTCGTGGTCCTCAGAAAACCAAATCCAATCCTTCTTTCGGTAGAGCTCCATGCAAAACGAACAGCCATTTCGGTAGCAGGGAGAGGAATGAGGGAAACAAGGATACTGTTTCACATGGGAGGGAGAGGGAGAGGGAGGTGGGGCAAAAGCCTCTCTAGTTAACCCTTCACTCTCAGATGTAATGTTGTAATACATTTTTAGGAGAATACTTATTCATTTTTTAGTAAGTTTTTTTTTAGTGTTTTATAATAATTTATTTAAAGGAGAAACATAATTCTCTTGCACATAATGATACTTCACCTCTCGAAATGTTTTTTTGAAATTTACACTCAAATGTTATTTACTCACCCTCTACCCTTTACAAAAAAATTGACTAATTTTGATTTTCAGAAAAACAGCTGAAAAGAGCAGAATATATGCATTCTTTAATGCAAGGAATAGTTGACGACGGACCATTAAATTATTAAAAAATAATGCACACACAAGGTGTTAATATACACAGTATGTATATATACAATGTAAATGCCAAATATAACATATTAGTCATTTCATTTGTTGCATAATTTAATTTGTTAAATTTCTATCAGTTGCTGTTATTTTCATTTACCCCCACTGCGTTCCAATATATTTTTATTGTAGTGATGTATTATAAATATTCATAAATCCTCTTCCACTAATATTGAACAATAATAAAACAGATATTTTGAATTTATTAAAAACTTTAATTGATTTCTTAATTGAACTTAATTAAATACATTAATATACAGTATGTATCAGCATAATGAAATACAATGACAAAAATAATTTAGTGGCAAGAGCTATACAAAATTGGTTGGGAAAAAAAGTATTTTTCACAGTGTAATACAGGGTCCTTTATATTGCATATTCCAAAGCACAACAGAATCATATTCAAATGGAGATAAAGAAGTTGACATATTCACAAGATTCACTTCAGTTGATAATTTTCGTATATGTACACATCCAGCAGTGGTCTTTAGCTATGCTTCAGAATGCGTCTTCGGTCTCTCCACAAAGTGGAGGTTAACCTGTCTGTCTGGAGCAAGCACTGTGCGATTGAGTGACTGAACCTCACCAACAGTTGGGTCCGGTCTGATTTCAAACAACTTGATTAGCTGGAATGAAAAGATGCAGTCAAAAATCACAATTTATAAATGTAATGGAACGGTCTGACACAAAATCAAAAATAAATCTCTCCATTTCTCTTACCCTTGCCAAAGCCAGATGCATCTCTAATTCAGCAATGCGACGCCCAACACAGCCCCTGACTCCAAAGCCAAACGGAATTGACCCAAATGGGTTGGGTCTTGTTCTGCCATCTCGGAGCCAGCGGTCAGGTTTGAACTTCCGTGGTTGTGGGAAGACTTTCTCATCACGACTGATTGCATAGTGGCACAGAGTGAATGTTGTCTGTTTAAAACAGCAGCTGATTAAGTGATGCCAATTTCTAAACTGGCAACTCTTCTTAACAAGATGAGGGCAATTTACCTTTTTAGGGAAAAAGTGTCCACCAATGACAACATCATTTTCTGCAATAAGACGAGAATTCATGGGCACCACAGGATACATCCTGCATAGGAAATTACATGTGCAAAGAGATTATAATACACAAATATATATGCAGAATTTGCTGTTTGGTTGGCCACTCTCAAATTTAATTTGGCTTTTCAAAGAGATACTATGTTAGAAGACGAAAGTGATGTGAAGGCAAGTATGGTTTCCAATACTCAGAGTTTGTGCTCTGCACTTCACCCATCCAAGTGCACACACAGCAATGAGTATTGAACACACCTGTAGCAGTGGGTATCCTTTTTGCTGTGGGGCTTGGGGAGCGATTAGGTACCTTGCTCAAGGGCACCTCGGTTGTGTGTAATGAGAGTGGAAAAGAGCACTTTTCATTCACTTCCCCCCACCTACGTTTCCTGCACGAACCCTCGGCTTTCGGGTTACATGTTCAACTCTCTAACCATTAGGCCACAACTGCCCAATGAAATCATTAAAATGCTCTATGTAGGCAGAGTTACACAACATAATCCTCCACCTTAGTGTTTCCTTGATGACAGCTTTGAGGTAAGGCATGCTGTTCACTTCCTGTGCTGTTGGGACTCTGTCGTCCTTTAAGACTCTGGTTACATCCTGATACAGAGTCTCTTGAGCTTCTGGATCTCTTGAGAGGAGATACAGTGCCCACATCAAGGTGTTGGAGGTCTAGAACATGAAGAGAAACAAAGCCTTATGGTATTTTAAAACACTTATATATTTTGTTTAAATAGTCAAAGCTAGAGTCAATCTTTCTTACTGTGTCCACTCCAGCCAACAGCAGCTCAGGAATGCTTCCATAAACGTCTTTAGTACTCATCTTAACATTGGAAAGCAGATAGGTGAGATACTCCCCAGCAACCTCCTGATTTGCATCCACACGCCTCTGAACGGCCTCCATTTTCGTGTCAATCATCTTTCCAGCTGTGCATAATCCGTAAGTACAATACATCATCATCACTGCACAACATGTCTGTATTTCTTGTAGTCTATCTGAAAAAGTTGTGTGAACTAACAAGCTTACCAAATTTGAATATGCCCTCCCAGCCATTGAGGTACCACTGCCAAAATGGCAAGAATTTGCGAGTCCATTTGGGCAGCACCACCACAGGCATGCTGTAGGTGAACATTTGTGCAATTGAATTAATGAAATCCTGTGTCTCGGCAGGAATCTCTTTCTCCAGGCAGCCAATGCGTGTCTCAAATAGAATGGATGAGATTCCTGTACGAGAAAAGGATGAACGTTATATCAGGGATGTTAGCAGAAAGATGACACTTAATGAATCTTCTCAATAACTTAATAAAATAGTTTAAAATATTAAGATAGTTTTATAAAGTTTGAATTAATTCAATTAAATCAATTTAATTAATAAAACTGTCCATTATATTTTAATATTGTGTCTTCTACACTACCATTCAAAAGTTTGTGGTCAGTAAGATTTTTTTTTTTTTGATTAATATTTTTATTCAGCAAAGACACATTAAATCAAATAAATAAACTCTCTATCATTGAAGTAGAAACAATGTGCCAAAGTATTAAAAATAAAAAAAGCTTAATAAATGCTGTCAATTTATATTGCTTATAGTTAGTTCATTAACTAATGCATTAACTAAATGTTAAGAAATTAGATAATTGTAAAGTATTACTGATTTTATCTCATTTCAAGTGCGTATGTAGAGGAGCTACCTTCAAGAGAGAAGCGGTAAAGCTCATTGGTCAAGTTAGGGACAAGATCACCAGTAGGGCTCATTTCCCGCAGATAGTAAATCCGTTTGATGAAGTCTGTGACCACCGCATTGACCACATCTCCATACTGAATCGAGTCTTTTGGATGCAGCATGCGTTTGTTCAGCACTGTCCGCAGTTTGTACCATTTCTCTCCTTCTCTGTTGAAGAACATATTCTCTTTACAGAAGGGCAACAAAAAACAACATAATCTGCTAAGTTTACATAACACAGCTACATCAGCCAAATGCACTTTGGCCTCATAAAATCTCCAAACGTGTAGTCTTAGATAATGTCTAGATTGCAAATCATTCAAATGTTATGGATACAGAATCATTGTGCCAAATGTTTTTACTCTGTGAAAGGGCCGTAGCCGATGCCTCTCATGTCACGGTACTCTGTCCACAGAGTCATGTCTCCTCTGGAAGGAAACTTCTCGTCTTTTCTAAGGACTTCCTCCAGTAAGTCCACACTGTTTATTGAAATGGCTTGGAAGTTTCCAGCGTTCACTTTGTACAAGGGGCCATAAAGCTGCTTTTCATATAACTAGAGAGAAGAAAAACAAGAGGGGAAGAACAAACAAGATGTGGACATGAAGGAAAAATCTGGTTAAATTTAAGCTAAATTGCACTGCATTTCCAAACTGGCTAAGAGCAACAAATAAACTTAATTATTTTAAAGTGTTCAATTATACAACACTATTCAGTGTCTTTAAAAGGCAAAACAGTGACAGTCTGAGGACATAAAAGGAGGCTGAAATCATTTTAACAGTCCTGCAAGTCACATGATAAACAAACTACACCTCTGTACCTGCAGCTCATGCATGCGATTCATGTACCCTTTAAAGATCAGTCTGTACAGCATCCTAGATGTTTTGATCTCTGGGAGGTCAGCCACAGTTTTGAGCTTCCCGTGGCTGTCCTGGACAGTGACAGAAGCAGCAGCATTACCCACTGCCCCTCTCCTGATGTCCGTGGTCGCTGTTGTGGTCCTCAGAAAACCAAATCCAATCCTCTCTACAGAGCTCCATGCAAAACGAACAGCCATTACGGAAGCAGGGAGAGGAATGAGGGAAACAACGATCCTATTTCACATGGGAGGGAGGGGGGAGGGAGGTGGGGCAGAAGCCTCTCTAGTTAACCCTTCACTCTCTGCTGTAATGTAATATTGTGCATATTTAAAGAAAAAAACAAAAAGGAGAAACACCATTCTCATGCAAAGAATGATAATTTACCTCTAGAGAAAATGGAAAATTACATCCAAAATGTCATTCTTAACTCACCCTCATGTCATTTTAAAACCCTTGTCTGTCCTCTGTGTGTAGCAGAGGCCAGCTAGTAGTTGCTGTGCGAGTAAACCTCCCATACTTGAAGACCCGGGTTCTAGGCCCGCTTGGAGCAGGTAGAGTGGGACCCGGGTGGCGGGGTTACATTGGTGCCGTGACCCGGATGGGAGTGAGGTTTAGGGGGGTGAGTGTAGCAGAGGCCAGCTAGTAGTTGCTGTGCGAGTAAACCTCACTCCTCTGACCTCAAGAGACGCTCTAGCGACAGACACTAGAGGTTGCAGCCTTAAGCCTCCTTGGTAGAGTGTCCGACTCCCATACCCGAAGACTCGGGTTCTAGGCCCGCTTGGAGCGGGTAGAGTGGGACCCGGGTGGTGGGGTTACATGTGGAACATAAAAGCTGTTCTTTTTCATACAATGAAAGTTAAGGATGACCACAGCTGCTCATGGTCCCCGAAAAACAGCAGTGTGAACATTCTGCTAAATTTCTTCTTTTGCGTTACACCAAAGAAATTAGGTCAAACAGGTTTGGAATGACAAGAGGTTAAGGAAACGATGACGGTTTCAATCTGGTGACCTATCCCTTTAACACCTCTGTTCCAATTCCTACAGGGCGTAGTGAACGAACACAAACAAAAGGTTATGAACCTTTTCAAAATCACATTCCTGTGTTTACAATGGCTCTTTTCCCTAAAAGAAATTTTTTTTCACCTAAAAAAAGGTTAGATAACATATACTGTATAATACTGATGTTAAGTGGGGGAAAAAAAGATTTCTCTTCAAGCTAAGTAAATATGACAATTAGTGCATAATGTCATCTGTAACAAAGGAAAATACACAAACTTTCCACAAGTTGGATTTTATTGTTCTAATGTGTGAAGAGTCCTTATCCAGACGGTGTAAATGCCAAAGAATGATTCAACCACACTGTTTGCATCATTCAAAAGTCTGTATTGTCTCTGTAGGTATTCACTCCTTGATCTCTGCAATGTTTTTGATGGAGCCAGCTGGGTCTGTCTTGTAGAGCATAAAGTGTCCTTGTACCTGGGCGGCGCTGAGGTCTGTGTTTGTTGCCAGCGCCTGCTCGGCGAACCTCTCTGCCTCGGCTGCAGGCTCCTGAGGGTAAAACCTCCGGAACATCTGAGTCAGCTGCCAGTGAGAGCAGTGGCCCACGTACAGCTTCAGATCAACACGGCCAGGTCGGACAAGAGCCGGGTCAAGTCTTCAGCACAGAGGGGGAAAAAAAACGAGAAATGGGAGAAAGGAAACTATATCATCACCAATACCAAGAAAAACACGTGGTTCACGGTTACAGGTGTTCATAACTACTGGGTACTTCATTCATTATTACTGGATTTAAAAAAAAAATATAGAGATATTTTATAAAAACTGCACAGACAAAAAGCAATTTAAAGAGAAACTAGAGCATTATATATTAAATGACTGAATATTAATTTTTTTTAAACAAAATATATTATGTATTTATATCATTGGTATATAATAAATATATATTTATGTATTAAATATATTTTACATAATAAAAATTCAGTTCACCCAAAAATTCTGTCGGAAATCACTCGCGATCATGTTTCTTGATTCAAATGGACTTTTTTTACAATCTCTTTACGAACGTTTTGACGTGTCATTTTGGTTCAAAAGACTTTCAATGAAAGGACAGAAACCTCTCAGACTTCATTAAAAATATCTTCATTTGTGTTACGAAGAGTCTGGAGTTTGGAACAACATAAGGGTGAGTAATTCATGACAGAATGTTCATTTTTGAGCAAACTAACCCTTTCTACAATACATATATCTGACTATCGCCATGTTACACTGTAAAACAAACTTTACTGCCACTAATCTTAAAATTAAGAGGGAAAAGGGCAAGATAATCAGGATTTTACATTCCAAAGTACATCACACAAAAAAGTATTGCATAAGTCATGACGAACAAGTTGCAGCTATGAGTTTTACCTGTCAATGAAATTAGTGGTCATAAACACAATTCGGGCCTCTGAAGAGGCAACTCCATCCAGAGCATTCAGAAGTCCACTGAAAGTGAGCCTCCCCATGCCCTGATAGGCCACTGGATCTATAAGAACACGTGGCAATGAAGACTGAATTATATCAACAAATCCAGAAATATTCCCCAATACCGTTAACGTTATGGATAGGGCCCAGCCTAGATCATTAAACACATGTGATCGTAATTACATTATATTGTAAATATAGACACTATTCAGAAGGACAACAGTCTGAGACTTACTCTCTACGGGCAGAAGCTCTCGGCTGACGAAGGCTGCATCCACGTCCTCTAGCAGGATGATGCTTTGCTGCGGAGCGACACTCAGCAGGTGGTTGAGACGATCATCAGACAGGCTATGGTCACTGAGACTCATCAGACAGATGCTGTAACCCAGCTCGCCTGCCAGCGCAGTACTGTAATACCATCAGAATGGTCAAATTTGAGACTCCAAATCGCACTTTTGCTCTATGTTTAACTTTTGCTCTGTGTAAAATTGCTTTTTTGAAAGCAGCAATACTATACCATTTTAAAAAGTCAGATGATATTAGCACTGCATGTATAAATAGCAGCATATACTATTTGCTTTTTGTCTAGCAACATGTACTATTAAAGATTAATACATACATATATACAAAATATTACAGGTATATATACACTACTATTCAAAATGTTTGGGGTTATAATTGAACAACACCCACTGTTGTTGTAGCTTTGACTGCACTAGACTTTTGGGGAACAAACTACACTCATTATAAAAACAATACTTGATAAGACACTATTATTCCTTCATAGTAATATGAACTGTAAAGAAAGTAACTGTACTTACATAAAGCTGCTCTTTCCACAGCCTGGGGGTCCATATAATAGATAGCCCCTCCTGTATGGAATGCCTTAGTGAAGCATATTCAAAAACAAACTGAAATTAGATACGAATTAAAATATAAAACAAACACAAAAGCAATACTTTTATTTATAACAATGCCATCTAGCGACAGAGATGTGCATGCCTTTTTTGCTCACTTGGAAGTTTAAAAAAGGATTTTTAGATTCAAGTTATCATTTTCAATTTCACCTCTGTCAGTGTACCACTTAGGATTGCCTATGAATTCCTTTACATCATCCACAATCCTCTCTGCCACACCATTCTCCAGCACCACTGAAGACAGGGGTCGTCGCCGCCTTGGAAACCCGAATGGCCTCCACTCCGCTCCAAGTGCAGTGTACATCACAGTCCGGCCCTCTTCATGCTTTAAAGCAAGTTCACGTGCTGCACGGACACAGAATCAACCATTAAGGCTGCGACACATTTCTAAAGAATTCAGCCGACAGTCACGCACCTTCTTGAAGTATGTTGAAGAATATCTGCCGGTCTCTGCCCAGAGCAGTGAAGGTGACAGACTCCCAGGGTGTTCCAGTGTGCAGGTCCACCATCTGCTTTTCCCTGGTCCTCTCCACTCTTATCCACTTACTGCCATACCTGAAAACACGTAGCCTCAATTAGTGAGATGAATACCTGCTTTGATCCCAGAGAGGAAGATTAAATCAGCAACATGTCAAATGTCCAAAGTAACATCACAATATGAACACAAACATAGAATGGAAGTAATGTAACAAAGGGGAGAACTGCACATTGACTGGTAATGCTAGGTCCTTACTAAGATGCCATTAATAAACATATTCTAAATATTAAAAAAAATAATTGATCTTACCAAATGATGTGATTGCCTGGACTTGGATGGAAATCAAACTGTGTATGGACTCGCCCACTCTCGTGCTGCATGTACGAGGTCTCAACACTCAGATGCTGGGTGTGCTTGGCATGTTTAGTGATCCAGCTTAAGAGCCAGTGATAACTTTTATCTCTGCTGGGGACCTCCAGTGTGATCATGTAATTTCTCCTAAAGAAGATCATGCCGACCTGTGCCCCTTTTCTGGCAACCGCAAGTGCTGTGCCAATACCAACTAGCCCAAATCCTGCCCCAAAGTAAGGGTTGTCCTTCAGGGCTCCAATGAAATCTGACAGGGTCATGATGAAGGTGTCTTCGGGTTATCCTAAGCAATTAAGTAAAGTCTTTTTGTCCCTTCCATGCAATATGCATCCTACATTCACAGCAAATGAGGTGAAATCATTTTCATTTTGATGAGGTACTAGTAAAACATACCGATATGTCACTAATCAGGTCTATTTTTATTTTAAATAACGTTACATGCAGAGTTAAAAGTCTCTATACTTACGGTAGCGTCACACCGTATTTTACAAACAACATTTTAGCTTAAAAAACGAACATGTGCGAATAAAGCACATTAGTGCCATAAAGCAGAGCCTGTTTACAGTTCCCACTCGTTCTCTCTCACTGTAGCGTGAACAAATCCTAATCGAATCTTTTCAATGGTTTGGCTGAACTGATTCACAAATCACTCCTACTTTAAATTCCTGCTTTTTAACCAGTTCTTTCTGTTCAAAAGAACCGATTCACTAAAATGAAATGGACAAATCACATGGCGACCTCTGTGTTATTTCCGTTGTTCGGGAAAATAGTTCCGTATGAAATGTGTTTCATATTAATAGTTCCGTTGTGACGATTTACGACGCAGTCCTGTTTTGACACTTTTAGGTATTTTTACGAACCGTTATCTCTAGATTTTGGGTGTTTTATTAGTGATAATTCTTCAACGTGTATACAAAATTATTTTAAATGTTCCTCTTTGAACAGAAAAAGCCCAGAAATGACGGCGCGTACATCGTTTCCATCATCACAAGTGAAGGTAATTTCTTATTATATAATTTAAGTAATAAGTATAATAATTTAATATGTTATGCCTATAACTGTCTCATGATGATGACCATATTCGAGCAGTTTGCTGTAGTTTAACCCATCTTCTGCTCTTCCTTGAGAATGCGTTGTTTATCAGAGCAAATGAAACACGAACCTAGTGCTAAAATCTGTTTAATGAAAACATGTTTGCTCCAACAAAACCTCCGAACTGTTCACATAATATTTATGCTGAATTAATTTGTGTACTGTTGCTGCTTATTGCTTCATGTCCTTTATGCTGTGTAACCCCTGATCAGCTTTCAATCTCAAGTCTGGTGTTCCAGAAACCATGTAATCATTTGATCTCATTGGTGATGCAGAACAGTCCTGTTGCCCTGAGAGAAAGAAACACGTAATGAAGTTTT
Organism: Zacco platypus; assembly: GCA_038088235.1. Taxonomy (NCBI): domain Eukaryota; kingdom Metazoa; phylum Chordata; class Actinopteri; order Cypriniformes; family Xenocyprididae; genus Zacco; species Zacco platypus. The sequence continues at coordinate 28,465,878 of CM076081.1, read as the reverse complement.
ACTGCACTGACTGATGTCCTGTGGAGTCTTACCCGAATTATAAAATGGACCAACAAGAGCCTGGTTGTGATGCAGAACAGCTCATGCTTGTGGAAAATGATGCAACAGATACACCTGAAGGTAAAATACAATTATGCTTATACAAAACATATATGCTAATTAATACATATCCTTTTGGTATGCATGGGTGTCTGGAATATTTCATTTTTATTGGTCAGTTGCTCGATTCACATCTCTCATATCACCGTTAATAAAATAATTACCCAGATCAATGTTTTGTGTTCGGTTATTTGTATATAAATATATTCAATCAGTCAGTTATGATTGCAAAATCTCGTATCATCCTGGCCTGAAGGAGGTAATTTTGCTATAATGACAGGCAGACAATACATTATACAGCATATATCAGGTATGACTTTGTATTTGTCGATAATTAAGTGTTTTATATTCTATCTCTTGTAGTTTTGTCTCATTTCAAGGAGACAGATATGCCTGTGCAACCTAGAAGCAGGAAAAGTGTAGGCAAAAAATTGAAAGCTTCAACCAAAAAGGGGAAAAAATCTTCCAGCCATGGAAAGTCTCCATCTAAAGGTAAATACGATGAATGTTATGAAATGTTGTGATTAAAATAACTGCAATCCCAGGTCTGACCAGGTCCCATTTTTCTGTTTAGTGGGACATGTTGCGGAAGGCACTGAACACATGTTTCGCACACACATCTGCTCTGAATGCAGACGCTGCTTCAAGACTCGCTCCCATTTGATAGAACACATGCGCATCCACTTTCCCGACCCCACTCTGCAATGTCCTATCTGCAAACACTATTTCACCAGCAAGAGTAAGCTACGCATCCACATGCTGAGAGAGACGGGACAGAAACTGCACCAGTGTCATCTATGCGAGTACGGAGCGGTGGAACGCAACTCTTTGCGACGACACCTTGCCAGCGTCCATGGGCATCAAGAGGATGATGTTCCCAATGGAGACCTATTTAAGTGCCCAACTTGCCAAAAGACATTCAGTCAGAGTCAGGCATTAAAGAGCCATATGAAGTCTCACAATAAGACACAAGAAGGACAGCCATTGGTTTGCTTTCGTAAAGGCTGCTCATTTCAGTGTTCAGAAAAAAAGCAGCTTCAAAAGCATGTATTAGATGCTCACCAAATTGAGGCCGTAGAGTGTCGACATCACGCCTGTGACGCTTTCTTCGAGAAGCAAGAAGACATGGAGAAACATTTCCGCACGCATCAGGCTTATCACTGCCCCCACTGTGACTTCTCGTGCTCAAATAAGAGCCATTTTCAGCAGCACAAAAGACAAGGACATCCAGGAAAACAAGAACTTAACTGTAGCTTCTGCCCTTTCTCCACCCTCAACCCTGTAGATTTCGATCAACATGTTGGTCACTTTCACGCCAATGAGAAAACACAACACTGCCCGCAGTGTAACTTTGTAACAGCTCACAAAAGAGTCCTGAAAAGACACATGCTGATGCATACTGGTAAGTTATTCCGTTTTTCTACATAGATCTTTAAGTGCTTAGGGATAGGTAACTCAAAAGAAAATTAGTCATTTTATTCACTCTTGTCATTCCAACCCTGTATTATTATGTTTTTTTCATGCAATACAAAAGGTTAGTTTAGGCCCCTGGGGGGGTATTCCAGAAAGCAGGTTATGTGACATACCAGGTGTGTTTAAGAGCAAGTAAACCGATAACCTCAACTTTCGGTACCAAAAACAGAGGTAACTTTCAGGGTATGTAAGCAGCCATAGCAACTTACCCTCTGAACATAACCTGCTCCGGATTCTCAGTGAATAAAGATTACTTATTCAATAATAAGATTGAAAAAATTATTACACAACCACCAAATAGGAGGCGATGTGCACTGAGTAGGTTATGTAAATCAACATTAAACAAAATAAGAAGAAGCAAGTAGAATGGCACACTTTTTCTTAGCGTCAGTTTCCATGGTGAATCATCGATTCATTGCTCGGTTGAGAATATCTTGTGTGTTAACCAGGAACATACTCTGGGTTGGCTGAACTTACTCCCTGATGCGTTTTTGGAACCAGCTTCATTCTGGAACACCTCCCTGGTTACGCTTTTTAAACAACAATAAAACAATAATCACAAAAAAAAGTGTTTTCAGATTTATAGAATTTTCTATAAAATATATTTTATAAAAATATATAAAATATATTTTTGTAAAATATTACAGTGATGCCATCTAATTTGTTTCTTGTCCAAAATTTTTAATGTTTGTTTATATAGCAATCTAACAAGTTTTATAGTCAGTTGAGAGATCCACTTTTATTCTGTGGAAAAGAGCAGTGTGGATAGAAAACAGGGTTGGAAATGAAATGATATTGAGTAAATGAAGATAACGTTTTTGAATGAACTTTTCCTTCAGAATTACTCATTGGTCATGGCTGGACAGATTGAACATTTGTCTTTACAGGTGAAAAGCCCTACAAATGTACGCAATGTGACTTCAGATGCCGTGATGAGACATACCTTTCAAAGCACATGTTGACTCATTCCAATGACAAGCAGCACATGTGCTCAGAATGTGGATATGTGACGAAATGGAAACACTATCTCAGTGTCCACATGCGTAAGCACGCAGGAGATCTGAGGTAAACTCGATTGTAATTAAAATGTGATTCAAAAAAAACATTTCAGTTGATTTTACTGAAAACTGTTAACTGACCTGCGTCTCATCTCTCTCAGGTACAAATGTAATCAGTGTCCATATCGTTGTCACCGCATTGACCAGCTGAACAGCCATAAACTCCGTCACCAGGAAAAATCCTTGATCTGTGAGGTGTGTGCGTACTCCTGCAAGAGAAAAACTGAGCTGCGCAACCATATGCAGCTGAAGCACTCCACAAACACAGATCCCCAACCTCCTGTTTACCAGTGCAAGTTTTGCCCTTACACAACAAAGTACCGACAGGCCCTGCATAACCACGAAAACTGCAGGCACACCCGGACACGTGTGTTCCGCTGCGCTCTCTGCCACTACACCACATTTAGCAACACTGGCCTCTTCCTGCACAAAAAGAAATCTCACGGATATGTGCCCGGAGATGTGGGATGGCTTGAGAAGTATGCAGAGAAAGAGAAAGAGCAGAGCTGTGCAGATCTGACACACAACTTTTTCTCCAAAACCGCAGCACCTCAGACTTTAGATTCAGAATATAGGGAAGAAACGGGTAATACAAAACAATCTAATAAGACTGTAGATGACTCACAAGATATGTCTATAAATGATAATGAGGATGAAGCAGTAGCAGCCACTATTGGACGAACTGAAGAAATGACTTTAGTACAGCAGGTCAGCCTTGGTATTGAGTCTGCAAGAGAAGAGGCAAGCAATCTTTCTGAAGGACATCCAACTGGTGAAGGGCAGTGCGGTACCCCTCTTTTTACATCCCAAACCAGCACAGAGAGCACACAAATGATACTTACTGAGACAGTAAACATACAGGACACTGCATTTGATGAACAAGTTAAGAGTCATGTTGAATTTCACACATTGCATACAATCGACCAGAACTTCCCAGAACCATCTTTTGAGGATGATGATGTCAATGCAGGTTGTGAGGATCAAAGTGACTCTGAAGACCAGCCTCCAGTGACAGAGAATGTAAGGAGCAGGAAGGGACTCCATCAGGATAACTCTGTAGAGCCCTCAGCTTCTGAGACGCGTCTGCAGGTCATGAGAAAACAGGATAAAGACCAGGCTGAAGCACTCATACTAGAGGGTAGGGTGCAGATGCTTGTCGTCCAGACGCGGGACAATATGTATCAGTGTAGCCGTTGCTCTTATGTGACCAGAAAGCAGGCAGCATTAATCCGGCACTGCAAGTCATCTTGCCAGGTCATGAAAGCAGGACTACGTTGCCAGGACTGTGGCATGAGGTTTAAACAGCAACGTTCTTTGAACACCCATCGCCTCCGGAAGTGCCTGTCACTGCTGAGGGGCAGAAAGAACTTTGATTTTGCAAGCACTGTGGGTAAATCAGGTAGTTGTTTAGGTAGTTCAGGGAATGATGCATCTTTACAGATAACTCCTAAATCAGGATCCCTTACAATACAACCTGAACCTTTTGAAGTCACTGATTCTACAGATTCAAGAGTACAGGGTTCAGCTGAAAAAGGCCCACAGGCTCCTATTATAACTGTAGTAAATGAGACTGATTCACAGATAAGCACATCTGAAGGAGGGAAGGCAACTGTAGAGAGTAGACACAAGCTAGCGGAAATGGAGGGATTGGTAAATGATGAGACCTCTGGCTATATTGAAGATGATGGTAGATATACTTGCAGGAAATGTCCTTTCTCATCTGTCAGGAAAGTCACAATAGATCGCCATTGTGCTACATGCAGCGGAAGCACCCATAAGGTACATATAGCTGAAATGGGAGAGCAGTTTGAACAAGAGGATAATCCTATTGACTCAGACCATGATCAGGAGGAAGATGGAGCAAATAATTCAGAAAGAGATTCAGGAGAAGAGGAGAGACCTCAAAACCCCAAACCTCGATTCTCATGTCCCAACTGTCCTTTTCTCTGTCACCAGAAGAGAGCTCTAGCAAGCCATGAGATAAAGGGCTGTTTAAAACCAGATGAATTACAGTGTCCGCTCTGTTCATTCGTTGCCAAATCAGAAAAATCGCTCAACCATCATATCCTGGGTCATAAGAAAGACAAGAATGCTACTAGAGGTCAAACGTCAGGTAACCTTCAGTGTAATCTTTGCTCCTTTACCTGCAAACAAAAGCGCTGCCTGACACAGCACGTTGCCATGAAGCACGAGGGAGTCCGCCCTTACCGATGCCGCTATTGTTCATTTAGCACAATTCGTCGCTACCGACTGGAGGCCCATGAGTCCCTGCACACAGGTGTTGGGAGGCATAGCTGTGAACTCTGTGACCAAACTTTCGGCACCACGTCCAGACTACGCTTGCACCATCAACGCATTCATGACAAACGGGCAACGCATTTCTGTTCACTTTGTGATTACAGAGCATACAACCTGAACGACATCAACCGCCACAACTTAAGCTGCCACACTGGTGATCTTACGTACCATTGCAGCCAATGCAATGCACGTTTCAGCTCCGAAGTTGCCCTGAAGCAGCACTGCAACAGAGCTCATCCAGATCCTAACAGCCTGTCTTGCACCCAGTGTAACTTCACCTGTAGCCGCCAAGCTGCTCTCAAAGCACATATGCAGAGTGAACATTCTGAAATCAAGAAAAAAGATGCTCAAGGTGGTGCAGAAAAACAAAGTAAGATATCCATCACTCATCAGTGCTTGGTTTGTTCCTTCAGCACCCATAAAAGGCTCCTTCTGGTCCAGCACATGTTAGATGAACATGAAGATGGGCCAGCAGAGGAGAAAACTCTCAAGTGTGATGTCTGTGGTTTCTCTTGCACCCACCAAGTGGTGTTTGACCAGCATGTGCGGTCACATGGAGGAACCTGCCTCTTTAAGTGCACTGAATGCGAGTTTTCCACCAGGAACAAACAGAAGATCACGTGGCACATTCGAATCCATACAGGAGAGAAACCTTACCACTGTGAGATGTGCAACTATGCATGTGCTGATCCTTCAAGACTAAAGGTATGAATGACTATTGGCTAAGATGGTGATTCAAGGTTTGGGTATTTGGGTTAAAACGTTGATTATTCTGTTGGTGCTCTTGATTTTTAGTATCATATGAGGATTCACATGGAGGAACGAAAATATCTCTGCCCAGAATGTGGCTACAAATGCAAATGGGTTAACCAACTAAAGTATCACATGACAAAACATACAGGTATGTGCTATAATCTAATTTACTCTAACTGTAAAGTTCCTGCACACCTTGATGTATTTATCCTCGTTTCTAACAGGTGCCAAACCGTACACATGTGAGGACTGCGAGTACCGCACCAACCGTGCCGATGCCCTGCGCATCCACCGGGAGACACGCCACAAAGACGTCCGTTCCTTCATATGCGAGAAGTGTGGAAAGGCTTTCAAGACACGCTTTCTGCTTAAGACACACCAGAGAAAGCACAGTGAGGAGCGGCCTTACGTGTGCTCCGTATGTCAAAGGGCGTTCCGCTGGCCTGCAGGTCTTCGCCATCATTACCTGTCCCATACCAATCAGCTGCCATTTAACTGCCTCCACTGTCCTTATCGGGCCAAACAGAAATTTCAGGTTGTGAAGCACCTTCAGAGACACCATCCAGACTTGCCTGTCCAAGATGGTGTGGGTAAAGACCAAGAGGCCTCAAGTATTGGTACACAGAAGACATGGATTGGTGAAGAGGAAAGACAAGAGGACAGGCAAACAGCAAGGGACATGTAGCCATGCAGTTTCTATATACATTACAATTGGCATTTGTTCATCATGTGAAAGTATTACATGCCATTGTATTCAAAAAACCTCATTTAAACCACATAAAATAAACTTTTTTCTGCTTTTTTTTTTAACAGTATCTTTATTCCTTTAAGGCATTAAAAAAAAGATAAATACTTGGGCATATTCATAACGAGAGCATAAGAATAATTTACTTTGAACACTTGCTTTCGGGTTATTTAAAAAAGGCACATTACCATGCTCAATTACATAAATTCAGAGGTAACGCTTTACAATAAGGTCTAATTTGTTTACATTTGTTAATACCTTAACTAACAATTAGCAATATATATATATTTTTTACAGCATTTATTAATGTTAGAAAATGTGTTTTTGTTCATGATAGTTCAGTCCATTAATGTTAACCGATGCAAATTTTGATCTTAAAAATGTATTAGTAAATGTTGAGATTAATATTAGCTAAGATTAATAAATGCTGTAGAAGGATTGTTCATTGTTAATTCATGTTAACTAATGAAACCTTATTGTAAAGTGTTACCAAATCAGATAAATACAACCTGCATTCTATCCTTATTGTGTAACTTTCAAATAAAAAAATAAATAATTGTTCTGACTATCAGTACACTCAATATTGCATAGATTGAACAATCAAAAGTAAAACTTGCATTTACCAAATAAGCATTTCTGCACTGTTCTTTGGGGTCTTTTTTCTTTGAGAAGGTACTACTAACACCATGCAACTGTTATGGTACTCTTAAGGTACTCTTAAAATCTACAGATTTGTCTGAGAGATTTTAGCTCTTCAGATCAAGTTTCAAGCATTGTAAATAAAACTCCCAGAATTGTGAAATCACAGCTCATCTGTGATTTTGATCTGAACATAGATGGAGGATGGGTGGATACTCATTCCGTCTTTGGACAACAGATGCACATGGCGATATCCTGGAAAGAGAAATCTTTATTTACAAGAAAGCCAAATTCATTTTCAATTATTTCAGAGCATAGGCCTAAAGACACTGGGTCTCATTCACTAATTATTGCATACAAGCATTCTTATGTGAGCAGAAAAGATTTTCATACAAAACTTCTGCCGGATTCACAATAGGGTATACACACACATCACATTTTTCTAAGGAAACCTGGAACCTGTGTAAATGTAATTTCAATTGGTTCTCAATTTTATCTTAAATTTATTGATAAATGAGGATTTCTGTGTGGAAACATTCACACAAAGGCTGTGTTTGCATGGTTAATGAATGAGACCGAGAATATTTTTCTTTTGTAAAAATCTCATGATACTGTCTTTAATATAGGCCTACCTGGTTGAATACAGGTAAAAGGAAGTGTGTATTGCCCTATGAAGTCATTCCTTGATGCTGTATCGTAGTCTTCAACCACAAAACGCACCAGTGCCAGCTCAGGGGTGTGGATTGTGAACCGCAAAGCTTCGTTCCAACATGGGTTGAATCCTGTCCAGATGAAAAATAACAGAAAAATCACTGCAAGTAGCAGGAATTAAAGGGTTCCAATGGTACATTACGTCAATTAGTAATCTTGAATCAAGGAAATGTCTATTTCCACAGTACAGTTACATATTGAATTATAATAGTTTTGTCAACATCCACAAATTTTCATCTGATTTGGCAACAAACAGACCATTTAATCTTCCTCACCATTGTTGTCAATGTATTTTGTCTCCTGTTTGGCTTGATCCGAAGGAACGCCATAAATTTCCACTCTTACCAGGGGGTCTACAATGGACCATTCTTTTTGGTTTACTTTAGGGAGCTGTTGTCCGCTAATAACCTTTAAAAAAAAAAAAAATCAAAGAACAATCAACAAATAAAATTTCAAACTGAAGTGGTGGAAAGAACGCAAATAGTGTTTAATACCTTAACAGAGAAGAGTAAAGGGTGGTAATCCTCACGTTCCTCTGGTTTTTCTGGATCAAATAGTCTTTCTCTGTTCCGTAGTATCTCAGGTTTTAGGACGTAGCCACTGGAGCCATTCTGAGTAAACAGTCCATCATTAAGATCCATTTCCAGTCCTGCTGTCTGGAAGTTTAATGCCACTATGAATCAGAAACATCATTAAAGTAAATACATTGTCTACTTTACAACACATTAGCTGTGTTTCCGTGCACTTCTTTACATTGAGTGTTTTTAAAAGGTTTGTCTGCCATGCTGTCATGCATAATGGTGTGTAATTCAATATCTACCATACTGACCAATCTGGCATCCCATGTTCCACATGTCCAGTGGACAGTAATTTGATGAATCCGTCCTCATTCCACTTGGATACACTCTTGTCAGCTGCCTAGTGTTATGCAGCACAAAATGTGAACCTGACGGAAAAAAAAAAAACATAATTTACATAATATTTATATTTTTGTAGAGAAATGAAAAGGCAAAGAGCTGCCTAATCTCCCTTTGTGTTCCACAGAAAAAAAAAATAATAACAGCATACACATTTGGAACAATATGAGTTTGAATATATACTGACAGGATTTTCATTTTTGGGCAAATTATCCCTTTAAAAAGACTTTCTGACCTGCTTCCTTGCAATATTTACGGGCTTTAGACTCAGAGAATGATGACATCTCCTCAGGCTTTGCAGAGGTGCGGGAATGCTCAAAGCTGTGGAAATGTACACTCTTACAGAAAATAAGGTCTGAAAGCTCCTTGCATAGATTTTGCTTTGATTTCTACATAGGAGAAAAAGCAAACAATCAAAAACAATGTTAAACAAAAAAGTGGAAAAAAGCTTTTTTTTTAGTTTCTCTAGATTTGTACTGGTACCTTTGCCTCTGTTGGTGGACACTCCGATGCTGGACTGTCTGTATTCATATCTGCTGCCTCGTCCTCATCACTGACTTCACCTGTGAAGCTCTCATGTTCATTTCCAATCTTTTTCCCTTTTAACAAGATTTTCCTCTTAAGTGCCTGAAAGAAATGAGTCAACAAATACACATTTTACATCCCTTTTATTAAATAGTAATATAATATTATATAAATATATAATTTTCTTATTATATAATTTAGATGTTCTTTTTGTACAAAAAACACTTTAGAAATAAAATATATAGATACAGTCGGATGTTACATGTGTTTCTGTCCTAGACTTTTTTTTTCGTCTCTCCACACGCGCTCCTTGTTTTGGTTTTTCTCCCGCCACTCATCACTAATCATTAGTTCATCCCCGTCAGTTGTGTGTCATCAATTACCCTTGTTTGTTCCCTTTATAAGTCCTGTGTCCGGTTGTCAGTTGTTGTATTAGTTTAGTGTCTTGTTTGGATGACTGCCCATGTTCCTTATTAAACCCTGTTCTAGTGATTCTCTGTTGTCGTGTGTGTTTGTAACCGGCAAGAACGTAACATCGGAAGTGAAAATGCTGCTATTTTGTTTTTCTAATTTGCTTAAAATTAAAATACATATATTTTCATTACAAATTATACTAACTGCATTACAATCTGAGTGAGAAGTTGAACAATTTGCATTGCACATTTTTTATATTGTGAACTTTTTATTTCTAGGTTTAAATGAAAATCCCAAATTTTCAATATGGTGTCTGACTTCTTTTGTATTAACACATGTTTAAAAAATAATATCCAACAATAAGTGATATGAATCTAACTTTTTCATGTGACCATCAATAGTTAATGAAAGCGCCCATTAATGTATCAGTATTATGATTATAAGACCATACATTATTTGAAGATCCAAGTCACACATTCATGTTTTTCAAACAGAAGTCAATAAGAGCAGATAAGTGCACCACTATCTATAAGGCCCTGAATAGCTAACCTGAGCTTACCTCAGGGGATGGGAGTTCACTCGCCACTCCGCTATCTAATGTACTCGTAAGCAGCATATCGCCCAGGATATCTCTGAAATGTTGAGCCATGACTTTCTGTTGCTCTATGCTGCAATGGTTTTCAATGGACACGATGAGTGGATACTCAGATGCCTGAAAGCAGGAATGATGGGAAGATTAAGAAATCTGGAAATGGATTATAATGTATCTGTGCAAATAATTTATATTAACATCAAAATCATTCATATAAATAATGTTAATATTAATAATGCTGTAATAATTATTAATAGATATTATTAGTAATTATATTTTTCAATTTAATAATTACATAAACATACTGTATATAATGCAGTTAATTATGTATGTAAGTGTTGGGGCATAAAGATCACCTTGAAGGCATAATTGGCAATAGTAGTAATCACATCTTTGAGAAGAATCTTAGATGTGAATGTGTGTCCATGGTAAACTACTGGCTCCCCATTCGCTCCATTCCAGCAGTCCACCTCTACACACCTGCAGCCTCGCTTCAGAGCCCTTCAGATGTTCAACCCAGCACAAATGAACAACAACAGTCATGAACACAATAAAGCACAATGCATTCAACTAAACGGACACATGCTTTCTCTGAAGTTACAGTAAAACACTCTATTATTACTATACTCCTTAAAATAAAGGTTCTTTATTGGCATTGATGGTTCCATGAAGAACCTTTAACATTAATGTACCCTTTTCTTCAAACAAAATATTCTTTATAGTATAAAAAGGTTCTTTATATTATTAAAATATTCTTTACAATAAGAAAAAATGTTTATTTTTAAGAGTGTATCTCTGAGAGATATTACTACTTGTATGCTCAAAAATCCTTTTCTGCAAATGATCAGTGAAATCAAGCAGACACATTATTACTTGTTGTTTTATGTCTGTTTTGTTTCATTATGTTTTGGTTCTGTTTTCCCTGTTCTCGTTTGCATGAGTTCCCTTTACTTATTAATTTCCATAGTTCCTAATTTACACATCTGCGGATTTAAGCCTTTAGTTCATTCAGTTTGTTTGGTCTTGTTTACTAGTTCAGTCTCATGTATTACACACATGGTAGTATTACCATAAATAAGCAGAACTCACTGGATGTAGGCTTCAACACTGCTTGGTCCTTTTAGCTGGTCCTCCATGAGGTAAGTATTGTGTGAGGATGAGATGTAATAGTGGGCGAGAGGTTGGGTCATGTCTTGAAAGATGCCCTGCCACTCTGGATTGAAGATAGATCCCTCAGGAGACATCAGGTACATTAGGAACCCATCGATTGTCATCAAATGATTCATTCTGGCTATACAAGAAGACAAAATGAAGCCTCTTATCTGATCAAACTTCCATCATTACTCAGTATTCATGATGAGTAGAGAACCACTTCACTGTTGCCCAGCGATCTAGATTAAGTGCTCAACTACTCCATTATTAAAAGAGCAGAAGTATTTTCCATTAATTTTCTTCACAGGCATATTTTTCAAATAAAATTTTAACCAAATTAAAATTTTCAACCAGTTCTGAAATGAATTAAATATTAAATCATTCAGAGACACACTTGTAAACCTAATGCAAGGATGTTCAAAAGGAGATACATGTCATGATCCTTTGGGGACCAACGGTGGTACTGCATGGGTCTACGGATTACTGTTCTCAAACTTTTTTTATGAATGTAAAAAATAAATAAAAATATATAATTAAATATATTACATATATTAAAAAATATACGTTATACAAAATACTATGTTAAGCTAACTTTAATCAACGCTAAAGTTAAGAAGCTAAAGTTCAGCTAATTGTTTAATTGTCCCTCCTACAGTAAAATATAAAGTAAAACTTATCAAAATGTATTTAAATTATACTATTTACAGACAGATTATTACATTTTTCAACAGGGCATCAATTAATTAATTAAATATTAAAGAGTGGGGAAATATTCATATATATTACAAAAAAATGATAAGCTGAAGACTGAAGAGTATAACAGTGGTTGACAGTGGATCATTACCCGTGTTTGAAGGCTCATAGCGATCAATCAGCTGAAGGGCATGTTCATAACTGCCCTCTCCCTCTAGCTGCTCCTCTCTCAGGAACTCCTCCAGATCACACTGAGACAAGCTCTGTCCATCACTGGAATAATCCTGGAATAACTCCAGCACCTCTTTTCTCTCAGTGAGCATCTTATAGAACTCCACAAACTCCTGATCTTCCAGGGTTCCCGACTCAGACTTATCTGCCATCTGCGAGAAAACATCAACAAATGATAATGAGGTTCAACATGATGAAAATGTATGATGCAAAATCACATAAACAACACTTAAGCACCATAAAAAGATGGTATGCATGTTCTTCATTCATGTCCACGTTCATCATTTTCAGCAGTTTTTTGGTCTCCCTAAAATTCATTCTGCCATCCTTGTTTCGATCCGCTTTCAAAAACCATTCTGAGATCCATCTGATCGGAGTGATTTAGGCTGATAATATTTGGTAGTAAACAGCTGGAGTTCATTAATCTATCAATCTATAATAAATGTATAAAAAAATGAATAACTGTTGTAATGTTTTGAATAAATATATAAAATATGATCATTTTTTTAGCAAGGATACTGGTCAAGTTTGGTGCTCTCATCCATGTTCTCCATGTTCTCCATGAGGGCTTTGATACCCTGAATCCAGGCCTGAGCTTCCTCCACCGACTCCGCCACCAGATCCAGGTTTCCCATGCGGCCACGGAAAACCAGTGTGAAGCAGCGGTCAGCAGGAAACTCGTCTGCTACACTGAGGAGCGCCTCCGACTGATGTCCCTCACGAACAGCTTCCACATCACTGATGGAGACTAAAAAAAGTAAAGATTTTTTTTTTCAATTTTCAGAGCTCTTCTCAGTTTTTAATAAGCGTCATATTTAGTGCCTGAAAAGCAAGCTTCATTATAACTAATTGCTCATTCCTTATGATTGTTCATATTGAACCAATGGAGCTCTTAATTTAATTAGAAGCAGCTGAAGACATTCATCTCAAGTTTTTTTTCTTCTTTTTCTCACAAACCATTGTCATGGTGTATTTCTACTAGAACTACTGTCTTCTTCCCTGATGTGTCTACTTTTATTCCTCATCACAAAGACCTTTTGGATTTATTTCAAAATGATCTGAAAGTCCAATCAGTAATTTTAACCTTTAGGCAATTATTTTCTATATTATTTTTGCAATACCTAATGGCTTCCTCATATATAAATCTGTTTGTGTGGGGTTTTTTTGGGCACTCTTTTTAGCCCAATGTTGGATCAATCAATAATGCACAGTCTTTGAAACTAACATGATTACTGAAGCATATAAACCATGATGAATCCTAAAAACATAAACTCAATCAGGGCTTACAGGTAGAATAAGAGTTTATTGCCCAGCTGGATTTATATGCAATAGTCTTGCAGTCCTCCTGAAGTTTGTAGTGCCGCTGGCGCTTCCACATACGAGACTTCACCTTGCGCAAAAACATCCCTGCCTTCATTGCTTCAAGGTTCTGATGACTCTGTTTACCTGTCATGAAGTGGGAAATTGCCATTAGTAATGTTCAGAAAGACCAAGCTTACTTTAAATGGACAAACAAACAAACAAACAAATGCACACACACAAAGGCACACACACTGAGGTTTGTTTTGCTATCAAAGTGAGGATATTCCATAGGCGTAATGGTTTTTATACTGTACAAACTGTACATTCTGTCCCTCTACACTACCCCTACCCCTAAACCTACTCATCACAGAAAACATTATGCATTTTTACATTTTTTACATTAACAATGTTTAGTATGTTTTTAAAGCTATTTGAAATATGATGTATGGTCTCATGAAATGTCCTCATATTTCATGTTTACGTCGTAATACCAGTGTAACACCCATGTCATTATACAAATTGGTGTCCTCATAAATCACAAAAACGCACACACACACACATATATATATATACACACACAAAGTCTGTCTACTCACAGCATGTTTGAGTTGATTCCATTTTCTACAGTGCACCTTTTCTGCGGACACAAACAAGTATCACTGTCTCACCCCCAAAAAATATAAAATCTCTGAAATTTTCATGTTAACATCACTATAGTAATAACGACAGACAGACTGAGAAGTCTGAGCTGAGAGTTGATTCAAATAGCTCAATGTAAACATCTCTCCCTCACTGTGTTCTGTACTCTTGGATATATTATGTATTTAGTTCCACTGACAACTTGTTTTTGAGGAGTCACTAATGTGTCACTAGTGCTGTACTATAATGAGACACAAACTACTTTCAAATTGTTGTTGCGTTTTTCATTTTGCATTTATTGTCCTATCTGCCTTTTTTTTCTTCAGTGAAAACAGGATGTTTGTATAACCAATATGCCCTATTTTACAATAGGGGGGGAAATAGTAATATTCTCTAGTAATATTCTAAATACAAACACCAACAACAACAAAAAAAACAAAAAAACAAGTTCATTCAGGCACAAGTGAAGCGATGCAGCCAGGCGTGACGTACAGACTCATGAGTCATGGCTAAATATGTCTCTGAGATCCACACGATCCTCTACTGGCACCATCATTATGTTCTGTTATTTCCCAAGTGGATAAAGCAGAATCAAATTTTGGATTTTCCTGCCATTATTCTGTATTGAATAAATGGATAATGTATAGCATTTCTAGTCTTCACTGTGATTTATACCCTAAATGGGGTCTTTAGCAAAAATAGCATTTGTTTCTGTACAATCCATAATACTGCAGTTACCAAGTTCCAATGATGACTATATGCTCTGATCTAACAACAGTAAATGCTGACAAAGTAATGTTCCTAACACATAGCAAAGGGAGTCTGGAGAGGGCTGAAGCAAATATTGAGTGACACATGAAAAGAGGAAAAGCAGAACTCACCGGACTGAAGGATGTCTGATATACAAACAAATGATGAGGAGGATGGGCTCTGTGTCTTTGCTGCGTGCAGATATTGCGTGCAGGGCTGGGAAAACAAAGACGCAGTCCGAGCAGCTTCCACAGTGATGCATAGCCAGCCTCCTTCCCCCCTTCCTCTGCCTCATTCCTTCCTAGACACTCCCACTTCCCCCCACCCTCCCTTATTAAGTGCAATAGTTCTGTTTTCTGCTCTTGCTAAAATAACAGCAAAAACTTGTACAGCATAAATAAATTCAACAATCTGTGTAAAAAAGGGAGAGGGTGCTCGCTGCAGAGCCAGATGGGAGGAGCTAGAGCCCCAATGTGCGGGGCTTGAAGCGCTATCGAGACTGTTAATGTTAGTTCAACCGTAATTAAAAAGGAAATGTTTTGATGAGCAAGATGCTGGCATAGACAATATTGCCTCATTTTCATTCGTCATGATGATTAATTATTTTCAGCATGATCAGTATCAGTAACGACATTATGTAACACTTAAAAACATTGCTAACATGTGCGTTTCTAATAACTGTTGAAACTTTCTATCTTTGTCAGCTTGTCATATTATTTTCGCCTTATTAGAATGAATAGTTTCGTTGTTTTCTTCACTTTTGAAGTCGCTTTGGATAAAAGCATCTGCTATACGATTATGTAAATTACAAGACTTAGTAGGCAATGTGAAAGCTTACTATCTTTGCACCTCTCTTTATTTTTTGTCCACTGCATTAACATGTGGGTTATTTGTGAACTTATCTAAGTCATCTGATTAATTCAATAATAAATAATATTAATAATAAGACTAGGTTGCCATCTGCCCTTTTTGTACATAAATGTGGAAGCATGTACTCCAACAGGCTAGTTGTAATTTTTTTATATATATATATTGTAAATTTAAATGTAATATTGACTGTAAGTTTGGATAGACTCAACCTTCATGTGATAGGCCACGCATTATGCTATTTTAATGAAATGGAAATAAGTAAGCAGACCAGTAGTCTTAAACCAGACATGTGACTTCCCACACTGGAGAAAATAAGATAACAAATGTGTTCTGAGATGAGTGAGGCATCCACTCCAACAACATTTGGGAGAACATAAATGTAATTTAATAGTCACATACTGCACTGTCCTACAAGTTATTTGTTTCTATTAACCTAAATTATCAAAATGTGCATCTAACATAAAATAAATCTTAAATCTACATAAAATGTTAAAATAATAAGATATAAAATAATGAATATATTTGAAGAACACAACACTTATTTTCACAGAAAATTTTACTCGTATTTTACAAAACCAAACTCAATCAATATTTGTTTTAAAGTACCCCACTGGTAGATTCACAAGTGAGGGTTGTGAAAACAAGACACACGGATATTTCTTTTGTCACGTATTTCCTGCATGAATAATTCCATGTCCTCTACTCTCTGAAAAATGAAAAGGAAGGGAGCCCAAATTTCTTCGTTGTATGTGAACTGAGCTGAGCCGGACGATTACATCACTGTTTTCTCCAGTGCTGATATACACAAATTAACTAGACTAATAACTATTGATCTTTGCAACGGAACGAATCAATAATATATAGAATAAGCTGGACAATGACACCATTTTCTTTGGGAGCTGCTGAGCAGCCAAAAATTATTTGCCAATTGTTAATGTAAAGCTGCTTGGCCACAATTTGCATTGTAAAAAGTGCTATACAGGGAGTGCAGAATTATTAGGCAAATGAGTATTTTGACCACATCATCCTCGTTATGCATGTTGTCTTACTCCAAGCTGTATAGGCTGGAAAGCCTACTACCAATTAAGCATATTAGGTGATGTGCATCTCTGTAATGAGAAGGGGTGTGGTCTAATGACATCAACACCCTATATCAGGTGTGCATAATTATTAGGCAACTTCCTTTCCTTTGGCAAAATGGGTCAAAAGAAGGACTTGACAGGCTCAGAAAAGTCAAAAATAGTGAGATATATTGCAGAGGGATGCAGAAGTCTTAAAATAGCCAAGCTTCTGAAGCGTGATCATCGAACAATCAAGCGTTTCATTCAAAATAGTCAACAGGGTCGCAAGAAGCGTGTGGAAAAACCAAGGCGCAAAATAACTGCCCGTGAACTGAGAAAAGTCAAGCGTGCAGCTGCCAAGATGCCACTTGCCACCAGTTTGGCCATATTTCAGAGCTGCAACATCACTGGAGTGCCCAAAAGCACAAGGTGTGCAATACTCAGAGACATGGCCAAGGTAAGAAAGGCAGAAAGTCGACCACCACTGAACAAGACACACAAGCTGAAACGTCAAGACTGGGCCAAGAAATATCTCAAGACTGATTTTTCTAAGGTTTTATGGACTGATGAAATGAGAGTGAGTCTTGATGGGCCAGATGGATGGGCCCGTGGCTGGATTGGTAAAGGGCAGAGAGCTCCAGTCCGACTCAGACGCCAGCAAGGTGGAGGTGGAGTACTGGTTTGGGCTGGTATCATCAAAGATGAGCTTGTGGGGCCTTTTCGGGTTGAGGATGGAGTCAAGCTCAACTCCCAGTCCTACTGCCAGTTTCTGGAAGACACCTTCTTCAAGCAGTGTTACAGGAAGGTCTACATCCTTCAAGAAAAACATGATTTTCATGCAGGACAATGCTCCATCACACGCGTCCAAGTACTCCACAGCGTGGCTGGCAAGAAAGGGTATAAAAGAAGAAAATCTAATGATATTGCCTCCTTGTTCACCTGATCTGAACCCCATTGAGAACCTGTGGTCCATCATCAAATGTGCGATTTACAAGGAGGGAAAACAGTACACCTCTCTGAACAGTGTCTGGGAGGCTGTGGTTGCTGCTGCACGCAATGTTGATGGTGAACAGATCAAAACACTGACAGAATCCATGGATGGCAGGCTTTTGTGTGTCCTTGCAAAGAAAGGTGGCTATATTGGTCACTGATTTGTTTTTTTTTGTTTTTTGAATGTCAGAAATGTATATTTGTGAATGTTGAGATGTTATATTGGTTTCACTGGTAAAAATAAATAATTGAAATGGGTATAAATTTGTTTTTTGTTAAGGTGCCTAATAATTATGCACAGTAATAGTCACCTGCACACACAGATATCCCCCTAAAATAGCTAAAACTAAAAACTAAAAACTAAAACTTCCAAAAATATTCAGCTTTGATATTAATGAGTTTTTTGTGTTCATTGAGAACATGGTTGTTGTTCAATAATAAAATTAATCCTCAAAAATACAACTTGCCTAATAATTCTGCACTCCCTGTATAAGTAAAGGTGACTTGACTTCATTTGACTTTATCTTTTACAATGATTCAAACTAAGTAATGTAATGCATAAAAACTATAACAACAATAACTGAAATGAAGTATTTGAAATTCAGACACAAGGTTTCAGAACACAAGAAAATATTAAACAAACAATATGTTTTGTTTTAAATGATGCTAGGAAGAAATGATTATTACATGCAAAAACAAAGTTTCAACAAACATGATATTTTTCACACAGTATAATTAAAATAATTCACACACACATACCCTCTTGCTGAACTGCATTTCGCATGTGATTATTTACATGATTCTGGAGCTCGTGTAAATAGTTATACACCAATTTACAGTAGGCACAGTGGTATTTTTTTCAGCACACTGTGCATCTCTCGATAGACAGCAGGGGATCCTGTCCTCGCAAAAGTATTGTCTGATGCATCTGTGCAGGTTAAGCATAAATAAAAACTATGATTAAAAACACGCTGCGTACCACTAGTGGGGAATGAGAGAATGCTATAGCACATATTAGCTATCGATATAACTTTGTGTTTATCCCAAGTTAACCTACTCCCGATAAATATTTCAGGGGGTCAGAAAATAACAATAACATAGTCATGTCGAGACAGCGATAAATGTAAGATTATTTTTTTTTTTTTATACATCTCAAAGTTCAGTTTAACTTTAGAGTACAGTTTTCTTACCGTGCCACAGGTTGTACACTTAGTTAGAACGGACTATACCTGCGTCTGCGCGGCCCCGCCCACTTAATTCAGAGAAGTGGAGCTAGAGCTCCGGCGAGCTCTAGCTCCTCCCATTTGGCTCTGCAGCGAGTACCACTTGAAAAAAGGCCACCCTGTGTAAATGGACTCTCCCAAAACTCCCCCGCCTCTGTTCGTGATATGGACTGTTCCGAAACTTTCCGGGGAGTTGGAATACAAGAGGTTATGGAGAGAGGATTGTAGATGGGCTAGTTTATTATAAATTATAACTAACTTTGCCAGAAATGTTGCTATCTGAAGATTTTGATTATTATGTGTGTGCGTGCAACTAAGAAATCACACACATCCACACCCTGACATATGTTGTAATAAATCATCTACAAGTACCCCTGGTGAGACGTTGTGTTCTAATCGGACATCCTGTAGCCGTTCAACTAATCTGAACCAGAAAAGATAAGAGTGAAGAGTAGTTTTTACATGGTCCTTCGAGCCGGATCAAGTGAACTGCTACAGCCATGTCTCATCCAGATAGAGATCCTCCTGCTGTGCGACCAAGGAGACGAGTTAACCCCCCAGCTTACCTTGAAGACTACGAGCTTAGTGGACATGGGTCTCAACGACAGCAGCCACGGTCGCCTAGCTACCAGGGTAGACTGGAGGATGAACCACCAAGTACTACAGGTCGTTCTATTTCCACTTCACCAGTCAGTCAAGCATCAGAGCGCACAGAATGGATATTGAACGACCAATGGGACAGCACTGCTGAAAAGCTGAGAGAGGAGAATGCTTCACTGCAAGCACAAGTGCAACAGTTACCAGAGCTTACAGCCATGTTAGAGGAGATGAAGCGGGAGAACGCAGCCTTGCAACGACAAGCTCGCCAGCTCCCTGATATCATTTCGATGCGTCATCAGAATGCTGCGCTTTATCGTGAGCTTCAAAGCCTGAAATCAGACCAAAGACTTCCACCCCAGTCATCCACGGCACCGATGCCATCACAGCTCTCCCACTCACCAGCTTACATTCCGACTCCACAGCCATACTATCCAATACCTGCCCCACGATCCAGGCTGCCGCCGGCTACTAAGAGACAACCGTGCCCAGCTGTGGAAGAGGAAAGCACAGGGCTGATTGAACATCTGAGCAACATGAACATTTCCTCCTCCTCAGATAAAAAACCCACCTTTGCAGCACAGTATAGCGACTCGCCACAGTTCAGATATCCAGACTCCAGACAGGTGCTGCCCTTCGGGACCACTTGCAGTCCATGTTGTGCTTCGTTTGCTTTACAGAAGCATGTTTTAGATCACAGCCAGCCAGGAGAGGACACACGGGTGTCTGTGGAGAAGTCATTCTATGTGGACAATTGCCTTCAGAGCTTTGCCTCCCCTAACACTGCCAAGAATCTAGTCGACAAACTCTATAGCCTTCTAGCATCTGGCGGCTTTGAGCTACGACAGTGGGCCAGTAATGACCCGTCAGTTATCAGCCATCTGCCAACTGATATTCAGTCTCAGAACAGCATCCTCTGGCTCCGTGAAGGTCACCAAGATGCCCAGGAATCAACTCTTGGCCTTCATTGGAACTGCCAGTCAGACACACTCTCCTACAAACGACGCAAACCTGACTGTCAAGTGCCCACTATGCGAAGTATCTACCAGACTCTTGCTAGCCAGTATGATCCCCTTGGCTACATTGTACCATTCACCACTCGAGCTAAGGTAGTAGTACAAAAGTTGTGGGACAAAAGGAGGGATTGGGATGACCCACAGCTACCAGAGGACCTACTAGACATTTGGAAACACTGGGAGAGTGAGTTGGAAGGCCTGCAGCATATCACTTTACCCAGATGTTACTGCAGCAAGGAACTAGACTGCTCTACTAGTCTTAGGCAGTTTCACATCTTTTGTGATGCCTCAGAGAAGGCCTACGGCTCTGTGGCTTACTTAAGAACAGAGAGCCCTCAAGGAAAAGTGGAAGTGGCCTTTGTGACAGCTAGATCCCGTGTCGCTCCCAAAAAACAACAGAGCATTCCTCGTCTGGAGCTGTGTGCCGCACTCACAGGGGCGCAGCTGGCGAAAGTCCTGAAAGCAGAGCTAACATTACCATTCAGTAGCGTCATTCTGTGGTCTGACTCCACTACAGTACTGACCTGGCTCTTATCAGATTCTTGCCGCTTTAAGGTTTTTGTGGGAACCAGAGTAGCAGAGATCCAGGACTTAACTGAATCTGATACCTGGCGCTATGTACAGTCGGGCAACAACCCAGCAGATGCCATTTTCAAGAGGAAAGTCTCCCTCCGATCTTACCAAAGACAGCAAATGGAACCAAGGCCCAGCTTTCCTTAAGACAGACACTCGCCAGTTGGCTAGAGATGCCATCATTAACCCACATAACCCAAGACAGTGAGCTGAAAAGGTCAACATTCTGTGGACTGGTAACTTCTACTCTGCCATTACCAGATCCTCATCAATTTCACACCTTTCCGGGCTACCTAAAGGCCCTCATAAAATCCTCGGATGAGAACTCGCCCTCAATTGCCACTGCAGAAGACTATAAAGAAGCCGAACTTACAGCCCTTCGTCAGATTCAGGCAGAATCATTTCCAGATGAGGTGTTGCACTTGAAATCTGGTAAACCCCTTCCAAGCAATAGCCGATTGCTGTGTCTGGCCCCTGAACTGGATAACAGCACCAATCTCATTCGTGTTGGTGGTCGTCTCAGACAGATCAGTCCGCTAGAAGAGGATAACATCCACCCTATTGTCCTTAACCCACATCACCCACTCACTAAGCTGATCATTAAAGACTATGATGATCGTCTGCATCACCCTGGACCAGAAAGGGTGTTCTCAGAACTTAGAAGAAAATACTGGGTGTTAAGAGGACGAGCAGCAGTCAGACATCATCAACGGCAATGCACTGAATGCCAGAAATGGCGAGCCAAACCGCATCCCCCCAGAATGGCAGACCTCCCCCCAGCCAGGTTGAGAATTCACCAGCCAGCTTTCTATTCTACGGGGATAGATTGCTTTGGTCCCTATCTCATAAAGATGGGACGCAGAAATGAGAAACGTTGGGGGATCATTTTCAAGTGTATGACCACCCGTGCAGTGCATATTGATCTCCTCACAAGTCTGGACAGTGATTCATTCTTAATGTCCCTTCGTCGCTTTATTGCTCAGCGAGGCAAACCCTATGAAATCCTGTCCGATCAAGGAACGAATTTCAAAGGTGGGGAAAGGGAAATACGATCCCTGAAAGCAGCACTGCAAGTGACCCTCGGAGCACAAACAGTCACTGAAGAAGTACTGCGGACTGTTCTCATTGAAATAGAGAGTATACTGAATGCCAAGCCCATTGGCTACACATCACATCAGATGCATTACTGCCACAGGTGACATACCAAGATTCCGAACTCCTGAGCAGACGAAGATGGAGGCATAGTCAGCTGCTAGCTGATCACTTTTGGAGGCAATTCATCCGTAACTACCTACCCAGCCTGCAAACTAGACAGAAATGGATGTTAGAGAAGGACAATCTACGAGTAGGTGAAACTGTCATGATTGTGGACCAGCAGCTACTTCGTGCACTTTGGCCTGTTGGAAGTATTGTTCAGGTTTTCCCGGGGAAGGATAACCGGGTCAGATCAGTGGAAATCAAAGTGAAGGACAGAACTTACCTAAGGCCAGTGACCAAAATCATCAGCCTACCTCCTTTGCCTGAATGACATAACAATAACTCACCACATAGTTAGGCCTTTTAAATTGTTCAAATTCACATTGTAAATTTGGGGGCGGCTGTAAAAAAGGCCACCCTGTGTAAATGGACTCTCCCAAAACTCCCCCGCCTCTGTTCATGATATGGACTGTTCCGAAACTTTCCGGGGAGTTGGAATACAAGAGGTTATGGAGAGAGGATTGTAGATGGGCTAGTTTATTATAAATTATAACTAAGTTTGCCAGAAATGTTGCTATCTGAAGATTTTGATTATTATGTGTGTGCGTGCAACTAAGAAACCACACACATCCACACCCTGACATATGTTGTAATAGCCGTTCAACTAATCTGAAGAGTAGTTTTTACAATCTGCATTTCAAACAAATGAATGATAAAGAATTTTACACCATTTGCCTACACATTATAGAAGATATTAAATTTTCATAAAAAGACATAATAAAAAAAGAAACATTATAAACAACCTTATGCATAATATGTACAATTTCATAATTTGTGATACATTTCAGTAAATAACATAAATTTCAAAATTAATTCAAAAGAGTTAATTGACAGTTTGTTTGCAGAGCGTCTTGAATTATAAACCCCTTTAGAGACCTAAGCATAGTCAACTAAATCAGCAGGATGTACAGAATGGTGAAGACTTTGCTATGTGCAGCCCACATTTACATTTATATTTACATAAATTCATTTGGTAAAACTGACTTACAAATGGGGAAAGATTCAAATACGAGCAAAGCATGGAAAAGCTGACAAACCCCCAAATACTATAAAATATTTTGGTTTAACAACACTAAGACCAATAACATCTTCACTAAAAAAATAGCATAATATAATAATGCTGAGGGTATATATTTAAAAGTATATTAAATTCAATTAGTATCATTTTTAATACAAATAAAAATTTGATTTGGCATGTACATTTGATTCATTGTATATTTTTGTTTTTATTAGTTCTCTTTTCTTGTTTGCATGAATTAAACAGAGTTTAGAACAATTAACCAAATATTCTGAATTATATATATTATGAATTAAATTTACAACTATTGTTTTGACGCAGGTGAATATGATGCAACTGGATTATGCATTTTTATGCTCTAAATAAATCAAATAAATCAAATAAATCTTGGACACAGGTGCAGAAAATACATAAATCAAAACCTAAATGCATATTTTGTGATTAGCTGATATTATAAATTGTAGGTGGTTCACTAAATGTAACCTGTCATTTAATCATTATGTAATAATAATAATATATCCCATATGTGTAGAATTCACTGTGGTCCTCAGATAGTCCATTCACAACAAATCAAAAGAAGATATGCCTACTCATGAAGTAAACATATATAATATACAGAAAACAGAAAAATATTTAAACTAATTAATCTACAGAATAGTCACGTTGTCTTACCATCGTCGTTATGCATATTCCCCATTTTATAGCTTGGTTCAGCAGAGACCCTTAAGTCACACCGCGAAACACATTTCTAAAATAAATGTCAAAGCTGACCAAAACAATCATTTGACTTTACATCTTTATCAAATAATAACGTCTGAATTACATCTGATTCCTGAACAAATGAGAATTGTTCGTCATACTGGGCTTATTTTCTTTAGTATCATGCCAGTCAGCTGGTTTCTTTTTTTAATTTTTTCTGTGTAACCTAAACCAAGCATTTACAACATTAGTATGTTGTCTTTGTCAAACAACATACGCACGGGTTCACTATATTTTTTATGGTAGTGAGAACTTAAAAAGGGTTTTGACTGTGACAGTTTGTGCGTCACGTTATTCCTCTCACGTGACACATCGTGACCATCATGGCGGCTACCTCTGTGTTCCAGAGAGTGAGAACGGGCTCGAAGATCGGAGCGCAGTATGATCAGGAGGGCAATCTCATCAAGGTACCACTGAAAATAAAACGCTTAAACTCTCATGTGCGAGTGTTTTCGTTTTTAAGGTTATGCATTCAATCAGAGAAACCAGGCTCTTAACGTATCGCTTAAAAAGCAATAAGTTACTGTATGAATTGTGTTCTAATTGTAAAGAAACGCATATGCTGTAGTGAATCTATATAAAAGTTTGCGTTTGCAAAACTTATACATTTGAAATGTATGTGTTATTACCCCTCCCTCACTGAGTTTGTTTATTGTCAAGAGGGTAACAATTTACAGTAATATAATTCAATTCATGTGCATTAAGAAAATGAATAATGGGAATAATTATAATAAATGAGGTATTTGCAAATGTATACATGCTCATGCTTTGTTTGGATGTACTAAAGTTCATTAAAAAACAATAAATACTGCCTTTATTCAGGGGCAAGTAACATAGATTAACATAAAATATTGACTTTTTGTTTAAAGAGTGCTTTAATTTGCTGAGTCTGTCATATACTGACAGCTGTATGTATTGATTTACAGGTGGAGACACGTGAGGATGAGGAGCAGAGTGTCAAGCTTGCTGAGATTTTGGAGCTGTTGCTTGCGGCTGGTTATTTCAGAGCACGCATTAAGGGACTGTCACCCTTTGACAAGGTACATCAGATTTTACACAACTGTATGTTGACCTACCAGCCACAAAACTGTGTGTTTTTTACACACCATTAGTTTAATTATGAACGGCCCCTGCTTTTACTTTAGGTGGTAGGAGGAATGACCTGGTGTATAACTACATGCAACTTTGACATAGACGTTGATCTTCTCTTCCAAGAAAATTCCACCATCGGTCAGAAAATGTGAGTGGTAAATTAAACAACATTATTTCTCATAATGCAGTGGCATAAGAAGAATGAAGAAAACATTTCTGCTCAGACTGAGCTGAATTCTGGTGAATGTGATTGTCTGTAACTTCTTCATTTAAGCGCTCTGACAGAGAAGATTGTGTCAGTTCTGCCCAGAATGAAATGTCCTCACCGATTAGAGCCTCATCAGATCCAAGGGTTGGATTTCATCCACATCTTCCCTGTTGTACAGGTACACTTGCATATCTGTAGCACCTAAAAGTATCTGATGCTCACCTAGGCTGCTATTACTTTGTCAAAAATATAGTAAAAACAATTAAATTCAAAATAATTGTTTTCTATTTTAATATATTTTGAAATATATTCCTGTAATAGCATAGCTGAATTTTCAGCAGCTGTTAATCAAGTTTTCAGTGTCACATGATCCATCAGAAATCTTTCTAATTTGCTGATTTCCTGCTCAAGAAGCATTTCTTATTATTAGCAATGTGAAAAACAGCTGTGCTGCTTAATACTTTTGTGAAAACCATGATACTATTTTTTCAGGATTCTTTGATGAATGGAAAGTTGAAATGAAATTGAATGATTTTACTGTCACTTTTGATCAGTTTAATGCCTCTTCGCTGAATAAAAATATTAATATCTTTAAAAAAAGAAAAACCTTACTGAGCCCAAACCTTTAGTTTAGACTTGAGAAACCGTGCAGGAATGCTTACGATGCATCTTTTGTGGGGTCTATAGTGGCTGGTAAAAAAGGCGATTGAAACCCGGGAAGAGATGGGAGATTATATCCGGTCATATTCCATCTCTCAGTTCCAGAAAACGCATGCATTTCCTGAGGTGAGACAACAGGTCAACACTGAAATATAATTAGAATCTATTAACACTGTAATATATAAAACATTTTACAATCTGTAATCTTTGAAGTCTCAGTAAATGTGTTTCTTTTAGGATGAGGAGTTTGCATTAAGGAAGGAGAGAGCCATCAGCACTGTGGTGAATGTGTGCGTAAGTATCCAATAACCTTTTATGCATCATTAACGCATCATGAGATTTAAAGTATGTTGCTTGGCTCACTGGGTTTTTCATCTCTGCTGAATTTAATATTGCCCCAAAACAGCTACAGAGTTGATGCGGCATCAGTTCCTTTGTATATATTTGATAATATAAGATTTTGACGTGTGAAGTATTGTTGTATATTGTGTGTTTGGGGGTAGGAAGTGTATGCTCCTCAGAGGCGATATAAACGGCAAGTAGATGCTGGTGAGCTGTTGGATGAAGAGTCTCGGGTTCATTCCACACTGCTGGAGTTCGGCAGGTACACTTTTACCCGTCCATCACAAGACCTGAGTACTTTGTGTTTTTATCATGTCCAACAGGAAACGAACTAAGAATTGTTCATGTATCGCGTAATTCCGGCATGTGAAACCTGTAGTTACTTGTGGGGATGTTTAAACATTTATCATTCAAAAGTTTGTGGTCAGTAAGATTTTTTTCAATGTTTTTGAAAGAAGTCTCTAATGTTTACCAAGGCTGCATTTATTTGATCAAAATCCAGCATTTATTCAGATTCTTTGTTTCTTTTTCATCCTCTCATTTGTTTCCTGGATCATTGTATCACTGGGTCTGATGAAATCTCCATTAATGGCATCTGTTACCATAATTCAGAGGTTTCTGTACTCCCCTAATGTTCTCATTATTCATTTCCTCCTCTTATTCTTTCCATTTGTCTCTTTTATTTCACTCATAAGTCCTTACCTTCTCATATCACAGTATATACAGTGAGTATGATTGAGGTTCAGTTTCTGAGAATGGGAGTGACACAGATTGACTATCAGTCAGATGTAATGGCTTTGCATCAACTGCATTGATGTCTTTACTTTTGCATCTGCCCAAGTGCTGTTTTCACACATTGCATCTAAATGTTTCGTTCATGTAATTTCCTTTCATATGGTTTGTCATGCCTGTAGTATGGTGTGTTTTGAAACCGACTCTTGCTGTGAGCTGCATGCTATCTGTAATGTGAACATGAAGCATTACAAATTATTTATTTTCTGTTTTTCCAGGCGCTATGGATTCAGCAAACAGTCTAAAGCAGGCACAGTGAGTATCAGATGTTCTTTTTATTTTTCTGCCACATTACGTAAAGAGTCCAGTCAGTGAAGGTTACAATTAAGCAGCTGACTCATTTGTCCATGGTTAAAATGGATAAATCATTAAATTCCATTGACGTAATGGGGATTCCTATTGTGGATTTTTTTTTTCTAATTAAGATTTGCAGGGTCCTAGAAATGTCTAGAAGTTGTTCTTATATTTTCTTTATGTATTAAGTCATATACTGATTAAAAGGTGTGGGATACCTTCTGGCAGATTTTTTTTCAATAAACAAAATCATAATGCAAGCAAGACATTTCACTATTGGCTTGATGTCTGGTGTATATTGTAGTTCAATCATCCAAACCCAGTGTAATGTCATTTAAACTAAACTAAAATAAAATGTTTTCAGTTTTCAGATTCAGTTCTACATGCAACAAAATTGGCAGAAAGTGTTTGTTGACTTTGAAGATTTTTGTATGCACTGACCCTCGAATCACCCCTATGGTGTCCATCTGGGTATCATAGATCACAGATGGAGAGGAGGGCTTGGCACTGACCTTTGTTCGTTTTGATTCGTTTTAAGTCTGATCATGTGATGATGTTTCTAGCAGGCAGTGGAGCAGAAGCAGGCGTTGGCTCAGGGCTCGCAGGGTGTGCCACCTGGAATGGCCCAGGTGTCTGAAGAAGAGGACCTGCAGGCAGCAGAGGAGGTCAGTTAGGATCGTATGAACCGACACTTGTCCTTTTAATCAACTCTCACTTGATCTGACCAACATTCATTTTTCATCAACCAATCAGAAGCTCTGTTTGTCTCTTTCACAGCTCAGAATCAAGGCTTTGATGACTGGAATGGCTGCAATGGCAACAGAAGAGGTATACTAGTTTAAAGTGATAGTTCACTCAAAGGTTAACTAAAAATGATGATCACTTTTAAAGGTAGAGTAAGGACAAAAAGGTAGAGAAAGGTAAAAAAATTAAAATTAAAAAAGAATATTGGGTCAGAATAACTTTTTATGTTTGGGTGAACTTTTGCTTTTAAAGTTGATTATTTACTTATAATGTTTGTCCTCAGCAGATGCCTTTTTTACCAAAAAACATACTTATAAATGGTCTATAGTCTCATTATTTAAACTGTTTCTGTGTGTGTTTTCAGGGGAAGTTATCAGCCAGCACAGTTGGGCAGATTGTTGGGCTGCAGTCTGAGGAGATCAAGCAAATTGCCACTGAGTATGCCGAAAAGGTGAGCATAGTGAAAATTCTGCTGAATACCTAAGAAATAGTCCCTTTCTTTCTACACTTATAACAATGGCTTACTGATGGAATACACAACATCAACTTTGCACAGATGTTTGCTCTGTATTGCAGTCTGGAGGAGTGTGCAAAAGTCATAGCCAGGGTGCGTCTCAATCAGCTCCCTAGGTCGTGAATCAGTATATCGTGTACACAAATTCGGCACTGGTAACTACAGTAAGGCTCACTCACACATTGAGACACTGATGACCATTTCTGGTGACATGACAAAGTCCTCATTGTACAATGTCACTACTGGTATTTATGAACAACAGCAGATCTGATAATATATTTTTTAAAAGTTATTTAAAGTACATACTACGTTATGAAAAATACTTGCATATACCTGCAACATTTCTGCCATGAAATAATTATATTAATTATAAAACATCTATATATATTGAGTTTCATTGCACTGGAAGGATTTTGTGATTTAGACAGCCCTTAAAATGGCTGATTCCCTGAGCTGATTAAGAAGCATGCACAGTCTGCAGATCTTGGGCAGTTAGAATTGAATTGACAGATTTCTCAGAAAATCATGTTGTATATGATGGGCACAGACTCCAATGTTTTGAGCCGATTTTAGAATGCATATTGCTTTCATTCATCATGCATCTTCAAGCAATGAGGCACATATTCTCTCTTGAGTTTGTTGTTTTCTGAACGAACTGAAAAATCTGGTATGCTGTGTCCAAAATCGCATGCTTCTGCATCTGAGTAGTACTATATTTAACTTTGAATATATTTCAGGACCATTAAAAAAGTATGTTCTATATAGTATGAACACGGGTAGTATGAATTAAATTCGGAGGTACTACATCTGCCATGTTGTTACTGTCATGTGACCTACTAGCGTCAGTTGTGTCGCTTCACTGCCATTCTTAAATCCCCTTGTGTGGCCTCACTTCAGAATCTCGGCGGAAGTTGTAGGTCACCTGGTTACTTTTCGCCTGTTTTTCGAATACTATGTATTCAGACACACTACTCTGTTGACGTACTGTTTTTCACATACTACTAAGTATTCGATTTTGAACGCAGTGGTAGTGTGTGATCCTCAGTGATTTAATATATGATTGTCAGTTTCTCTGTAACCATTGACAAAGGTGTCAAGTGTGTAATGCCTAGGGTTGAAAAATCTTTTTTAAAAGCTTTTTAATGTATGCCAGGCTTTACTGTACATATGTGTGCTTGAACAGGCGGAGCGCTCTGTGGAGGATCGGCCAGAAAGATTTGGGCCTGCGCAACAACACCGGCGTCAGCTGGCATCACTTAACAAACAAATCACTCAAAAAACAAATGAGCTGGCAGAGGTAATGCGCATACCTCACTTTGCTAATATCACAGTCATTGTTTCTTCTATTTCTTGTTTCTTCATTGTTTCTCTGTTTGTTCCAGCTGCAATCCAAACAGCAGGAGGTCAGAGTGGCATGTGAGGATGCTAAACTCAAACTAGCCGAAGTAAGATGGGTTGATACAAATATACTGACACATGTTTACTTGGACCGTTAAAGTCACCATGAAATCAAAATTGACAAATCTTCTTTTTATGGAATATTGCAGTATATATTTGCAGTATCTGTGCACATTATTCATTTATTTATTTTAAATTCATGTGCCCTCATAATTTTTAATCAAAATAACTTCTCCCTCTTTTAACAACATCTCTTCTCTTTTCTGATGATGTGTTTACTGGTGTGAGGGTGGGACAATGAGATGAGATCACACTTTATCTAATCAATTCCTGATGGACATTATCAAGACCCGGCCTTAATTTTTTTCTTGTTCAAGAAACCGTTTCACTCTGATATACATGACAATAGCGGAGAAAATACTATCGCAACTTCCATTTCATGCCGACTATAATATATGTGTGTTTTTTAGGCCACAGCGCACACTGAAAAGCTAGAGAGAGAGCTGAGCTCGCTGGAGGATGTGGAATCTCAGGCTGATTCTGGGTAAGTAAAGAGAGTACCTGTAATCAGGGTTTCTACAGGCTTTATGAAGCTAAATTTTAAGACCAATTAAATAAAATTGAAGGAATGAATCGAAGGGACCAACATGGCGATTTTGCATGGCAAACTGAATTTGATGCTAAATCTGTGTGAGGAAATCTTTTTTTCCTTATGCGAAATTCCCGATTGCAATGAAAATTTGCCAAACGAGTAAATGTGGGATACATAGTTCAGTCTAACTAGAAATGGACTTTTTGCTGTGTAGTTTATTAGAGCATTGTGCCATCAGCTTAGCATCACACCAAAGTATATTGAAATTGAGAAACTTGACTTAGTTTGGAAACTCAAATAAAAAGCATGATGATTCTTAAGTGTCAGTGTCGCCTTTTTTTTTTTTTTTTTAAGTTCTGTGTTTGTTTTCATCTTTTAGGTTGCTGGAGAAACTTCGTGCTTTGGTGGCCATGAATGAAAACCTGAAAAATCAAGAGCAAACGTTCCGCTCACACTGCCGCGTACGTTACTGTAACAACCATGTCGCGTTAACTTGCTTTTGATTGTTCTGTTTTAATGAGTAATGTTGAAGACATGAGTATCATTAATGCTTATGTGTGTGTGTGTGTGTAGGAGGAAATGACCCGTCTGCAGCAGAATATTGAAGAGTTGAAGCTGGAGTCTGGAGACGAAGGAGATGATAAGAAGGTGCCGGTGACAATCTTAAATATAATCATACATAGCACACACAAATATTGCATAAAAACCCTAAAAGTTTAATTAGATATACCTTTTTTTAATCAATATCTCACTTTGTCCACCATCTTGGATAACGTTTTTGTCTTACTACTTTCAATGCTTTGGGGATTGCTGCCTTAGTATTTGAACAAAAGAAGGTATCTTCTTCTTGAGTTTTATTTAAGATTGAATGCCATTCAGCTTATAACCGCCACCAACAGGATTTTAAAACCACATATAATGGTGGAGAAAACATAAAATAAAACTAAATTCCTCAAATCTTGACACGCAGTACCAAAGTCTTTAAAAATTCCAGAATATAAGGAAGGTATATTAGAAGGCAGCCTACCTTTTTGAAATAATTCTCAGGGTGTGTGCCAAAGTTTTGAAATGGAGCCAGTCTGTTTCAGTCTAGTGTTGTTTCTCAGACTCATTCTCTGCATGTGTGTTTGTAGGAGATGAATATGCTGATTGATCAGCAGTACACTGGAGACAGAGAAAAACTACAGAAGATTCGTCTGCTCATGGTAAGCAAAGTTGAACTGGTGATTTTACTCAGAAAATTGCATAAGATTCTTCATTTTCTGTTTTTCTGTACTGTCCCCTGCAGGCAAAGAGGAATCGTGAGATCGCCATCCTGCAGCGAAAAATTGACGAGGTTCCCAACAGAGCTGAGCTGACACAGTATCAGAAACGCTTCATTGAGCTCTACAGCCAAGGTGTGTGTTCGTATTTTAAAGTCAGCATGATCTATTTTCTAAATGCACTTTTTTTTTTCTTCACTAATCCTTTTAACTTGTATGTCACAATACAAAAGGAAAGATCCCTGGCTACTTCCATTACATTGCGACTTTAAAGGGTTAGTTCACCCCAAAATGAAAATTCTGTCATTTAATTAGCCTAATTATGGACAATGTACAAGAACAAACCTCTTCTGGAATTTCAGACGTGCTGTGTAAAACAGTGAGTTTCATTATCTGGTGTTACACAGGAGGTTTGAGCTTCCGGACAGAGGTTTGTTCATGTGGATCATCCAGGTTCGTTTGAGCTTCTGTTTATGTTTGCTGATCAGTTTAAGTTTACATGTGAGAAAAAGCCTAAATTAAATCTGTTCATCTTAAAAAGTGATCTAGTCTCTTCAGAGTATTTGGACTAAATTCTTGATTAATAAGTATTAGTTTTCCAATCTCTTTATGAACATTTTGAAGCGTCAAAGTGGTAGTTGCAAAGACAATCAATGGAGGGACAGACATCTCAGATTTCATCAAAAAGATCATTTGTGTACACAGGTTAATTTAGCTCAAAGTGAATTAATAATTAATTTATAGGGAAATTTATTTTACAACTGAGCAAATGATCGTCCAGCGTTCATTTGGATGTGCCGTAACTATAAACTCTGTAGCGGATATGAATATCTAAACTATAGTGGAATTTTAACAATTGCATGAATTGTGAGTGATCTGACCATAATAGTCACAAGTATAGTTACAAGTTTTACAGAAAGTTTTATTAGGAATTATGTTTTCAATGAATCATCTGGAAGATTAATTTGTGTTTGTTCATCCTGAGGGTGAGTACTTAATGACAGAATTTTCATTTTAGGTTGAATTAACCTTTTAAGATGTTGGCTATACAATTGAGAGATCTGATTGGATGGACTGCAATCAAACCCATCATAAAATGGCTTACAGCTTTATCAAGCACTCTTTAATGGTACATCTGGTATTTTTCAGTTTCTGCAACACACAAAGAAACAAAACAATTCTTCACACTCTACAACACCCTGGATGACAAGAAAGTTTACCTGGAGAAGGAGGTAGTTTTGCTGTGCTATGAGTTTTCTTATATTTATGAATGGAATCAGACTCTAATCAGAATGTAGTGTTTAAAAGGATGTGCAGTAGAAATGAGACACTGCCTTCACTTTCACAGGTTAATCTCCTGAACTCCATACATGATCATTTCCAGCAGTGAGTATCAATTAAAGCTCTAGGATCTTAGGATGTAGGAATTTCCCAATATTACAGGAAGAGCCTTTAAAATTAATTTAGACATGTTTTTCCTGAAGGCACAGTTACATGTGGGTAAAGCATGTGTGTATGTGTTTTTAGGGCCATGGCATCATCAGGAAGTAAAGAACAGTTTCTCAGACAAATGGAGCAAATTGTGGAAGGAATCAAACAGAGCCGCATAAAAGTATAAAACCAGATTGTTACATCATATAATAGAGCAAATATGCTACTATTGCTCATTTATTTTCATTTTGCATATGAATTGGTTTCATTCCACTCTATTTGTGGTTTTACCAGGAACAGGAGTTGCATTAGTGTGGTTTTCTAACATGTGTATTTATGCACTTAAAGATGGAAAAGAAAAGACAAGAGAATAAGATGCGCAGAGATCAGCTGAATGACGAATACCTGGAGCTGCTGGATAAACAGAGACTCTACTTTAAAACCGTCAAAGACTTTAAAGAGGTAAATACTCACAAAAAAATCAGTTTTATGTAAATTTCCTCCCTCTTCCTTTATGTAGGGTGTATAGACATTAATCTATTGATAGTTGAGGAAATGGATTCATAACATGCACGGTCTTGTCCGTTTCAGGAGTGCCGCAAGAATGAGATGCTGTTGTCTAAACTGAGGGCAAAGGGAGCATCATAACAGCTGGACATGCGCACACACACACCACATTCATTACATAACTTCCTGTCTACATATTGTCTATCATAATAAAAGGTGAAAAATGCCAAAACAGAAATCTTTAAACTGATGCTGGTTAAGCTCCAACCACACACAGAATAGAATCAGCATTTTTTAAGCCACTACATCAACATCTCTCATCATGGGGCAGTTGTGGCCTAATGGTTAGAGAGTAAGTTGTAACCGGAAGGTCGCGGAGGTCTTAATACCGGTAGGAAATGTAGGTGGGGGGAGTGAATGAGCAGCATGATTAAAATATATTTAATATATTGTTTATATACTAGTGTAGGCATAAACAATACATACAATAGATTCTATACCCATCAAGTCAATTCCTAAATAAATGGTTTAATTTCAAATCGTCAAATGTAACCACATTCATTAATTTAGAATATATATATTAAACGATTAAAGTTAACTTAATATTTTTTTCTGTAATTTTTTTAAAAATATTGGAGTTTTTAATATTTTTATATTGTAATAATTTCAGTTACTCTCCAAATTAATGTACGAACAATTTAAAATCAGTATATTTTAGATATTTGTGAAATGGCAACTTTTTATCAACAAAGGTCAATATCACTGAAAATAATACTAGTACTGATGTCTTTATGAACATTAATTCTTGACATTTAACATTTTTATTTATCAAACTGGCTGAGGTATCCACTTACTGATGGCCTTGTGGACAGTGTGCTGACATATGGGTGCTGTTCCGGATCAGGAAATCTGGGTTTGAGTTCTGGCTTGTGCATTTTTCAGAATCCCATCTGAATGTTCTCTCCAATTTTGCTTTCTGTCAACATATTTCATATCATAATAAATGACAAAAAGGCAAAAATTAACATTTAAACTGATGCTACTTAAACTACATCCATACACAGGACAGAATCAGTATCTGTTAAGTCACTGCATCAACAACTTATCATATGGGGAGGGGGAATGGATTTCGAAAGCTGTATTTTTGCTGTCGAATTCTGTCTCCCCCCCCCCCAGATTTGTAAAAAAAAAATTAGGTTCTAATATTTATCAAATTGGCTGAGGTTTCCACTTACTGATGGCCTTGTGGACAGTGTGCTAGCATCTGGCACTGTTGGACATCTGAAAATCTGGGTGCTAGTCCTGGCTCAGGCATTTTTTTGGAAATCCCATCTGACTTTTCCCTCCAATTTTGCTTCCTGTCAACATATTTCATATCATAATAAATGGAAAAAAGGCAAAAAAAAGAACATTTAAACTGATGCCGTTTAAACTCCATCCATACACAGGGCAGAATCAGTATCTGTTAAATCATTGCATCAACAGCTCTCATCATATGGGGAGGGGGAACGGATTTCGAAAGCTGTATTTTTGCTTCCGATTTCCGTTCCCCTCCCCTAGATTTGTAAAAAATTAGGTTCTTTTTCAAACTTTGCTCGGAGTTTCACTATGGAAGACGCTTTAGGCGTGACCAACTACGGAAGCTCCAATGACACCACGTCTGTCTTTGACAGACAGGTCGATCTGTGATCAGGCTCCGCCCCACCTATATCACTCAGGTCGACCCCTATCGAAACCATTCGCGCTTTCTTCCCGTTCGGGACTACAAGCTCTCTCAGCATATCCGACTTGGTTGCTGATTTTCGCTAAACTGTTCAACAGGCAGACCATCATTGGATTACGCCACCGAACGCGACATCAGTGGATTGGATTGTGTTGAGTGACATCGCAAGATTAAAAAAAAAATAGTGTCCGCGTACTATTCTGTTCATCCTATCTTCAGTGGCGTCAAGCCATCTTCAGGTTTTATGCGTTAAGGCGAGCCGTTGGAAGGGCTAACTACCTGACGATTACTTGTACACTCTTCAGCCATCATGTCGACAGTCATTACCCCCGCCAAAGGGAATGAGTCGAAGAGCAGGGAGGTGGCATCCCACCGGTGTCCATCATCATGTGGAGCAACCATCTCGGGCAGGGACCCTCACCCTATGTGCATCGTGTATATGGGCCCAAAGCACGCTCAAACGTCGCTTGTGGACCCAAAAACATGCATCCACTGTGCGTCAATGCCGGTGAAAATCTTAGAGAGAAGGCTGAGAGTAGCGGTGGCTAACCAACAAGACCCATGTCTGGCCGGAGCTGCCGCAAAATCTACGGTTACAGAGAATCATGCGCGAGCTTCCACGAGCTGGGCGGACATGATGGAAGCCGAATCCCCTGATATGCCTCCTCTGTTCGAGGGCCTGCTCGCGCAGGAGGAGGAAGGATTGAGTGACAAGGACACAGAGGGCGATGCTAACTCTGTCCTCCTCGACTTAGTCATGGATGACAATTCTCCATACCCTATTCAACAGTCTAGACCCCCCAGCAAAACTGACTTAGCCTCGCAGGCTAACAGTAACCTGCATGAGGTGTGTAAACGAAACTGGGCCTGGCTTGGCCCGCGGCACAAGATGCGGAAGGAGCCGAGAGAGACCTTTACGATGGAAAAAGGCTGCCGCCTGCTCAACCCGCAGCGAGACAACTCCTGCCCGCTGTGCCTGCTTGCATGAAGGAAATGTCTCGCCATTGGTCCAGCCCCTTTAAGAGCAAGCTCCCGGCCAAGGGACATTCTAAGCTGGAGATTCAGGGGATGGGGGAGCTGGTGCTGGCCGGACCCCCAGCGGTAGAGTCTTCAGTGGCTTATCATCTCCCCCCGCTCTATTTCTGCCTCATCGCAAATCTCGTTGCTGAGCAAGATGGAATGTCTAACCGCGTCCGTCTATCAGAGGGTGTATAAATACGCTGCACAGTCAGTGTGCTCGCTGAACGCAGTGACTTTACTGTCAGCATATCAAGCAGAGATTTTAGAGGAGATGGGGCGACAGCTTGACATAGGGGTGCCAAACCCAGCATTCTGGGACGAAATATGTGTGGTGAACGATTTGATTCTCCGCTCGTCCCGCGGAGTGGTTCAGGGCTGTGACCACGTTATGGGTCTGGCTGTGTCAGGTGAGAGAGCGTTAAGGCTAAATCTGTCAGGATTGGGCGACGCTCAGAAAGCGGAGGTGATGGACGCAGCGTATGACCCAACCAAGGGTTTGTTCCGACTAGCTCTCAAGAAAATGAGAGAAACTAGCACCCTCAGGAAACAAGAGGACGAAGCTTTTAACCTCTGTTTACCACGCAAGCAAACATCACGTCCAACCTCTCAGCCAGCGCGGTAGGGCTTTGCAGCAGCAGCTGCTGCACCAAGAGGAAGGCAGACGGGACCGAGGAACATTAGGTCTGCTCTCAGCGGGCAGCAAACTGGCCAATGACAGAGATCGGATGGCTCTGGACCATGGGGGAAGCATTCATTTGCGGCCGCGGTGGCTAGGAACCGCCCACCCCACCCACCCCACCCCGAGGAACGGAAGAAGAAGCGTGCGACCTGATACAGGAACACTCCCCTTCACATCTCTCTCCGCCTGTAAAGAGAAGGAGGGGTTCCAGCCCTACGGTTCTAAGTTCAGTAAGGGCTCTCACTGTAAGTTCTCCTCAAGTTCACGAGGAAAATGTTCATCAGTGTCACCAAGCACTCACGTGGCGTTTTCAAACACCCACTGTTTCAGGGGCACACACAATAAAGAATGCACTATCGCATCCAAGCCACGAGCTGAGGGCGTTATGCTCCCCGAATCGTACAATAAACATTTCACTATCGCAGCCAGGCAGACTGCCGAGGGCGATAGAGTGCAAAAATTCCAAGAAAATAGAATGTGATTTCCTAGTTTCACTGCTGGAGGGAGCACCCACTCCTCCCAAGGGGGCCAGTGCAGAGTCTGTTAAGACGTCATAAATGCGCCCACGTGAAGGAGAAGTATACAGGGGGCCTCTCTCTTCCCGCATTCTCAATTGGCGTGCATGCGCAGCTCACCCGTAGGTTCTAAACACAATTTTACAGGGATACAGACTTTAGTTTGCTATGAAACCATGCCATGAAAACCCAGATTCAATGGTATAATAGCCTCAGTGGCTGAGGGAGAGTCAGGTGTATTTTTGCTGTCAAATTCTGCCCCCCCCCCTAGATTTGTAAAAATGAGGTTGTAATATTTATCAAACTGGCTGAGGATTCCACTTACTTACATATTTTGGTTAAAGATTACACAATCAAAATATAAATGAATAAAAAAATATGCTAAATTAACTATATACAGTGAGGAAAATAAGTATTTGAACACCCTACTATTTTGCAAGTTCTCCCACTTGGAAATCATGGAGGGGTCTGAAATTGTCATCGTAGGTGCATGTCCACTGTGAGAGACATAATCTAAAAAAAAAAACAGAAATCACAATGTATGATTTTTTTAACTATTTATTTGTATGATACAGCTGCAAATAAGTATTTGAACACCTGAGAAAATCAATGTTAATATTTGGTACAGTAGCCTTTGT
The DNA here is from genome assembly GCA_038088235.1 of Zacco platypus. Taxonomy (NCBI): domain Eukaryota; kingdom Metazoa; phylum Chordata; class Actinopteri; order Cypriniformes; family Xenocyprididae; genus Zacco; species Zacco platypus. The sequence goes on along the minus strand of CM076081.1, from coordinate 28,427,112 downwards.
TTGCAATTACAGAGGTAAAACGTTTCCAGTAGTTTTTCACCAGGTTTGCACACACTGCAGGAGGGATTTTGGCCCACTCCTCGACAAAGATCTTCTCTAGATCAGTCAGGTTTCTGGCCTGTCGCTGAGAAACACGGAGTTTGAGCTACCTCCAAAGATTCTCTATTGGGTTTAGGTCTGGAGACTGGCTAGGCCACGCCAGAACCTTGATATGCTTCTTACAGAGCCACTCCTTGGTTATCCTGGCTGTGTGCTTCGGGTCATTGTCATGTTGGAAGACCCAGCCTCGACCCATCTTCAATGCTCTAACTGAGGGAAGGAGGTTGTTCCCCAAAATCTCGCAATACATGGCCCTGGTCATCCTCTCATTAATACAGTGCAGTCGCCCTGTCCCATGTGCAGAAAAACACCCCCAAAGCATGATGCTACCACCCCCATGCTCAGTCGGGATGGTACTCATCATTCCTCTTCCTCCAAACACGTTTAGTGGAATTATGACCAAAAAGTTCTATTTTGGTCTCATCTGACCACATGACTTTCTCCCATGACTCCTCTGGATCATCCAAATGGTCATTGGCAAACTTAAGACGGGCCTGGACATGTGCTGGTTTAAGCAGGGGAACCTTCCGTGCCATGCATGATTTCAAACCATGACGTCTTAGTGTATTACCAACAGTAACCTTGGAAACGGTGGTCCCAGCTCTTTTCAGGTCATTGACCAGCTCCTCCCGTGTAGTTCTGGGCTGATTTCTCACCTTTCTTAGGATCATTGAGACCCCACGTGGTGAGAACTTGCATGGAGCCCCAGTCCGAGGGAGATTGACAGTCATGTTTAGCTTCTTCCATTTTCTAATGATTGCTCCAACAGTGGACCTTTTTTCACCAAGCTGCTTGGCAATTTCCCCGTAGCCCTTTCCAGCCTTGTGGAGGTGTACAATTTTGTCTCTAGTGTCTTTGGACAGCTCTTTGGTCTTGGCCATGTTAGTAGTTGGATTCTTACTGATTGCATGGTGTGGACAGGTGTCTTTATGCAATGACCTCAAACAGGTGCATCTAATTTAGAATAATAAATGGAGTGGAGGTGGACATTTTAAAGGCAGACTAACAGGTCTTTGAGGGTCAGAATTCTAGCTGATAGACAGGTGTTCAAATACTTATTTGCAGCTGTATCATACAAATAAATAGTTAAAAAAATCATACATTGTGATTTTTTTTAGATTATGTCTCTCACAGTGGACATTCACCTACGATGACAATTTCAGACCCCTCCATGATTTCTAAGTGGGAGAACTTGCAAAATAGCAGGGTGTTCAAATACTTATTTCCCTCACTGAAAATATAAATATGTAAATTAACTATATATTAACTATATGCTAATTAACTAAAATGAACAAAAATCATATTTTTAAATGCTTTTTGTTATTTGACGTTGTTTTGTTTGTTGTGTGTATGCGTACCTTTCCTTTGTCCTTTAGAGGGTGTAGGAGATGTAAAGTTAGCGGGTGAGCAGCAGAAGAGATGGCCAGTCTCTTGCATTAATTTTCCTCTTTTTAATTGAGACCTGAGTTGAATGTTTTCTTTGAACTTTTTTCTCACTTAATCCACATGTATGCGGACGAGTGTGATGGCGTTCAAGTTCAGCTATCAAACCTCGGGGAGAATATGACATATGGAACATTTTAACTTTGCGATACACAGCATATTGTTTTAGAAACACATTTTACCTCTTCTGAGATTGTTTAACATCACGTGAAAAAAAACAAAAAAACTTTGTAAACTTATTGTATACCTCTTGTTGTTGAGCTATTGTTTTAATCTTTTATGTGTGTGTGGGGGGGGGTGTTCTCTCTCACACACGTCTTCGTTTTTTTTGCTTTTCAAGAAAAGACATGATCAAAATTAAACGCTAGAGATGTGTGTGAATTAGTAAAACACTGTCAGTATGTGTGTGAGTTTGCGTATCTATGTGTGAATATTCTCATTTAGAGTCACAATGGAGACACACTTCTGTCTTTTTTTATTTTCTTGGAATTCATGAAAATTATTAAAAAGCAAAATTTAGTTGTATGTAAGAGGATGGTTGTAACATTTTTTAAAATTTACAACCCATTTGACCCCTGTCAGCCAGTGTTTAGCAAGCCATATTAGCATAATGGTTTGAAATTAGCAGGTTAAAAATGCATCAAATTTGAATGAGAAACTAAAATGTAATGTCATACAAGTTTAATGGTTTCATCTGCAAAGGTTAATGTACTAAACAAAATCTGATTTTGGCTTTTATGTCAAATTTTTGTATTTAATCTATAAATTCAGAAATCAGTTCAAATCCATCTTTGCAATGCAGAAGTGTCACGGAAGCTACATCAGAAGTGGCATTTAGATGTATTTGCAGACTGCTTAATGCAGCTCAGAGGTGACAAATGCATTTAACCTGCAGTTACAAATGCATAAATAATGTTTTGAAAATAATGTATAAAAAATAAAACGTTGATTACTGTTATGAATATAAAATTGGAAAGATAGCCTACTTCAAATATGAAACTAACACCGCCAGTAGGTGGCGCCAAGTCACTGTTAACGAATGAGTCATTCATTCACCCATTCAACCGATTCGTTCAAACGGCTAATTATTTCAGTAACGAAGCACTTGACTACGAAAAATGACTGATTCATTCAGTAAGGAAACTCCGCTGTTGCTCAGAGATGCAAAACAGTTTTGCTGTGGCTTTGTATGGAACTATTTTCGCTGGCGAAATAGAGCAAAAACAGGCATTATTGGGCCTAAAATGTAGGTAAGTAAATATTAACTTCTTTTTTTATTAAATTGTTATATTTGAAAAAAAAAACGGTCTTTGTGTGGTTGGTAAACTATATCATATGACAGCCTTAAAACAAATTCTTATACATGGGGCATTTTTACATTGCCATTTCAAAATAGCACGTTAAATCAGTGACTGCATGCACTCAAACAAAATATGCAGGCGCAGTAATCTTTTCAACGGCTCTACAAACCCCTGTGAGCATAATAGACTCATGTTTTTGTTTGGTTTTTGCAAAGTGAGGGACAAACTCGATAATGTCAGGTCGCACATCGTTAAAACAACAATTACCACTATCGTAGACGATATATATATCACAGATTTTAGGAACTTTGATGTCATCAGCCGATCGGTCTGCGCAGCGCCGATGCAGGTCGAATAATATTGTTATCGTTCAAAAGTTCCAGTTAAGCCTCTTGTGGCCTGACGACATAAACCGTGGAACTTGGAACGTCACGCCACTGTCACGTCACTGTCACAGAGAGTATATAAAGGCTTGAAACTCACTTGTCCAATTAGTAGGTTGATGTTTCAGTGTATTCAGAGTGATCTCGACGTTTCGCTTCACTGTGCTTGAAGGCTTTAAACGCTCTTGCTCATTTTATTGGTTTTATTTATTAGTTGTATTCTGATTTACAAAGTGATCTAGACGAAACGCGATTGCTCATTTTTGCTTCTGAGTATTCTGATTTCAACAGTGTTATCATGGGACAAGTAATTTCGCGACGAAAGAAAGCGACTTGTCTGGAGCAGGTACACGAACAACAACCATGTGTACTGCTCAAATACACCACCACTGCGGAAAACCATCCGCATCAGCTCGATGAGACGCCTGGTGGTGCTAATGCGAATGATGAAGGGAGAGATAGGAGAAGGGAGAGGTTTTGGAGATTCCGGCCTTTTCGCAAAAGATCTGACAGACACGACATGGTTAAGGCTGAGGAGGAGGACCAGAGTGAGGCGGGATCATACTGGAACATTACTGATGGTAAATTCACACATGATGATTGGAGTATTGAATATGGATTCTTCAATTAGATAAACTTTTGTGTTTATTGTGTAAAAAAAAAAAAAAAAGCTCTTCTTTTTATAACAAACTGGCCCAAAGAGTCTCTTTCAACTTTTTGCCCAAATAGTGTTATCATCTGAAATAAAATTAATGTAAAGATATTTGTGATCTGAGCGGGGTCTATTATTAATCAATATTATTGGGGAATTATACATTGTTTAAAGAAGTTTATTTTTTCCAAAATCTTTATTCCTAATTTTTTGATTTATGTTATTAATATTACCCTCTTTAGGTCACACTTCTTTACAACATCTCACTGTTGTAGAGATACCTGATCATCAAGAAGCTCCAGCCTCTGAAGTTCTCCATGATGCTGAGGAACAGCTGGAGAAGGACGTCATCCAACCTCAGGATGTCGACGCTCCAGTTAGTTCAGCTGAAGATGACAGCGTGGAAGAGCTGGGTGAGGGTAAGTTTACTGCCATGGTCCAAAAACATCAAACACACATTCTCACATATCTAGTTGTTGAGGAAAGCTTTATTAGGCGTCATTACCAAACCAGAATCAGGATGTGGGAATTTTAATTCAGAGACATATTACAAAACATTGTTTGGAGACCGTTAATCTTTTCAAAAGTGCCACTCCCCCAAGTAAAAAACTGAAATGTTTTATTCAGATTATTGCATTTCCCTCTTTAGATCAGCCGTCTCTACCGCACACTGTAGAGATACGTGATTCTCAAGAAGCTCCAGCCTCTGAAGTCCTCCCTGATGCTGAGGAACAGCTGGAGAAGGACGTCATCCAACTTCAGGACGTTGAATCTCCAGTTTGTACGACTGAAGATGACACCGTGGAAGAGCTGGATGAGGGTACGTTTACTGCCATAATCCAAAACATAATACACACACATCCTCACATTCACAGTTGTTGAGGATAGTTTTATTGTGTCATTACCAAACCATATGTGGTAATTTTAATTCAGAAACAAATGCATTTACATTATTTAGAGATGATAATTTTTGTGAAGAATCACATTAAATGAAGAGCCATCATTCTATTTATATAATTTTTCATTTATTTTCATATTATTGGTATTCCCTACTTTAGATCAGAGTTCTCTACAAATTCTAGAGATCAGTGACCTTGGAGAAGCTCCAGCCTCTGAAGTCCTCCCTGATGCTGAGGAACAGCAGGAACAGGACGTCCTCCAACCTCAAGATGTCGATCCTGAAGATGACGACATGGAAGAGCAGGGCAATGGTAAGAGTAGTAAATACATGAGTGTTATAATAAATTGTAAAATGCATAAATAAAATTGTATTTCACGCTAACTACAAATGCTTATCTTTTAATAGACCATATTTGCTGGCGATATGAATTTGGACAGAAGCTGGGTCAAGGAGGCTTTGGCAGTGTGTATGCAGGGACTCGCTGCAAGGATGGCCTTAAGGTCTCATTTTCTTACTTACACTTGCAAACACTTATACTTGCAAAACTTTTTCTTGACTGGAATGATATAAACCTTGTGCACATGCTAACTGCTTATTCTTTGTTCTTTTATTCAGGTGGCTTTGAAAATTGCAGAAAAGACGCCAGATATGAGAACTATCTTAGTCGTGAGTAGGCTGTACTCTCTGTGTATTTGCTTCTTAGTTGCTGTTTTCAATTTATAACCTCTTATATTCAAGTTAACCTGGAAAATCACCTTCATCTAACCATTATATGTTCTTTATTTTAGCTTGGCCATCCCAAACGCCTCCCCATGGAGATCGGCCTGACATTCATGGCCAATAAGGGCCCTGGAGTTCCGCAGATAATTAAACTGCTGGACTGGCAGGACGACCCAGACCATTACATCATGGTCCTGGAACGCCCCTTGCCTTGCATGAACCTGTTGGACTTCATAAAGCTTAAAGGAGGACGTCTTGATGAGAGGACAGCAAGGCATGTTATGCAGCAGGTCGTTCACGCTGCTAACATTTGCTGTGAGCGCGGAGTCTTCCATCGAGACATAAAACTGGAGAACCTCCTAATAAACCAGGACACCTTAGAGGTCAAACTGATTGACTTCGGGTGCGGTGCGCTCCTGACGGAGTCCGGCTATGTGACCTACTGTGGTATGTATTATGAACCATTAATTAGTTCAACATGCTGTGATATAATGTTAAACATACAAAATCTCTTTCAAGGCACAAAAATGTTCTGTCCACCGGAGTACCACGCCAATGGCAGATACCATGCGAAGCCGGCGACTGTGTGGTCACTTGGAATCCTGCTGTTTGTAATGATGTGTGGATATTATCCCTCACTCCACGATTTGCAGATGATAAGCAAAGATGAATGGTGTGAACCTGACTTGTCACAAGGTGAGATCTTCATTATAAAAAAACAAGGAGAACCAATTTGAATTCTGAATCATTCAAAAAAGGTGTACAATATGAGTTCATAATCAGATGTCTGTCATCTTTTTGCACAGAATGCTACGAAATGATTCGTGACTCTCTGCAGCCTGATCCTGAGCAGAGACTTGTTCTTGAAGAGATGAGGCTCCATGACTGGTTTAAGGTACTAAAAGTAAAGATTTTAGTCTAATGTTTTTTCATGTCATCCTAGACTTTTTGCCAAGTAAAATTTGCTCTAAATGTGATGTATTTATGTAAATAAATCTGATATATATGTTTTTGTTTCAGGTCATGGAGTAAGATGCGTGAGGGAACGGCATCAGGTCGGTGGCACCGGTCTCTCACGGAGGAGCTCCGGAATCCAGCGATGACAGGAACGAACTGCGTTACATTGGTGCCAAAACCCAGGCGAGAGCCGTGAGGGAACGGCGTCAGGTCGGTGGCACCGGTCTCTCACGGAGGAGCTCCGTAATGCAGCGATGAAAGGAGCGAACTGCGTTACATTGGTGCCAAAACCCAGACGAGAGCCGTGAGCAAACGGCGTCAGGTCGGTGGCACCGGTCTCTCACGGAGGAGCTCCGTAATGCAGCGATGACAGGAGCGAACTGCGTTACATTGGTGCCAAAACCCAGGCGAGAGCCGTGAGGGAACGGCGTCAGGTCGGTGGCACCATCTCTCACGGAGGAGCTCCGTAATGCAGCGATGACAGGAGCAAACTGTGTTACATTGGTGCCAAAACCCAGGCGAGAGCCGTGAGGGAACGGCGTCAGGTAGGTGGCACCGTCTCTCACGGAGGAGCTCCGTAATGCAGCGATGACAGGAGCAAACTGCGTTACATTGGTGCCAAAACCCAGGCGAGAGCCGTGAGGGAACGGCGTCAGGTAGGTGGCACCGTCTCTCACGGAGGAGCTCCGTAATGCAGCGATGACAGGAGCAAACTGTGTTACATTGGTGCCAAAACCCAGGCGAGAGCCGTGAGGGAACGGCGTCAGGTAGGTGGCACCGGTCTCTCACGGAGGAGCTCCGGAATGCAGCGATGACAGGAGCGAAATGCGTTACATTGGTGCCAAAACCCAGGCGAGAACCGTGAGGGAACGGCGTCAGGTCGGTGGCACCGGTCTCTCACGGAGGAGCTCCGGAATGCAGCGATGACAGGAGCGAAATGCGTTACATTGGTGCCAAAACCCAGGCGAGAGCCGTGAGGGAACGGCGTCAGGTCGGTGGCACCGGTCTCTCACGGAGGAGCTCCGGAATGCAGCGATGACAGGAGCGAAATGCGTTACATTGGTGCCAAAACCCAGACGAGAACCGTGAGGGAACGGCGTCAGGTCGGTGGCACCGGTCTCTCATGGAGGAGCTCCGGAATGCAGCGATGACAGGAGCGAACTGCGTTACATTGGTGCCAAAATCCAGGCGAGAGCCGTGAGCAAACGGCGTCAGGTCAGTGGCACCGGTCTCTCACGGAGGAGCTCCGTAATGCAGCGATGACAGGAGCGAACTGCGTTACATTGGTGCCAAAACCCAGGCGAGAGCCGTGAGCAAACGGCGTCAGGTCGGTGGCACCGGTTTCTCACGGAGGGGCTCCGGAATGCAGCGATGACAGGAGCGAACTGCGTTACATTGGTGCCAAAACCCAGGCGAGAGCCGTGAGGGAACGGCGTCAGGTCGGTGGCACCGGTCTCTCACGGAGGAGCTCTGTAATGCAGCGATGACAGGAGCAAACTGTGTTACATTGGTGCCAAAACCCAGGCGAGAGCCGTGAGGGAACTGCGTCAGGTCGGCGGCACCGTCTCTCACGGAGGAGCTCCGTAATGCAGCAATGACAGGAGCAAACTGCGTTACATTGGTGCCAAAACCCAAGCGAGAACCGTGAGGGAACGGCGTCAGGTCGGTGGCACCGGTCTCTCATGGAGGAGCTCCGGAATGCAGCGATGACAGGAACGAACTGCGTTACATTGGTGCCAAAACCCAGGCGAGAGCCGTGAGGGAACAGCGTGAGGCCGGTGGCGCGGGGTCGGACGTGGAACCTGTGCCTGTGTGCGGCAGCAATGTGGCCCGGGGTGTCGGCGGAGACTGTGTTAACTAGCTCATCCTTTGTGAAGACCTTACCGACTCATCAGCCAGTGGCACATATCCCAACAAACCGTCCCATACCGGCGTGATCAAAAAGATCTTAAACTAGATGGAACTAGATTAAAGATTTTGACTGTTGCGATTCCAAATCGGTTTAATGACCTGTAACTCTGCCTGAGTATCGGACAAGTGTTCACTGTTGGCCAGAGGAGAACTGACCCCCCGACTAAGCCTGGTTTCTCCCAAGGTATTTTTCTGCATTTGTTGGAGTTTTGGTTCCTTGCCGCTGTTGCCTTTGGCTTGCTTAAGTTGGGGACACTTGCTTGATATTCAGCAGTGTTTTTGGTATGCCTGCATTGGCGCCGTTGTATGCGAACTGAGCTGAGCCGAACGATTACGTCACTGTTTTCTGCAGTGCTGCTATACCTAAATTAACTAGACTAATAACTATTGATATTTGCAACGGAATGAATCAATAATATATAGAATAAGCTGGACAATGACACCATTTTCTTATTAATGTAAAGCTGCTTTGCCACAATTTGCATTGTAAAAAGCGCTATATAAATAAAGATGACTTGACTTGACGTTGAGCTCGCTGCCGTGCTCCTGGGTCAAGGTGGGGTGGCTGCCGTCCATTTGGGAGCGGAGAAGCCATCACCGGCCGCCAGGGGGCGGAAAAGGATCGAGCCGTCCACTGAGAGTCCAGTACCATTGCATGGCACTGTGAGGAAGAGCCTCTCGGCTGGCTGAGGACCGAGCAGCAGACGTTTGCCAGTTCCCGCCTCCTTCCCGTACTTAAGAACTGTTACAATAACATTAATAAGAAAACAATTTATTTATCAGGAATTTTATAGTTTTTATATGTCGTGGCTTGTAACCTGAAGGTTGCTGGTTCGATTCCCACGCCGACAGGAATTGAAGGTGGGGATTGTGAACGAACAGCACTCTCTCCACCTTCGATACCATGACTAAGGTGCCCTTGAGCAGGGCACGTAACCCCTAATTGCTCCCCTTGTAAGTCGCTTTGGATAAAAGCGTCTGCCAAATGAATAAATGTAAATGTTATATATTTAACAGAATATGTGGTCCACTTTATATTAAGTGTATTTAACTTATATGTACTAATATAAAGTGTGACTGAGAAATTGTATAATTTATAAGAAAGTCTATAAGAAAATGTCTAATTTGTGTTAAAAAAAAATTGTATAATGAATAATTTAAGAAAATAAATAATTTATTAATTTATTTATTTAATACTTTGATATATTATTTTTATTAATAAAGTTTATAAGAAATAAAAATATATTTGTACTAAACATTTATATGGTATGTTGTTTTTTTTATGGAGTTTCATAGCCGCCCTAGAGGTTCCTCAAATGTAAGGTCGGGTCAGGTTTTTAAACGATATTTGAACATTTGATAAGATTTGACAGTATAAGCTGAAAGTCACAAGACATGTATCCAAATAAGTAATCTGAAAAAGTAAGGTGCACATCTCACTCCATAGTATAGCCTAGCCGAACCTTCTTTACATTTTAATTTTTTCATGTGATACACAAAAGTAGTAATTGAAGCAGTGTAGAGACGGCAAGAAGAGTATAGGTGTGAGGTTGATGCTGGGTCAGGAGACTAGCATGACAGGAGTTAGTAAAGTCAGGATGGGTGTCTCAAGATGTAGGCGTAGAAAAAGAAAGGAAAAAGCTGTTAGTGCCTCTGATAAGTAAAAAGCAGAAATAATATCTCCCAGCATACAGAACTGCAGAAAGACAACTATACGTCTGGCTCAACAGATTAATCTTCACTTGAACAGCGGCTCTAGGAAGGATATTCTAAAATCATGTGGTTTGAAAGAAGGTCTACCTGCTTTATGTACCTTGACACAAGCACCTATAGAATCGGATGAATTAATCAGCATTAGCGCCAAGTAAATGCATTACTACTTGATAGCGTTATTTACCCTGATCTTGAAAAACTGGGTGAGAATCAATTCAAAAGATAAGGTCATTCAGTTTATTCTACATATGCAATGGGGGCACACACTCTGCCTTTGCTCCACTTGTTAGCATTTAATGTGATGTTTTTCATTCATGCTCTCACTCTTTTATTCTCAATCTGCCTATCTTTGTTTCTCACTTAAATGCCTTTGAAACACACACCAAAAAAGAGGTTCTAACATGTCCTACAATCTGAAGGCACAGCTAGTGGTGACTGTTAAGAGTTAGGATGATTTCTTCAGATTTAAATAGGTCACATTTCATACGTTTAGTTCACACTGTATGATTTTGGCCAAAATCTGAGATTTTTGATTGCTAGTTTGACATGTTCACCAACAGCTGATAAATGGCCATTGCGATCATTTTTGCCTCTGACGAAATACTGGCAGTGTTCTGGCAAGTTTTGACGCACAGTCTGACTTCTACAACAGGGGTCTTCAACGTTTTTCAAGGGCAAGGACCCCTTAGATGAGAGAGACATGGAGCAGGGGCCGCTGACACAAAATGTGTCAAACATCCTCTGATATCAAAAGAAATCAATCATATTACGATAGTAATATTATGTTGAGACAATATAGATTAGAACCATGTTGTTGTAGATTGTCTGTAGGCTATATTTTCATTATTAAAACGATTTATGCATCATAAGCATGTTGCAATTAAAATCACAATTTACTAAATTCACAGTTGTCTTAATCACAATAATTTTAATAGATTTGCAGTTTCATACATTTAAATTTTATTGTCAGGTGGACAATTATACATTTACATGAACTTTAAGCTGTAAATATTACAAAGCGATCCATTCTGGCGACCTAAATTGTATATAAATTATAGTGCTCATAGTCTGCGTCGACGGTATCATGAATCACGTGACTGCACTTGAATGGAAGGGTTTAATTAAAGCTGTTAATGTAATACCATTTGTAAAATCAAATATATTTTTATTTAAATTTGACTTTGTGATGTTTTTTTTTTTTTTATTATTTACCAAATATTAATTGACGGACCCCCTGCAATACTATCGCGAACCCCCAGTTTGAAGACCCATGCTTTAAACCCATATTGTATATAACACAAATTCGCTTGATAACCATTCTTTTTGAATTTTGTCGATAAACATCTGCTACCATAAGACCAAAACACACTAAATGAGAAATAACTACTTGCTGAGACTTTCAGTTCTTGTACACATTTCGAAGATCATTATTGACATGTCAGTTGCCTCTGACTAAATGATAGCAGCCTGATGTCTACTATGGCTGGGCAATATAAAGAACATTTACAATTTAACCAACCTCATAAATACTGTGATATTAATGTGCTGGTTTTAATTTGACCAGTACGTTTTCCTTTTTTTCCTAAAGCCAGTAATTCCCTTTCAAGGGAAGCTCGCACTGCGTCGAGAGTTTGACACAATGGGAACATGAAGCACGTGTAAAATTAGTCCAATGGCGTGACGGGACGTCAGAGGCAGTGACATCACGACCAGGAAATAAAAGGCACGCTCAAACAGAACCACATTAGCTTCTGTGTTTTCAGTAGTGCTGTATGGTCAAACGTCAGTCTTATTTGGTGTTGTTTGTCCACTATTCTCTCTTTTTCTGAAAGTGATGGCATCCCAGTATTTCAGACTGTTCCTCCCTGCCCGCGTTATATTACGGGTGGGAATACACACAGTTTGTGTGTGGTTTGTTTGGAAGAAGAGCACGCACAGTCAGCAATTGAGGGTGCTGGCTGTGTGCATTGTGAGCAGCTCCCGCTGCAAATGCTCCGATCCTGCTTGACACTCTTCGAGGAGGGTGCTCAGGCTCGCATTCCCCATGGTACGGGTCCTGCTGCGGCCGAGGCTCAGCGGCGATCCAAGTCGTGGGGATCGCAAATGGATCTGACGGAGGGGTTAGAGATGGGCGCTGCCTTATCTCTGCCCTCACCCGCTGGATCTAGCACTCTTTCCCAGTCTTCAGAAGCACGCGCTGCGGTTCCTTCTGAGCTGGGGGGAGTGCCGGTGCTCTAGATGTCCAGATCTGAGGAACTGGATGTAGAAAGCATCGATGCAGGGGATGATTTGCCATTTGCATCGAGATTCTCGCACACAGAAGGTGTTGGGGTTAAGGCTGAACGCCAAGAAGAGTGTGTTGTCTCCAGCTCAGAGCACCACTTTTGTAGGCGTGGTTTGGTACTCTGTTGCAATGTAGGCACGTCTCGCTCCTGCTTACATAGAATCAATCCTTACTACCATAAGCCGGATAAAGCTAGGCCAGTCACTCACTGTAAAACAGTTCCAGAGGCTGTCGAGTCTGATGGCAGCAGCGTCCAACGTGATACCTTTTGGCCTGCTGTACATGAGACCCTTGCAGTGGTGCCTCAGGACCAAGGGATTCTCCCCAAGGGGAAATCCTTTTCGCATGATGAAAGTCACACGGCGATGCCTACGTGCTCTGGTTATGTGGAAGAAGCCTTGGTTCCTGTCCCAAGGGCCTGAGTTAGGAGTTCCGTGCCGTCGCAAAATGCTAACGACGGATGCTTCCCTCACAGGTTGGGGAGCGATCCTAGAGGGTCGCTGAGCTTAGGGTCTGTGGAGAGGACACCACCTTTCCTGGCACATCAACTGCCTGGAAATGTTGGCCGTCGTTCTTGCTCTCAAAAATTTCCTCCCAGACCTCAGGGGCCATCACGTGCTTGTCCAGTTAGACAACACGTCGGTGGTCTCCTATATAAATCACCAGGGGGGTCTGCGTTCGCGTCCACTCTGCAGACTGGCGCACCAGATCCTCCTGTGGATCCAGGGGAAGCTGCTCTCACTCAGAGCAGCGTTTATTCCTGGGGCCCAGAATGTGGGAGCAGACCTTCTGTCAAGGCAGGGGCTGAGGCCCGGGGAATGGATGTTCCACCCCGAGGTGGTGGAGCAGATATGGAGGGTTTTCGGCCAGGCTCAAGTGGATCTGTTTGCGTCTCGAGAGACGTCTCACTCTCCACTCTGGTTTTCCCTCACACATCCAGCTCCTTTGGGACTGGATGCCATGGTGCAGACGTGGCCGAGGCCGCGTCTGTACGCCTTTCCCCCAATCGTTCTGCTCCCGGGAGTTCTGGAGAGAGTTCGCCTGGACTGAGTTTGGCTCCTACTCATCTCCCCGCGTTGGCCGGGCACAACCGGGAACAAGACACTGCGTCGTTCTGCCATACTTCTGTTTGAGCGTGCCTTTTATTTCCTGGTCGTGACGTCACTGCCTGACGTCCCGTCACGCCATTGGACTGATTTTATACGTGCTTCAACACGTGCTCACGCGAAGTGTTCCCATTGCGTCAAACTCTCGACGCAGCGTCTCGTTCCCTCTTCAGGAAACTAAGGTTACAGTCGTAATCGAGACGTTTTGGCCAGCTTTGTACGTATTTCATGAACAAGATTCTTTAAAAAAAAAAAAAGTTTAAATGCCAATAGCTTTGAAAAGTGGTCATGTCAAATCATTTGCATCACAAAAAAGAAATGTGCAGCTTTCAATAGGCTTTAGTACTTTGCATTATTACTGCAGAAATTAAAATGTAAAACTATTTAATCAGCGAAAAACACTGGAAAAGCCTTTAATAACATTTTAAAATATTTAGTTGCATTTAACATCACTTCTTCCTTTCAACCAGCCCTACTTGCTACTAAGGTTGTAGATTCAATCTCATATGAAAAAAGCAGACAGCATAAGAATTATTCAACAAGTTTCTGTTTAATGAGTTAGGCAAGTAACAATAGATATTTAACAATATAATGTCTTCTGAAAGCAGATTTCTGTACAGACATGGAATGCAGACTGATCAGAGCATTTCTTACACATTTCAGAACAAGTAACCAAAATGACAATTGTGGGTCTGATAGTTACTCCATATAGATCCAAAGAGGTGCACAACAGGAAAAACTCATGTTATTCTCAACGTGAGAACTGTCTGCCATCTCCCTTCCCTTTGTTGACGTGTTTGAAGATCTTGGCCTTGTGAATGTTCTTAGATTTCTGGTAGCCGAAGCCTCCGCCGCCACCTCGCTTCTGCATCTTCACCCCTTTACTGCTGTGAACATCTGAGAGTCAACGGTTAAGGAAAAAAACAACAACACTGCAACATCAGAGGATTCTAGAAAAACTGAACTTCCGAATGAATATACTATAAATGCTTGCTACTGATCTATAGTACTGCTCAAAAGTTTGATGTCAGTAATATTCATTTTTGAAAGAAATTAATACTTTTATTCAGCAAGGATTCATTAAATGGAGTATGTTTCATAGCATAAATGCAGCCTTGGTAAGCATATGACTTCAAAAACATGAAAAAAAAAATTATATATATTAGCGACCCCAAACTTCTGAATGTTAATGTATGTACGACAATTCCATGATTAATACAGCAGCGCAATATATCATTTTTGCATCTATATCGTGATCATATTGCAGGATGTGTGATGTCAAGTATAGGGATCATAGTTGCTCCACACGAACCAGCACCACGGTTCGAAATGCATGTGATTCTTGGATTAATTCCAAAGTTTAACCATCATAGAGCAAAAGTTTTAGGTCCTGTCAGTTTAAACATTTTAGTGATTTTAAACCATTTTAGCGCAAGAAGTAAAAAAAAAAACTTGCACACTGTTTTCTGTGCACACACAGAGAGCCAGATAAAAAGAATACAAACAACACCATATGCCATTCACTTTTGTGCTTGAACGGACACATACACACAAAACTATGTCAAAATGCCTTTCTCGGCGAGAAACCTCGCGTAAACAGTTGCTTATGACTTAAGGGAATGTAAACAATTGAGAAAACAAACGGATGCGCATTATATTAGATCTGTGCATTTGATCTTAAAGTGATAGCAGCCTAATATTCATGCTGCTGTTTGTGTCAATGTTAATCAAACAACAAAAATACAAAGAAAAAAATCCCTTTTGTAGCCATAAAGATAAATTATATTTCATTTATGCAGTGAAGACTATGCAGTGTTATTTCGCATCTGACTATTGAATTTCTGTACCTGAATACTGTTAAGATTTACAAATGAAATAAACAGTGCTTTGTTTTTCTGGCATCTTTGATCTATTGTTTTTATGTAATTTTTTTAAATTATTATCTATGTAGATTCACTACCCTGCAAAATCACCCCAATCATTCTAGAACGATTGATTCTTTAAAACTAGAGCTATTAAAGTCATCTGATGATTTATTTTTTCAGATCGCAATATACATTGCAGAAAAACTAAGGGTGCGTTCACACTTGTAGTTCGGTTGATTTGGTTCGTTTGGTCCGGACCAAAAAAAAAAAAAAACATATAGTCCTGGTCCGCTTAGCGTTCACACTGGCATTTTTAACAGCGAACCTTAAGTTACCGAACCAAAGGCATAGGGATACGGTCACGACCTGATTGGTCGGCTTTTATGACGTATATTTCGCGACGGAGCTTGATTCCTGAACATTCAAAACACTGCTGTGTGCTGGATTAAACACAATCATTTTATGCGTGTATATATGCTTTATTTTTACCAGCTGAGAACTCACCAAGAGCTCATAAAATGTTCAAAACATTCAAAACAGCAGCAGGATTTCCTCCGTTGTATGCAGAAACAAATATTGATGAGGCACTTTACCTCCTCGTTGCTCCACGTTTGCCCTCGACTCATTTTTGATACACCAATCTTTCCACGTTGTCAAATCAGCTGATTTGTAGCGTCGCATCTTGTTACATCACGTCCTCTTTTTGGTTCGTTTACATGTCTTTGGTCCGTGTTGCGTTCATATA
The DNA here is from genome assembly GCA_038088235.1 of Zacco platypus. Classification (NCBI taxonomy): domain Eukaryota; kingdom Metazoa; phylum Chordata; class Actinopteri; order Cypriniformes; family Xenocyprididae; genus Zacco; species Zacco platypus. The sequence continues at coordinate 28,411,032 of CM076081.1, read as the reverse complement.
TCAATCGAACCGCACCAGAGTTCGTTTGGAAGCGGACCGAGACCCATCTTTTTAGCGGTCTCGGTCCGCTTGTTTGGTGCGCACCAGGATTCGGATGGCAGCGTTCACATATGTTCAAACGAACCGCACTAACTGAGCAATCGCACCAGGGTTCGTTTTAATCGAACCAAACATGACAAGTGTGAACGCACCCTAAATCCCAAAATCATGTTTTTTCCAATATCATGCAGCCCTAATGATTAATAAGTTCCACATGCAAGAATATTCATAGTAATACAGTGCTGAAAGGATACTGAGGTCCACAAATGGCGGGACACTGAAACCAAAAGATATCGCCACCTTCGGGAGGTCGAGTGTCTCTACGTTATAGATTTGTTTGAGGGAATGAGAGTCGTAAGCTCGAACGTAGGATTTGTAGGCCTCCTGAGCCGATTTGTGAAGGTAGTAGTTCTTCTCAATCAGCTTCTCCAACTAAAAAAGACAAAAGCAAATACCAATTTTAAATGGGTTCATTAATTTCAGAGGGGTTTAATTTTTAACAAGTTAGAGATTTAGTTCAATTCGAAAGAATATGAAGTTTCACCTGAGATTGAATATCAGAGATTTTAGTCCAGGAGAACTCAAACTCACTCAGAGGGACCTTTAGATGAACACAAGAGACACATTTGGAAATCCATTTCATTCTAAATAAATCTTCACAGTTTTAACAGCTTACTAACTGTGTTTAAGTTTTATAGAGTATTTCAACTCTTGTCATGACCATATGAATCATTAACAATAGAGATATAATACTTTGGCCTGTTTGAGGAATCGTAAAAAGCCGAGCTCCTCTGGTCTCAGGATCAGGAGGGCATGTCCTCTGCCGTTAATCCCACGAGCCGTTCGCCCTACACGATGGATGTACTCCTAAAATAGCCGAAAAATCATATATTAAAAAAACAAATACATTTTAAATGAGCAACCAGATTGGATTACAAATATGATAGACTAAGTAGCATGACTGCTCTACCTTTGGATCATCGGGTGGGTCATACTGAACAATCCAGTCCACCTCTGGGATATCCAGACCTCTGGCAGCCACGTCCGTACAGAGGAGAATGCCAGAGTCTGTGTTACAGAACTGGAAAAACGTTGTGGTTCTCTTTGTCTGTTTCTGCTTCCCCTGAAAAATCGTAAAAACAAAAGTAGGTTTCTGCAGGGTTTCTAAACGAGCTGCACAAATACAATACTATGTGGGTTTAATTTATATATACTATACAAGTACACAGATTGACACAAAAAAAACCTCACATGTCAGCCAGAATTATAATTATGTATTACACGCATTTAAAAAGTGACCTGCTCTGAAGCCACCAGCCATGCATCAATGGCAATTAATTTATAGCTTTTAAAATTTGCATTAAGCCATACTGATATTCCCGTTTTTCTTTATCCAAATTTAAGACCTCTTTAAGTTGCCTTTTTATAGCCTTAAATCTGATACAGCTTGATTTAAGATGTCAAAGCATTCATCACACTTCATAAACAGTACTTCTCATCTTATCGCTCAATGACTCACGTGAATGGCCATGACGGGCAGGTCAATGTAATTGAGCAGCTCATAGTGGAACTTCACAGACATGCAGGATGAGAAGAACACCATCAGCTTCTTCTTACGATTCTTCTTCAGAAACGTGAAGAGCAGTAGGAAACGTTTCTCCGAAGGACATACGACATATCCCTAAAAAGAACACAAACCATATGCTTATCAAACTCAAATATTTAACACTAACAACACTTTACCCACTGGTGCTGATAATGGAGTGGGACAGGAGAGCAGTTTACCTGTTCAAGTCCTTCCACAGTGGCTGTCTCTTTGTTGTCATCCACCCCAACATACAGTGGCTCCTTTTTGAGAGAGATTCGTGCAAGATCCTCCACCTTACGTGTCTGTGTTGCTGAAAACAACATGGTCTGTCTTTTTTCTAGAGGAAGAGAAATATTTGTCAGTATTTGTCATTCACAAAATCCTCACCACTCAAGTTATGATTTTGCAGTCTGAATTGAATTGGGTTAAAATGGTTGCATACTGCATGTTTTATTCAGTGTACAAATATGTACCGTTTATGTAGTAATATTTATAAGTTGATATTGGATTATGCCAATATAATAATGTGCTAATAGAAAAGCAATAAAAGATTTATTGTGCCAGAACGAGTAAAATTGAGTGTGTGTAACCAAGAACATCCAGGGGAAAAAAGTGATTTTATGCATTGTGTGGGAATTAATTATCAACAAGACTAAAATACTTTGGGACTCTTATTTTGAAAGGTCTATGCTTTACAACTTCCAGCTGCTCATTCAAAAAGGTGGAGATAAAACATGCACTCATACAGCCATCTACAACATATGACAATATAAATACCATAAAGTTAACATTGTCATAAACAGTAGATCAATAAGCAATCGTTGTGTTTTGACTTTAAACATGCAATGCTGACATTTAATTCAATCATAGCCTTTTTAATGATTAAAATTCACAAACCGTATCACAACAATCGCTTTTCTTTTTAAGATGGTATTCAAGACCTTTGTTTTACCATAGGAATTAAGTGATGTCAGATTAATCAGGGTAGTCACTGATTCTTACTAGGCAGTAGTTTGATGATCTGCTTAAGTTCTTCCTCAAAGCCAACCTCCAGAATCCTGTCAGCCTCGTCAATAATCAGACACTGAAGGTTCTTAAACATGAACCCGGGCGTGTTCTGTGGAAAGAAAGAGTGAGGTCAAGTATACTGCACAGACTGTGGTAGGGCTGCATTGTATTGGGAAAATTGACATTGTGGTATTTTGTTTGTTTTTCTGCGATATGGAGAAAGAAAGAAAGAAAGAAAGAAAAAATAAATAAATTAAAAAATAAATAAATAAATAAATAAATCACCAGATGACTTGAATAGCTCTATTTGGAAAGAATGAATCATTCTAGGATGATTGGGGTGATTTTGTAGGTGAGTGAATACACAAATTAATGAACAAATTAAGCATAAATAAATATAATAAAACTGAGATACAAATGTAATAATGCTTATATAAATATATATACACACATACATATACATATATACATATATATATATATATATATATATATATATATATATATACATATACATATATACATATATATATATATATACCCCCCCAGGTAAGCCTAACAGTATTCATTGAATAAGCAAATGTAAAATAACACTGCACGTTCTTCACAGTAGAAATTAAATAATAAAAAATGAAATTATTTTACATTATATATATTAAATTAGTCGGTGTTAAAACTACAATTGATTTTTATCTTTGTCTGACACAGAAAGCAGCAGGAATATAGGCTGCTGTCACTTTAGGACTGAATGCGTGGATCCAAAATACTGTTAACCCTCTGAGGTCGGCCGTCACGCCCGCGTGATTTACTCACTTTTTTCTTGTCAGTGTGAAAGAGACTCAAAATGCTCCGTCAATTTTGAACATACAATTAAGAGATATATACCATTGCAATCTGTGAAATGTCTACTTTTACTTGTGCACACTCATAGTAAAATCAAAATGTTGTGCTTTTTGCAAAATAAACAAAACTAACATGATGCGTGAGCTGCGATCTCTCTCCGAATGAAATCCATTCTGATAGTCATAAGAAAATGAACGGTAACTTAGTGAATACTATTCACACAAATATGAAACGCATGTCTAAATAAATGTTGAAATGTCAGGTTTTAAATCATGTAAGTCAAATCTAAAACAAATATTCTCTGTTTATGTAATCTGTTTGAAAACGGAGAGAAATCAGTCGTTCGCGAGCCAGCTCATTATCTGTAATGTGACCACGCGCTATTCAAACACAAATTCTGAGGCGATTACTGTAACAGAGAGTTAACGCCCACATAACATTCTTAGTTCAAGATGCTTCACAGCTTTGGCCTTTGGATGGGCCGTTAGCCACTGGGGGAGTGTCTTTTGTCTCCCTGGTGTGAATTGCTAATGTATTCATGGCCATCACCACTCCCACGCATACAGCAGTGGTGACACAAAAACTGATTTACCAAATTTAAATCATTATATTGTTGTTTGTGTTGAAGCATTCAGAATGATTTCCACATCATTGTGTAGTAAAAATTCTAGCCTACAAGCTTGATAACTCAAAAGTCTTGTGAACAACTATTCAGTATGTGTTTATTTAATTTAATGTGTTTATTGCAAGGGCATTTTTTTTGCCAAAACTTACTAACCACGCATAATCTTTATTTTTAAAAAGATGCAAACATGAACATCTATTTTGCTCACATATTATTGTAGCAGAGTTTGTGCTGAATACAGCAAAATTACATGTTGGCCAATAGTATGTTATAAGTAGCTGAAATAAGTACAAATGTCAGAGCATGTAAAACTACTCCAGGACCCCAAATCAGCCTCAGACTCCAGAGGGTTAATACTGCAATTTCTATGTTAAATTGTATCGTGCAGCCCTACTATGTGGCAATCTGTTCACTGTAAAAGGCCTTACCTGCAGGTGATCGAGAAGTCTGCCAGGTGTAGCAACCAGGATATTGACTCCATTTGCAAGTTTCTGGGCTTCAGCAGAACGATTGCTGCCTCCCATGATGAGGCCGTACGTGTGCACGTGATGCGTCATCAGCTCCTTCAGCACACCATATGTCTGCATAGCCAACTCACGAGTGGGAGACAGAATGACCACTCCAGTCCCTGAGAAACAGACCACAGCTATGTCAAACTTATACGGTCATACTTGCGGGTTTGACTGACATCTCTACAAGGAAAAAAGGAATATAACAGACAGAGAAAGCCAATATGTACAGTGTGCACTCACCATTTCTTGGCATGAATTTGAGTTTGTAGATAAGCTCAATGGAGGGAATCAGGAAAGCAAGAGTTTTACCACTTCCTGTTTTAGCTGCTGCCAACACATCTCTGTTAGACAAGAATGAGCACACATCCCAAACATTAATATGACAATTAAATGTGAATTATTGTACCACGGAAACCCTGCCATTTCTGATGCACAGCGGACTCACCTTCCTTCCAGCAGGGGGCGTATGGTCTTGTGCTGGATCTCAGTCATGGTTTCAAAGCCCATTTCTTTCACTCCCTTCAGTGTATTCTCACTGACCACTTCTGTCAAAGATGTAAATGACCGATCCTCAAACGCACCTAAGAAAGTCACAAGTGAGGAAAACAAATCCTAGTTACCTATTCATATTTTTGGGAAAAATGAAAATTAAAAATGATTTTGTCTCAATTATAAACATGTACAGTCATTTTTTATTTAATTCACCAATAATAAATCGCCCTCTTGGAATTATAAGGTTCCATCTGCATTCTGAGCAGTTTTGAGATATTGCGCTTCAAAGTTTTAGACAGAACCTTTTAGTTTTCTAAATAAAAAGTCCCACAATTTACACAAGTTAAAAACAAATGCAAATATTTTTTCACTGAATATATGAATAACTCAGTTGAAAATTTTTTTTTTCTCATTTCAACAGGTCATTTTACATTTCAAAAAGCAAAAAATATAAATAAATAAAATTACCAACTGAATAAAAGCTGCTGTAAATTTAAGATTAAATTATCTCAGTAATGGAACAAGCAGCTCTTATTGTGTTACTCAATTTCAGATATGTACAATCACTTTTAATTCACTTGTCAAAGAAAGTCTAACAACATGGTTTATATTCTATAAAAGAAAAATACTTTCAAATGGTAAATTTCCCATTTTAAATAAAGATAAAAAAATAAATCTAGAACTGTTTTTTTTTTCACAACCCACCTGAATAAAAGTCTTCTGTGATTTTAAGATTACATTATCTTACTAATTATAACACAAGCAGATCTTATATTATCATCACTCAATTACAGATATTTGTACAGTAATTTAATTAATTTGTCAATGTTTTATTGAAAATGGTTATTTTGCATTTCAACTAAAGCAAAATAAATAAATACAGAACAGTTCTCACCAACTAAAAAAGTTTCTGTGAATTTAAGAGTACAACGCCATGCTAGTAGTTATTTTACTAGCCTCAAAAACAAGTTTACTGTAGAAAAATGTCATTTGAGTCACAAGAGATTTATTTAATTAACTGGCCAAACAAAATTTTCCTAAAAAAAGTGATCCAAAATGACTTTCCTAAAACTAGCCAAATCGATTGGACATCTAATTATTTTCCCCATTTAAGCATTCATCATAAAACAGGCTGTGCCATGTTTACCTGTCAGACCAGAAGGAAGCTGTGGACCATCTTCATCACTATCATCCTCCTCAGCAGATCCCTCTTTTTCATTTCCATTCTCCGCAAGCTTCACAGGCTCCGCACATTCCCCCTCCTGTTCTTCATTACTCTCTTGCTCTTCTCCCTCCAATGCTTCTGTTGTCTCTTTAACTTCCTCCTGCTTTTTGACCTTTTTCACACCTAAATGAGTGTGTATGCATGTCAAATATTAGCATTAAATTCCATAATTATAACTACATATTCACAGCAGCACTAAACACTCACTGGATGTTGAGTCTCCTGTGCCATCCAATTTTCTTTTCTTTTTCTTCTTGAGTTTCTGTGAGGTTTCGGTGGAGGCACTTTGCTGCTGCTCTTTAGTGACATTTGGAGCAGAATCACTGGTCACATTAGCTTCCTCCAGCACAACCTTCACCCCTGCCAGATAAAACACAGCACATTTCATCACCATCTTAAATGAAAGAGCGTGTAACGTTCAATATGAGTGGATTGATGCACTGACGGTGTCGACAACATGTTCCTCAAACTAAACAACACATAATCAACATGATTACGACTTAACTATACCAACATATCGTGTTAGGTTAACTACAACCGGCTGAACTATGAGACAAAACTTGGCGAATGCATTTAATTGATTATCACGTGGTGGATATTTCGAGACAACGCTTAAACTAAGTATACGACATATTCATCTTTACAACTAAAGTGAAAACTCACCTTCGCCGTTTTCTTCTTCTTCTTTCTGAGTTCTGAGCAGCTTCCGTTGTTTATTTTTATCATTTCTCTTCTGAATTTTCTTGCGGAGAATCTTCATCTGCATGTCCGCCATGGCTGTACGCAAACACGTGTCTGTGTGCAGCGTGGGGTCCTTCACTTAGCTGACTGACCCATACTATGCCTGACTAAAATATTCAAGACCCTTCAAAAAATAAACGAAGGCTGTGTCCGAAATCGCACCCTATACCATCATTCACTATTCCCTACATTAGTCCACTAATCCACTAGGATATGCCCTTGTGTTGTTAAAGTTTGGAAAAAATAATAATAAAATGTTAATAACGCAAGATGGCCCGTTGAAATATGTGAGATGTAAAGTTTATTTATTTAAACGGCAAAAAACCACAACAATTGTTCTTTCTGTGATTCTGACATTGAAACAACTGTACATTTATTCTTCTTTTTGTTCTGATATATATGAGTGGTTTAAAATTCCTATTAGTCTGAATTCAAATTTTTCTAAAAATGTTATATTTTTGGCATATTAATGGAACATATACATAGCCTATTCAGTTTTTACTGAATGTTTTCATTTTGAGAATTTTTTTCATTCACAAATGTAAATGCCTTAACACAAAACCACTGTTTTCTGTTTTTCAAAAAGAATTTTGGTTGTATTGTAAAACTTTAAGGATGTTAAACTGCATAACAGGAAAAAGACTATTTAGTTTATTGAGGAAATTTAAACCCTGCTGTGTAAATTTATTTTATTTATTTATTTATTTTTTTTTCCCTCTACTGTTTTACTTTTTTGTGCTCTGTTCTATTGGATTTCTTATGATTCTGTACTGCCTTATTGTACTTGTTTCTTTCTGCAATAATAATAATAATAATAATAATAAATTATTTAAAAAAAACTACCCCTCTGGGGAATCCCTGCTGCCATTTTGAAGTGCGTACAATGCAACACGATGTGACGTCACCACATATTGCGTTTAATTTTCCCCACCACAAACAACTCTATGATATATTAATTTTATTAAAAATATTTAAAACACACACATATAAAATTAAATACCTTCCTACCTCTTTATCCTGCCTGAGGAGGCAGCATTCAGGTTGTGTTTCCTCGCTCATAACTCCTCGGTAAGCTTCCTCACTCGAGATGTCCTTCAAGATGGCTGAGTTCGGCCCTTGTATGTTCATTGGTTAAAAATTGCAATTAAAAAAAAAACAAAAAAAGTTTGTTCGGTTTCCGGGTCACAGCCGGAATACAGCCATGAGTTTTTTTTGGGAAAGATGCAACAAGTTTTTCACACCTGGATTTGGGGATCCTCTGCCATTACTCCTTGCAGATCCTCTCCAGTTCTCTCAGGTTGGATGGTAAACGTTGGTGGACAGCCATTTTTAGGTCTCTCCAGAGATGCTCAATTGGGCTTAAGTCAGGGCTCTGGCTGGGCTATTCAAGAACAGTCACAGAGTTGTTGTGAAGCCACTCCTTCATTGTTTTAGCTGTGTGCTTAGAGTCATTGTGTTGTTGGAAGGTAAACCTTCGGCCCAGTCTGAGGTCCTGAGCACTCTGGAGAAGGTTTTCGTCCACGATATCCCTGTACTTGGCCGCATTCATCTTTCCCTCGATTGCAACCAGTCGTCCTGTCCCTGCAGCTGAAAAACACCCCCACAGCATGATGCTGCCACCACCATGCTTCACTGTTGGGACTGTAATGAACAGGTGATGAGTAGTGCCTGGTTTTCTCCACACATACCGCTTAGAATTAAGGCCAAAAAGTTCTGTCTTGGTCTCATCAGACCAGAGAATCTCATTTCTCACCATCTTGGGTAACAAATAACTACTTAAAGAATAAACACTTTAATGAACATCAGCGTGATAAAAACTGCATAAAAGTACAGAAACCATCTTTGTAAAAAAAATATTCAACATGTAATTCCAAGTGTGTCCGACTGCAGTACTTCAAGCCACGCCCTTACTAATTATGTCCCCTACATCAAGTTACGCCCCCCTACAATGAAAATGTCATCAGAGCCCCTTCCGCTTAAATCGCTGATGTCACTAGTACTGCTCTTCTTCTACTTCACCTTCCTTGCTTTTTAAGCTTCACTGTCGCCACCTAGTGATAAGGCATCGGATCGTATAACATACACAACGCCATAGTCCTGTTTGTTTTTTTGTCATTTTTAAAAGCATTAACTATGAAACTCTACAGTAATTTTTTATTTTTATGGAAGGGGTAGGTTTTTAGCTATAATTGCATGAGTCTGTATTAATTTGATAGTATAATTTGTTTTGTTTTACAAGCTGTTATTTCATACTTAAGATTCAAAAGCTCATAAGCTCATCTTACACACATTTCATTCATAAAAACAAAATAATTTACTTCAAAAGATTTAGTGAATGACATCCACGCTTGTTTCTTTGCGGAAGGCGTAACTTGTTGTAGTAGGCGTAATTTGAAGGGCCGTGGTTTGAAGTACTGCGGGACGCAGACAGACCTCTCTATGTAATTTGACTGTTTAGTTTGTCTCTCGCCCCATTACATTACATCGATCTATACTGTATCCAGCCACCTTGGGGCGATCAAGACGCTTTTGCTTCACTTTTCAGGACTTCTCTTTGTTCTGTCCATATAAACTTCCCTTGTCCTCTTCACGGAGTGGAAAGCACTTCAAAATGGCGGCGGAGATTCTCCGAGGGGAAATGTTTAGGGAAGTTCGCAAGTCCGTGCTTAAAATTTGAGTGGAACGCAGCCTCGGTGGTTTCACAACCAGAAGCTGCACAATGTTGTTATTGGTTATATCATGTCGATTAGAAACATGGCATTTCTAAATATGACCTATATAACCTGAACAAATGAAATAAACTTTTAAATATCTATTGTCTGAAACTTTTTGTGATTGTTGTGGCGTCATTTACATCCCGACCAAAAAGTTTTGAAAATGTTCAGAAATGATAGAATACTCCCATTGTGCATAAATGTTCTTGTGCACTATTAGACGTCAACAGTGCTCACATTAAACACATTTTGAAAAATGATCTTGAAAATTAAATAACAATAATAATTAAATAATTGCATTTAATGGTCTTTTGCATGTTGCTAAGTGTTTTTGTCTGGGATACTACAGGGATTGGGAATTGCACACTTATACACAGTGCTGCTCACTGAAGTGTGCTGCTCTCCACGTCATGACTAACACACAAAACCACCCCTACAAGTTCACTTAACTACACTGACCTCATGACTACAGAGGAATTGGAGGAGAATCTGAGTAGAAACCAAAGGCTTTTGTCAATAAACGGTTTCATAACCAACTCATTTCACAAGCTGAACCTAGACAACCTACTGATACACATTACCCAGGGAAATGATTTGTACGGTCAATCAAACAAAAAGGATAGCTGATTTGTTAAACAGCTATATACACATAGTATAATCGTTAAAGCTTACTTTTGATGTGGCAGGTGTAACCACGCACTGTTAGTGTGTTTTTGAAAAATAGGGTACAAATAAAACATTTCTTCGTAACACTGAAGCACACACATTACATTTATGAAAAGAACATTTAAAAGTTTTATTTTTTATTCTCCAAAATAAGTTTTTTTTTAAGATTATCAAGCAGCAAGATTAATAGAGACAACAAACAGGTGTTATCGTACAGTTCAAAAAGCTTTGTGAAATACTAATCATTAATTTATATAAAAATACAAACCTCAAAAGCATTGTGATAGAAAAAGCAAAGCAATAAAAGATTCCGAGCCAGGACAATCTCAGTCTGTGATGAACAAAAGCACCAATGTAACATTACTGAGAACTTATTTTCTTTTAAGATAATTCTTTTACATTCCATGTTTGTGTACAAAAACATTATTATAAATGCCAATAGCTGTATTGTAAATGGCCAAATCATTGACAGAGTTTATGTGTTATACAAGATTGTTTCAAAGCAGCTTCACAGTAATTAACAGGAAAATAACAGAATCAATGATGCAAACATCAAATATGAGACAAATTCAAATGGATAAATTTGGTAAGTTTCTATATATCCCAAACTTGTCCATTGTCCATATATATATATATATAAAATTGTAAATGTAATTTTTTGTTTTGTTTTTTGGTAAGGCAATCTGCACAGCAAATCTTGATGCCATTTTGTATCGAACAAAAAAAACAACAAAAGAAAATAGAAAAAAAATGCCTGATGTTGGTTTGAGAAGACGACAGCCAAAATACTACTGTAACATGAAAATAATTACTATAAAACAAATTTACAATCAGAACATGACTTGACTTAATACATAAAGTAATATTTTAATTAATTTCCCTTTCAAAACATTCTCTCTTAAATACGGAATCTACATCATACAAAAATCATTCACATTCATTCATTTCACATTCCACCAGGTGATATTTAACTTAGAAACAGTCCGATATTGTGAAAATAAGCACCTGTTATGCTCCAGTAGTCACATACTCGGGTCACTTCAGTACAACATGGTAGCCATCATTACTTTCATCTGCCGTCACACAGGAAAAAACGTAGCCAACATTAACTACATATGATTACGAAAAGTGAATGTAATGGAGAGTTGGACACATACAGACTAATTCAGTGATTTTTTTCTAGGATCCCATTCCTAGAAGTCTGAAGTTTTTTTAACAGTTGCCTGTTCAGTGAGCCATGAAAGTCAGAAGAGTGACGCAACCAGATGCTACTTGTGATTTGTATGTATTATATAGATTTCCTTATCAAAGTGTTTTCTTTTTGGGATAGTTCACCCCAAAATTAAAAATCTGTCGTCTTTTACGAGACGACCCCCCCCCCCAAGCAGATCTCGCCCCCTACTATGGCAGTCAATGTGGGGTGAGATCTGCTTAGATACTAACGTTCTTCCAAATATCTTCCTTTGTGTTCAGCAGAACAAAGAAATTTTTATGGGTTTGGAACAACTTGAGGAGGAATAAATGATTTTTCATTTTTGGATGAATTATCCCTTTAAATGGAAAGTCAGCAAATATTTAGCCTTCTGAACACAGTCCTTTTGTGCAATGGAAATTTTCACCCCATAACTTGAAATAGCTTGATAAACATGAGGCTTAATCAGTATAGCTAAAATAAATATGCCATGTCCATGATGTTACCTTTCATAGTGCTGATAATGAAGCTAGTCTCCTCAGTAAAGTTCTGCACCATCTGAAAAAGCCAAATATGTAGAGTGACCTGAATGCACCTTTGTAATTCTTTTTAACAGTGTATGCTTGGGTTACTGTATTCCTGTCACTCTAATTTATTTTAACAATCAGTAGCTTATGTTGGTAATGATTTTGAGGAAATGGGTGTTGCTACAGACTAGGTCTATAGTGCTTTTTTGTCAGTATTTTGAGTTTAACAGCCCCTGGTTAAGATTCACTTTCACTGCATGTAAAACAGCAGTGTAAACATTCTGCTAAACATCTCCTTTTGTGTTTTATGAAGAACCAAAATCATGCAGGTTTAAAATGAGTGTAAATGATGACAAAACATTTCATTTATTGGTACACTTTTCCTAAAAAATAAAAATGAACTTTCAAATCAAAGAATCTGGGAAAAATATCATAGTTTCCATAAAAATAATTATTCAACACAACTGTTTTCAATATTAATAATAAGAAATATTTCTTAAGCACCAAATCAGCATATTAGAACGATTTCTGAAGGATCGTGTGACGGAAGACTGGAGTAAAAATTCAGCTTTGCCATCACAAGAATATCCTATGAATTACATTTCAGGGTATTTCAAATATGATTTCACGATATTACTTATATTACAAACAAATTCAGCCTAAGTTAGTTTAAGATACTTCTTTCAAAAACAACAAAATCTTACCAACCCCAAACTTTTGAAATGGTTGTGTAAATGTGCTACTATTTGTCCGCTGAATAAACTACTCTTGGACAAGTTTGTATAACCAACAGTTCCTGAATGATCTGTAATGTCTCTGAAATGTCCTGACTCAATTTAAAGCACTCTCTGCTCTCTTACCTCATCTGAAACTAAGACATGGATCCCCGTCGGCCCCTGTCTGTATATACGATGGATTTGCTGTGGGGGAACATTATATAGATTGGCTATCTTCTCAGTGAGCTCAAGGACAGTTAGGTCCTCTAGGTAGAGGGCATGGTACACTACAGACAAAAAACAATTTGAGTATTAAGAATAAATGTAACACCTTCTGCATGTCATACATGTGATAAAGGACACTGTGACGTCTCCTACCATCATCACCCGCTGCTTTGGTGTGCGGTTGGTTCCTGTTCTGCAGCTGGGATACATAGACAGTGAGACGTGGTTGTATACACCTGGGGAACATTGCCGTAGACCGTGTTGAGTACGTGTTTGGACACATTTTAGAGTCAATTGGAAGTGTTAGATTAGGGAGACAGCTCACCTTCCTTTGATTGCGTTGAAAAGACGGATACCATCAGCAGGACCACAGATCTGAATGAAGTCTTCTCTACTCATTTTTAGCAGATCGGAACCTAAAACATTAACAACGCTCTTTATATAGTAGTCTAATATTTAAAATTGTGACATTTTTAAGTAAAACTTCAATGACTTCAAATTCACAATGACTGTTTCAAATGTAGTACTGTTCAAAAGTTTGGGGTTGGTAAAATTGTGAATGTTTTGAAAGAGTCTCTTGTGCTAATCAAAGCTGCATTTATTATTTAATATTGTGAAATATTATTACAGTTTAAAATTAGTTTTCCATTTTAATAAAGTTTAAAATGTAATTTATTCTTGTGAATTAAAGCTGAATTTTCAGTATCATTACTCCAGTCTTTAGTGTCACATGATCCTTCAGAAATTATTCCAATATGCTGATTTGGCACTCAATAAAAATTTCTTATTATTATCAATGTTGAATTTTATTTAGTTAATATTTTAGTAGAAACTTTTTTTTAGGATTCTTTAAAGAATAGAAAGTAGAAATAGAAAATGATCAATTTAATGCTTCCTTGTCGTTCTATATCCATAAGACCTTCGTTCATCTTCAGAACACAAATTAAGATATTTTTGATGAAATCGGAGAGCTTTCTGACCTCCGATACACTGGAACGTTATTGCTTTGCTACCTTTCTGGAGCTTCAAAGTGGTAATAACGTGCCGTCTATCAGAGATCAGAAAGCTCACAGATCGAACGAAGGTCTTACCGGTATGGAACGAAATGAGGGTGAGTAATTAATGACAGAATTTTTGGGTGAACTAATCCTTTAAATACGCATATATATATATATTTCTTTCCGACTCCAAACTTTTGATAATTAACTCAATACAGTTAATAATAGACTGTTTACCCAAAATTTGTGTGTTCAGTGTTTTTTTTTATGCTTATCCGAGAATCAAGTTGATGGTTTAGCAGCATGTTAACTCTAAACTATCAATTCGATGCACTAGAATTTCTAACAGCTGTAATCCACAGTGAATATTTCAGCCCACCTGAGAAACCAGAGAAGAGCCTGCAGAAAGAGGAGAATCTATTACGATGGAGCCACTGCTGCGTGTCCTGTATGGAGGACGACGGCAACAGGTGCTAATGGCAAAAAGAAGAAGAATAGCATCATCCATGTCCTCAAATACAAACCTATAAAGATAAGACAGCATGGCATTAATGTTTTTAAGCAGCCCGCCATACTTACATCAGAGCAGCTGGGCAGAAGTAGCTCCACCTGCTGGTCTGGAGAGCAGCTTCTATAAACGCTATAAGACAGGACAGCAGTTGCCAGTTATGTTCTTGTTCCAGAAATTCATGCAGTGATTTCATACTGAATAAGGACTCACTCCTCTGGGAAGCTGTAGGAAGTGTGAACGCTGTGATAACCAGGCGATGGTGTGTTGCTGCTGACGGATGGGGCTTCAGGCCAAGGGGAGCACTGAAAGAAAAGGAAAAAGTCTATGTTAGACGGCAGTTTTAACCCCACCCCTCGACATTATTCTCTATATAGATTGCTTTGGTCTAACAAGCAATCATGTGAACATTCCAGTCACACCTTGTTTGTGTGAGAGAGCTTAATATTTCACTTTGGCCAGTCAAAGTAAAGAGGTAATGGAAAATTCAGCAGCCATCGATGTTTGATGTAGACTACCACAATCATTAACATACTGGTTTCAACAAAAGTGAAAACGTCCTTTAAAGCAGCTCTTTTCTATACCGTGATGGTTATTTATAATGTAGAGCTCCAAAATGACATTAGTGTCATAAAATTAGTCTATATGATTTGATGTAACTTACAAAAAATGGAATTGGTTTTCAAATATCACATGACCAATGTAAAGCATAGCCACAAATGAAATGTGAGAGCTACAGAGGAAGATTACTGGGCCAAATCGCATACTCTCGAGTAGGTACTTAATTTGAAAAAGTAATTACTTCACGACCACTAAAAAAAAGCATGTTCTATATAGTATGAATGCGTGTAGCATGAATGAAATCTGGACGTACTACTTTCACCATGTTGCCCTAATCACATGACCTACCAGCGTCATTTGCATAGCGTCACCACAATTAACAAATCCTCTCCACTGGCCTCATGGGACAGTAAAGTGATCATTGTATGCACACTCCAGAATCAAAGTAGTAGGTCATTTGAGTATTTTTTGCCTACTCTTTTACAAGTACTGTAAATTCGGACAATTATTTTTTTACATACTGTTTTTTTGCCAACCATTTCATAGGGAAGTATATGATTTCGGATTTTTGGAGAGTAAGGCAGATGTCTTACCTCAGTCAGCACTGTTGTTTTATAGGAAGGTTGATATTTTTCTCTATCCTGAGGACTCTTTTTGCCAATCTTCTCTCTGTCCGTCTTGAGTTTGCGATCAGCGCCTTTTGGCTTGAGAAGAAAAATATCAAGTAAAGCATTAAAGGGATAGCTCACCCAAAAATGAAATTTCTTTCATCATTTACTCACTCACATGTCGTTCCAAAACTGTATGACCTTCTTTCTTCGGTGGAACATATGGGTTTTTTTTCCCCCCAATGTATCAATGAGACCAATGGTATTTGATTCTCAATTTTCTCCAAAATATCCTCTTTTGTATTCCATAGATGAAAAAAGAAATGCATGTAGGTTTGGAATAACATGAGGATGAGTAAACGATGACATATTTTTCATTTTTGGGTGAACTAAAGTAACATCAAAATAATAATCTCACTTTTAAGGTTATTTCACAGTCTAACATCTCCACAAAGCACAGTGTGTATCTGTTATCTTTGTAGAGTCTGTAACAGGGATGGCGAACTCCGGTCCTGGAGAGCCTCAGTCCTGCAGAGTTCAGCTCCAACCCTGATAAAACTCACCTGCCTGTAGCTTCCTAGTAACCTTTCAGACCTTGATTGTTCAGGCGTGTTTAATTAAGGTTGAAGCAAATCTCAGGAGGACTGTGGCTCTCCAGGACATTCCCCACCTCTGGTCTATAAGATGCTCTACCTTAAACACTTTGACCTGGCAGCTGGCGGAGCGCATGTGTTCAGTGTATTCTCCATGCTCGCTGGTTGCAAAGGTGTCTATCTGAATGCGGAAAGGGACGCCCTTCTCT